>CAJNDT010001735.1:0-445000 GCA_905221615.1 Symbiodinium sp. CCMP2592
ACCTTTGGTCCAGCTTGATTCGTCAACCGTTTTGGCTATCCAATCTCGAGCCAGCAATCTACGTACGCTTACACGCCTATTTATTTATGCCGGCCCTAGTCTAGCCAGCTATTCGATGGTTTACGTCCCCGCTCATTTGAGATTAGACGCCTACAAAGACTCCCTAGCTCAAAACGAGGAAATAAAAATACAAAATCAAGATCAGATATTTATTTATCTATATTATTATATTAATTGGCCCAAAGATACGTGTATATATATATATATATGTATATATAAATAAACATATGTATATAAATATGTATATTGATATTTCTTCAGTTATGATTACTCATCTATAATATGGGAACCTGAAAAAGAAACCTGGGCCCTTTATTGGGATTCCTGATATGAATCCTACTATTCTGGCTTCTCCGTCTGCCCAAAGGTTATCGAGGTCGTTTCAAAGGATTACCCCCTCCACTATTTTGGGGTTATAGGCCCAGGGTTTCTTAATCAGGTTCCTACATTACACATATCTCTCTCTCTCACGGACTCATATATATATATATATATATATATGTATATATATATATATATACATACCTGAGAGGGGGCGGATGCTCTACTCCGTATTTCGAAACCTCAGCGGCGCATGGTCTCGCAACGCTTCGGTCTTTGCTTGGGTACCGATCATTCGAGAAACCGACAGCAGATCCAAATCTGCAAATCTGTACATTCACGATCGGACTGCTTACGCACGCGTGCTACAGCTAAAACGCAGCCACAGGCTGGAGGGTTGATCTCGACAATCCATTTCGTTTGGTAGACAACGCCTGTTTTAGCATGATATGTGTCTGCTGCTGTGCACGGTTGCAAAAAACACGAACAAGAATTGAAAAGTGTCGCAGGAGCCATTGAAAGCTCAACTGCGACCTGGTGGATCGGTCTACGTTACACACCATCCCTAGCATGTCTTCGCAAGCACATCCTCACACCGCGAAGGGCCTTCGAAGCCCATGCGTGGCTCAGTCTACAGCGACCCATCAGCCCTCCCTAAGTCTCTAAGTGCTTCCCCGCTCCCTAACCCCGCCTCGCCACTGCGAAGATAGCTCGTCCTTTACGAAAGTCAAGAGGAGCGGCCAGCCGCACTGCATCATGCTGCAGCTTCATCAGCGCCTAGCATGGTCCAAGCCGGCTGAAGCACCAAAGGCGAAGCCCGTCTCACGAGCCTGTGACCGCTCTGGAGGGGCTTATGGCGTCCTGGAAGGCATGGATGGGTGGAAAGCACCGCCATCCTATAGCCAGCTTCACGAAGAGCAAGATTTTTGGATTCTGGTCGGGAGTCGGGGCTCGCTGCGGCTCGCTTTGCAAGCAGCCTCTTTTGGGCTCTCGCCGGTGCTCCATCAAAAGGGCACTACCGGACCTGCCTCAGCCTCGGAGGACGACTTCTTGTGAAATACTGTACAGCAAATCTTCCGCGCACAGGCGGTGGGGAGGGTCATGGCGTCGCTAGCCAAGTGGACGAGGCCTGCTTCTTCCTGGCCAAGCTCGCGGCAGCATCGGACTGAAGTGGCAGTTGAGTAAAGCACTGGGACTTCGCACCACTGCCCAACTCTATTGCGGAGCTGTGCTCCTCCTCCCGTACGGGATTGGGCGACGCAGAAGGCGCTTGGCCTCGAAAGCCCACTGTCAAGCATGCTCGTTAAGTTCACTTGCGAGCTGCCAAAGCTTCATTCTGAGGCACTGGCACTTATTCTTGTCTCCATGAGGTAGGTTGCCACGAACGCGCGGCGGCGAAGCAAATAGCTCCTAAGGCATGAGACGCAGACGGGTTCCCTCCACTATCTAGCACAGCAGTTTGCTGCTTTTCCCTCGGTGTGACGCTTGCCGCGACCGGGTAACGGCAAAATCCTTGCATTTGCTCCAATCCGCCAGTGGAAGCACCCGGCAGAGTGGTTGCAAAATACGTACTTGCTGCAAGCGTTTTGGGTCCGTCTCCCAAGTAAACGCCGTCGCCAAAGTGGACATAGCACAGGCAAGCGATTTGTCCGTTCTACAAGTAGACGCCGCCAAATCAATTTGGTCCCACAAACTGCATGTACTGCAGGCATTGACGCTCTGTTCGTGAAGATGGCTCTTGGTCATCCCGAAAGGCAAACCGGAAAGCAGGATCAAACTCTTCAGCTGTGGTCTTCCGCTCGTTCAACTGTGCAGAAGCTTGCGCGTGCAGTCCCAAATGCAACACCAATCTGCACTAAACCTTCTCAAGCTGTCAATGCTCGGAGCGAAGGTAGACAACCTATGAAGGCCGCTTGAACTGGTGTCGGCATCTGCTCTGCTTGTTGTGCATGCGATGCGCAAAAAGGGAGCGCGTAGCAATTCGGCAATTCGACATTGCATATGATCAGTTGCCAGATGAGATTGAAACGCCAAACGACCTGATTTTCCTTGACGAGGACGTGGTGACAAGCTCTGAAATCCTCGTCTTGCCCTTTTTTGCCACTCGGCTTGGGGCTAGCCAGATCCTTGCATCGCGGCCTTGTCTTGCCCTACAAGTGATACCCGGGTCGGCTGCAAAGTTGCACCGGCAAAAATCCAAGCACTGACTTTCAACAGCCATAAGAAAGCTGTTCACAACTAAGCTTGGTGCGGAGTGAAGGTCCGGAACTGGGCGTGCGAATCCAGTGTCAGGCAAGTCACTGCCTCAGCAGAGGCTGAAAAGCTAGACCCCCTAAGCAAACAATCCCTGCAGAGGCATCTGAGTATGAAATAGGATTGTGGCATAGCCCAAGTCCTCTCCCACACGCTGGATTTCTTTGCGGAGCCTCACCAAAGCACTTGCCACGGTGTCGCGCGACTTTTCCCAGGTGAACCTGCCTAGTGATGTCCACGGCCGTGGTATCAAAGCGGATTCGAACGCGATTCTCAGCCTTGGAAAATCAAACCGGTGGCCAATGGAAATGGGCAGCAAAGACTTGGCGTATTTCGGCCGTCGCAGACATTTGTGAAGCTTGGGCTTGGTGCAGCACCAACGGGCCGCCTGTGGGGCACGGGACGAAATCGCACTTCCCACTGTCAGCACCTTTCAGGACTGCTGCTTCCGATTCGGAACGCGGCCAGCCGTTGACAAGAGTCTCTGAGCCATGTGCTGCCACTCTGGACGTGCAGATTAGACCTCAAGTTATGTGTCAGTCAAGAACGAGCAGGCCATCAGAGATACACGTGATGGCCCATGCTGTCGCGTTTTCATATGCAACCACCTCCTTGAGCTACCGGCACGCTGACCCCAAATTGAGTCAGGATTTCCTCAGTTGACCGTGTATTGTCAAGGAGTGTGTTTGTCATGTTCTTTCCATTGCTGTGTGCAGCGCAGCAGCTGTAATTTTGGCCAGTTGCCCAGACCTGTCGACGCCGAACCTGACATCAGGGATTGCCTACCGACACACCATGGTTGGCACACAAAGGGTTCATTCTGAGCACCGGGCAGATGCAATGTGCCGTTCTGCTGATGGCTGCCGAGCTCCGTCAGGCAACGTTCTGCGAATGCCAAAAAGGATACACGGATACACTCTTCTTCCAAACCTCGTCCAAAGATTTGAACTTTGACAAGGCTAGGAAGAATTCCCAATGCAACGATATCTGCCATGCTCTGGCATCAAGTCCACCACGCTTCCCAATCTTCCGAAAAGCCCGGAGCCGCCGGCGATGCCCAGCCTAGCGATGATCTTTTCGGTTCCGCAGAGCTTAAGCTGGCCTCGGCCAACACATTTGCCACTGCACAGCTGACTTAATGATGCTATGAGTCATAGAGTCATGGAGGCATGCCCTGGAGGGATGGTGGGTAGGGAGGTTCGGAAGTCGCACATTGATCAGGTCGGGACACCCATCGCTGCAAACGCCGACTCTTTCTTCACCCGCGGCAGCATGTCAGCAGCTACAGTATACTATGTCTAGGCCCCTAGGCGAGGGAGTCCAAGATGGTCGGCTGGGGGAGCCTGGCAACGGGCTGTGGTACCCCCCCTCCACATGACGGGATTTCTTTACCATTTCTGTATGTGTACCATTTCTGTATGTGTGCGATCGTGTGCATCTAGTGTAAGTTCGTCGCAGGTCGACAGTGTGTGCGGGCGTGGTGCTTGTGGAAAGATTTGCGCACCCCCGGGACATAATTTTTGCGCGGCTGTAGTCATGTGAATTACACTCGAGCTTCGAAGTCGTACGCGGTCGACCTGGCCTGGAATCGAGGGCGGCAGGGGTGCAACAAGCTGGTTGGCTATGTGACCATGGGAATGGAGGCCCTTTGTGGAGCCAGTCCAAAAGCTGCGAGAACAAACACAGCGAGAGAGACCCGGCTTTGGCCAGGGCTCCGGCCGTGTAAACTTGAGCAGGGCTCTCAGTCTGCAACAGCTTCATCAATGTCTGCACTCGGTCCGCTGGAAGGATTGCCTGAGCGTTTCCAATCTCTACGGCCAAGCCTGCAACTTCATGCACGAGCTCCAGCACGGCAAGCAGACTTGTCGGCTTTGTGCCTTGACGAACATGGTGCAGCCCAGGTGGGTGTCATCTGTGGTCTCCTCCTGTCAAGATGCTGGTGCGTACAAGGACTCTTTGACTGGGACGGTCGAGGCCCAAGCAGTGAAGACCGCGGGAGAAATGCAGGCTCCGAACGCACTGACCTTCCATCAAAGTGAAGTATACCGCAAGGTGTGTTGGGAGGCCAGCAGGCTCTCGAACGGCCACCGAGGAGCAAACTGAGAAGCTTTGTACCTGCCGTGCAGAAGCTACCCGCTTCACTTTGCTTCGCTCGGGCGTCTTGAAATGCTTTGATCTATCTTCCTGAGTTCGGTTGTGTTGGATGCATAGACATTTACGCTTAGTGTAGACGGCAGCACATCGTTCTCGACAAGAATAGAAGCATTCTGGATGTTTGCATCGCCACATCTCTGCCGGTAGCTTCGAGGCCAACTGACGAGGACATGGGACCCTTGGCAATATCAGGTAAGCCCTTACCGGCCTGCTCGGCATCAGGGTCTCCATCATTCTGCATCTGCACGAAAGTGCCTCCGCAGGTCTCGATGTTGGCCCCGGCGATGCTCATGACCTGAGCTATCTCTTGCTCTTCAATCCCATCGTCCCCAAAAGACGCAGTGATGGAAGAATAGGGCAGAATCTGGTTGAGCCAGCGGCTTTCGCCAGGCGGTTCCAAAGCTCACTGCCGTCCAATGCCAGGACCTCTTGCGAGCCAACTGTATGCCGATAGCCAGTGCCGATAACCAAGGCTAGGAGAAAATCACGACGCGATTGACAGACTAACTATCCCACACTTGCAAAGAAGAAACCAGATTCTCAGAACCACAGTTGGCTTCGCTGACACAGTCTGCTGTGCAACAAGGCCGTCACCTTGCCCGAGAAAGTAAGAATAACTCTCTTCTTCTCCTGGCCACGAAGAGCTCGAGCCCTTCGAAGAAGCGCCCCAGTCCCACAGCACCACAGCAGACCTGCACCTCTGCGACGGCTGCGGGGCCTTTGGACGCTTGGGAAGCGTAACCTGGAAGAGGAACTGCAAAGCATAACAGCAGCACATTCACAACATTTCTTAGGGAGCTTGCACGCCGGGACCGAGAAACATGCATCATGCCACAACAATCCCAAACAGCACCCTCTACTGCCGTTCTGTAGCAACAAATGTTCAAAGCAGAGGCCCGTGCATTGCCCAAGAACCCGAAGGTGAGGCCGCAAGGCGAAAGCCGAGAGGCAGCACCGCCGTGGAAACCACATCAACGCTCAGTTTGCCATGGCCATGATTGGATGAAGAAACTGCTCACAGCTAGCGGCAGCTATGAGCAGCTCTGAGTATTGCTGCATGATGTGCTCGCAATGTTCAAAAGCTGGTACCCAACCGACCGCTCGAATCATTCGACCATCATCTTGCTCCAGCTTGCCGGCTGTTTCCGCCAAATGCTGATGCTCGCACCCCTTGTGGTTCCCACGTGCACAGGCTGACACAGTGCCCAAGGCCGTTCACGGACCTGCTAATGATCCAACATCTGCTGTGCCCTATGACACTTTTCTCATCATGCTGTCAGCTGCAGTTTGAGCCTGGACACGGGATGAGGCAGTGCATACTGGTGCCACACTTCTATTTTCTTCTGTGTCGAGTTCATGTGCCATGCGTGACATGGCAACCAGCCTGTGTGACAGCGGCAGCGGCTTCGCGCAAAGCAGTTTCCCTGGACGCTGGAAGCTGTGGACATGTTGTGCAAACCAAGAAAGGTCAACAACCGCGCCTGGAACGTCAACTCTGTTCTTCAACAAATGCCCGTGACACTGGCAGAAACACTCAGGGTTGCAGCCGATTCCTCCGTACTGATACGAAGAATGACGGCTCCTTGAGGTTAGATGGCCTCTGTGGCTGCTTACTATGGCTACTAGCTTGCCCTGCGTTGTAGGAGGCTGTCTAGAATATGCACATAGGCTCCCTGGGGTGTTCCGCAAAGTCAATCTGCTAATCGCCACGTAAGGTCGCAGCTCTGCAGAGCTGAGGACGCGAGAGTTCTGGCTCTCCTGGAAGTGCGTCTCTTCAAAACTGACTGAGGACTCTACAGCTCTGTCAAATGATAATCATGCGCGACCGAAGGCTGTTGGGAAGCCAGGCTCCGAAACAACACACATGGCCTAACGTCATCCTCATGCCATATGATGCAAAGCCACCTCATTCCCCTCGGGATCTCGCTCCACAGGCCTCGTTTATCGTCCGGCAATTGCTACAACACTGCACGACCGAAAAGCATGCCGACTGCAGTTTGCTAAACTGCTGAGCTCTGGGCTTTCCAAGCCATGACCTTGCAGTCAGTGTGGTGGCTCTCTGCTTTGGGGTGAAAGCCCTCCGCCAACCCGCGCCGGCAGCGCAGCCATTACCAACAACTCAACATGATTGTGCTGTGCGTGTGTGACTCGCTTCGCTCTGCTCTCGTTCCAGCGCACTGGGGACTTCAAGCTGCACATTCTCTCATGACCTATGCATCCTATGCCTTCGCGTCAATAACACCGTCGCTCTCTCCGTGTCTTGCTCCACGGCGTGGAAGCCGCTGGCTTCAACATTCCGGGATTCCTTGCATGAGGCTCCGGCACACGTGTCTCCGGGAAATATCCGTGGCGTTCCGGAGATCCGACAACGCGACCTTTTCGAAAAGGACTGGGTAAGGAAGGACTTTAGATGAAGTCCTGGCATCCTGGCCCATGTGCTGAAGATGTACCATGCTTGTGTCGTTTACACTTGTGAGGCTTCGGCCATACACCCAGCCACCGCCACTTGCCGCCACCTGATTCGTGGCATCCATCAGAGTTCCGAAGGCCCGCAATGCCACAGTGCGGCATGAATATCCCAGCCTCCACCACATCGCCCTGCCAGGCTGCAGCTGTTCACAGCATTGAACACTTTCTGGCCGTGCCGATTTCAGAGGGATTCTTGACGTGCCTCTGCTAGCGCAAGGCAACTTTCAGCGAATGCCACCTCCGAGCTCCATGGTCAATGGCATATAGCTTCACGCACCGTGACTATTTCATTGCCACTGGGCTGCTCGGCAAACCTGCCACGGCCCTGCCCTGCTTTAGAGTACAGCTTCGGATCAACGAGCCCAAGTCGTTTCGCTTTCTCAACCTACGATGCAAAGTTGGCGATGCTGCGTGAAGGAGCGACTTCGACCTGAACGATCTTGTCATGTGCAGCGACACGAGCGACAGGTGGAACCGCCAGAATTGGCGATCGTCAAATTGTTAGGAAGTGGGCCTCTTCCTCCTTGTCGCCAGGACCTGCTTACAAAAAGGGGCTTCTATTCCGAGCTATGGCCGCTATAGCCGTTTCTGTTACCGTCCGGCTGGGCTTGGAGCTGCCCGGCGAGTAGTTCTCCACGACCTTCACGAGCCTCAGTTAGCGCCCCGCAAGCAACGAAGTGCACATCCACTTGCCCTGGCACATATCTGAGATCCAGACACACCACGGTCAGTCCTGAGAGAGTAGAGAGCATATGGCTGGACTGCCAGAATGACATCATAGGTTTCGGATGCGGACGGATTGCCATACTGCAATAGCACATTATACAACACGCCAGTGCAAGCCAGCTTCTTGGCCGCTTCGCCATTCTCTTCGCAAGTTCCTTATCACACGTCATGATGCTGGCGTTACGTGGGTGCCTGACTATGCTTTCCGCAACTCAGACATGACGAATGATGGATGCTGCTTTCCGCGACTGGCTTTGATGCCTCTGCCATCGCCCTGGCGGTCTGCTCAACGTGCTGAGGAGCGCACCAAGCCAAGTTGCTCGGTTCTCTGGAAAGTAGCCTGCTCGCTCTGGGTGCCCTGCCACCTGCTTGAGATTCCGGCACAGCTGGACAGGGAAGAAAGTTGAAGTTTCCAATGTGAGCAAGCCCTATGGTACGAGTCGGCAGGGCCAGGGCTTTGTGTTTACAACCCGCTTTCAGTGCTGAAGGGAGCAGCCTGGCCGTAGAGCCAGCCGGAGCCGCCGGCCAAGACCTGCTGCATCTTGCAATGCTTACAACCTATGCAGACAGTCCTTTGCAGCAGCGGCTCCACAGCTGCGACAACAAAAGCAGACTACGACACCTCAGGCTTCAAAGCGCCGCACGTTCTCTCTCGGATCCCCGCCTCTACCATTTCACCTGCTTCGAGGTGCAGGCCTGAAGCGCTATTTGTGCAGTAGCCGGTGAAAGGGAGTGAGCCCCAAAAACAAAACACGACACATGCCACCGCCATGTAATGTGCAAGCTTGGTCCATTCCTGAGGTAGAGCCATCTATTCAGATATTGATGTGTCTGACTCTTCTGTGCATTTGTCGGTCTTTGTCTCACTCCCCCATGCACCCGTGTCTACTCCCAAGCCTGACTGGGCACCGTTTTGCACTGCCGCAGTGCTGAGGTACACAGCAGAAGGCAGCAATGAGTTGCCGGCAGTTCTCCCGCAAGTTCTCGCACTCAGCGACGTCTTCCGGGGTGAACCTTACAAGAGAAACTTGGACGGTTCTGGTCATGACGCCCGTTCGACATCGGTCTAATAAACGGTAGCCAACATTCCTCACTGCGCTCTTGCACAGAACTCTGCAGTCTGGACTTCGTATCAGGTATCTGGGAAGTGGAGTTTAATGGAGCCCCCGTCATCTATGAACACTACCGCACTACGGTCCATCCATTCTGAACAAGAGCCACAAGCCCCAGGCCCATGATCCACGAAGACCAAAGCATGCTGGTCTGCGCAAGCGACCTGCCCAAGTTGCAGGCAAACCCGAGAAATTGGGTATGCTGTTGTGGATTTGGTAGCTTTTTTCCAGGGGATGTTACTACTCAAGCCTCCGCGCGAGGAATCTTGCCAATCCATGACCTCGAGAGCTGAGTCCAGAGATGGCAAAGCTGCCAAGTTGGCACCAAGCAAAGGCAACAGGCCAATTGCCCTGAGCAGTCTTTTCGCAGTGTTTCGCAGGTTTCTCAGCGCATGCCGGGCGGGTATCCCTCAGCATGTCAGTCTGCAGCAAGCTCGGGCCAGAAACAAGATAGCTGCTCTGCAGTCATATTGACATTTGCGACATGCTCATTCTCAGCTTATTGTCAATATTATTTTCGTGGCTGCTGGGCTTGTGGCGCCGGCCGGCGTCCCAATAGAGACGCTTCCTGCAACAACTACGAAACGGCTCATCCTCTTCTTGGAGCTTGTTGCTCCGGTCAATGCCCAAGACAAGAACAGACGTCTCAAATCATCGGCGGCTCTCAGGCTGCAAAGCCCGCGAGCCGCACGCAAATCTTTCAAACCACGTCCCATAGAGACGAGCGACTGAACCAGCAGTATCATTATATCATTATGTGTGAAAACTTAGCAAGCCCCGCTGGTGTTGTACATGCTGGAAATCATGCTCAAGATACTTTCACCTTGAGTTGCTGGAGCATCGCACAGGCATTGAACATCCTTTTGGAGACATGACCCGGATTGTGATTGGCCCGGATGGCCAAGTCAAAGTCTGTACGTAGCAACTTTGCAGCCTACCGCCGGGGGGTTGTCCGCTCTGGCTTAACAGAGCTGGGATCCCCAAGCGGCCTGTGGTGAGGACGACACCTTGACGGTCTTCGGGCTGAGGATATCACTCTGCTCTTGGATTCTGTGGCACATCGACACCCCCGAATGACAGGTAGCATCGGAATCAAATCACAGGCCGATGTCAGCATGAAGTGCTGAAGGGCAATCTGTGGCTAAGCACTTCAAAAAATCACAGAGGTTCCTGGGTGTTGACTCCTTCGACTGCGCTAACCGCTAGCTTGCATGGGAGTTGGCGCTCGAATCATCCTGTGGGTCACGTGGAAGACCGGAGCAGCGTGTCGGGGCGACTCTGCGCACCCGTGGCCGCGGCTCCAGGAGCCTCTCGGTTCACATTTCTCTGGACCGGGAACACTCGAAAGATTTGGCTGGGAACCCGTCTGTTGGTAAGCATCCGCGCCGAGCCATCGGAGTGCACCAACATGTAGACAAGTTGAGTTACAATTCCCAGCGGACAGCATATCCTGTTCCCGGAAAGCTCATGCAAGTCTTGCATCTGCGTCCTGGGTGCTCCAAGAAGCCAAGAAACCTGGAATACTACACACCCACAGGACCTGAATCTGTTGACTTCTGGACTTCCACCAATCACGGTTGCACCCTGCACAGTTGAAAGTCGAATTATACAATCGAGACACTTCCGGCGAGGAAGGGCCTCAGTGATGAAGCATAGCCGGCACTGCCGTCTTTTGAAAGCTCGTCTCTAGCCGTTGCAAGCATCATGATGATCACCCCCTCTTCTTCACTGGAGCCCTTCTGTACATGTCAGCTTTGCACGGCCTTCTAGCCAAAGATTGATGGACAAAGCATGCGTGGTGCACGCTCTCCACCGACAGTCACTTTCCAAGGATGAGCTTGGAGACATCCTGCAAAGGAAAGTATATTTGGTGTGATAAATGGAGCTTCTTCTTGACCCTGATTGCTTCGCATGACTCCGCCTGTAAACAAGGCATCTGTGTGCTTCCTTGCGCAGATTTGATGCCACCCCGAGCCCCTCTCCCATGCTGAGCTGAGGCCTGGATGATCTTGGAAGGGCGCCTGGTACGGTCAATTTGTGCGCCGCAGCATCAAGGTGCTCGAGCCCTTGCTTGCTCTCGCAGAATCGGGGTGGTCAGCTGCACATGCTAGCCAGCTTTGTTTGTTCTACACAACCATGACTCAAGGGACCAAGAGGGCCGAAACAGCATGCACGGCAGGGTTTCCTAGAGTCCAAGAGCGGATGCTAGCGGATGTTTCAGGAGTGTAGCTAGGAGCAGCATCTGCGTGCGCTGAACGTGTGACCGTCAGCAGAACTGCTTTCGAAATAAGCTGTTCCATTTTGCAACCGTGGCCGCGGAAAGACCCCGGTGTAGAAATGCCAGTGTCCCTTTCGGTAGCCCTGCTTCTGCTCTTATGCTCGGCGATGCTGCGGTGCCTTCCCAATGAGTTACGGCGCCTCTTGTCCTCAAGTTCGTCCACAACGGCCTGCGTCGGCTTCTGAAAACTGGGAGAACTTGATGCTCTCAACCTACACAGTATCGTGCCGAGGCACAGTTTCGATCTTGGAAGGTCGCCGTCTCCATCCGCGAGAGTCCGATTCTTCCTTTTCAGAGATTTGTGGCATGTCGCCGCATGCACCAAGGCAATGCATGTAACAGGGCCTCTTGCCACGGGTACCACATCCTATTCGACAGGTCTAGACGAAGTGTGGCCTGGGTGTCAACATCTGGAGCGATGGCCTCGCGCCAATGCCCTGGCAATTGCAGCTTCTGTCCCAGGTTTCTTCATACAGCTTCCTTGCAATGCGGTTTATCAGCCGCAGCAAGACGGCGGCGCCAAATGCTGATAAACAAGAAGATCTTGGCACAACCCTGCATGCACCTGCAGCAGGTTCTTTCTTCGGGTCGTAGTTCATCATGTCAAAAGGGAGGGCATCGCGGTAGTTCACTCCGAGTAGAGTGCCTGGCATGCTCGCTGCTGCCGGGACAGCAAAATCAGGCTGAACAAGGTGTTGTGTCGTCCACTGCTCCGGCCACTGCGGCAACCACTTCTGTCTGGAAGTTGCTCTAGGCTGCAACCATGTCACCGGCAACCATGGCTGAGAGGAAACGTTCCAAGCCACGCGGACTTGGCAGAGCCGTGATCACTCAAGGGCTCGAGCCGAATCACAAATTTGCGCCAATCCAAGGCCCAGCACACCTCGCAGTTGCCTCGCCTGCATGTCCATGTCAGCCTGAATCTTCGAGACTTGCTGAGGAACTGGCACTCGGTTTTCAGGGAAGTAGCCCATGCGAGTGATGTCTCCACTGCCTCGCACATTGCAAGCAGTTGCTTGCTGTTCTATGCCTCGGCATCGGCAGAGGTTGCTGATAGTCTAGATGGCCAGCCTGAAATGACACGCCCATAGAACCATCCACCGCCGCCTTGCAAAAGGCGCAAGCATGGGCTATTGAAAAGCCTGCTTGCTTCAGGAACGAACGAGGGCCTTAGGCGACAAATCAGTGTCAAAGTCGAGCGTCGCGAAGCACCCGTTCCCAATGACAGGACCACCCAGAAGAGCTCATAATATGCCCTGCCTGCAATAACTTCTACGATGTCTCCTTCGGAGAGATCGATGCAGCTTTCTCGGAAAACCTTTCAGGACAGGGCAGGCGTTGCAGACCCGGCTTATGTGAGTCTGAAGTTAGGGGACGCCTTCTTTCTCGCACTTGAATTCTGTTCTGCCTTCGCTGCAGGAGATGTCACTGGGCCGGGGTGGGCAGCTAGCTATGGGAAGCAGGAACACAGCAGGTCCTGTTGGGGCAAAGTTGTGTGGACACGCTTGGAGTGCAGAAAGATATATGTACACAGGTGTGCGAGCAGTAGAATCGACTGTCGTGAACTTGTTCTCATATGCTCTACCTCTCGACTGTCCACTAATCCGCGAATCTCCCTCTCGCTGGCAGGCTGCACATGTGCGTTCATATTGAAAAGTAGACATGCCTTGTCGTCTTCCACGTCCGAAGGTGCGAAAGCACACGCCACATGCGCTAGAACCTTGTTGGCTTCACGGGAGCGCGAGAGAGAGAGAGAGAGAGAGTCTGTCAGCTTGACGGCTCTCTGTGGACAGACTGTGCTGAGAGCAGAGAACATCAACACGTGCAGATGCAGAGTATTACCCTGTTGGACCGCGGCAAGCTGACGGAGCATCCAAGCTGAAGCGAGCAATGCAAAAGCTCAGGTACGAACCCTGTCGACATCCGGACTTTGTGCCACTTTGTGCTCTTCCTCTGAATCCGCCACAACCTGCTAGGATTCTAGCTTCACCATACTAAAGAAGGACCAGGACACCTGAGACAAATTCCAAATTCTTCAGATCCTGGATCAGAAAGAGACGCATTCGTCGCGCTACTCGCGCGCCCGAGCATAAAAAGCAAGGCATTTTCTGCCGGTACCTTGAGTCGAGCTCGGCGGGCCTTGGCCTGAGTGCTCGCGGCAGTTCTGATGCCTACTCGTGAGTCTGACAATTCGAAGTCCAATCCTGAAGGGAGAAGCAAAGATCCAGAAATGGTTGCAAGCTGTTGCCAACCACAATCTATAGCTTCGGCATTGACTGCGAAGAGCACGTTTTCGTGAGGAACAACCAAGGAACTCGGCGTCTATCTGCTGGCCAGTCTGGAGAGCTCGATGGCATGAGTGCGGTGCCCATGCGCTCACAGCAAGCGTCGAAGCGAGGACCAGGACAACGGCAAGGATCCTGAGCAGAGCAAGGCATATAGGGTCACCCCTCGGCCATTCGGCCAATTGAGATCGGAGCAGGAAAACAACGAACACAGACTGATCGTCTGTCTTGGGCTCGTCGACAGTTTGCCCTCAGAAAGATGCAGAATCAGGAATACTGTGGCAAGCACTCGAGTCATCGTCGTCTTGCGCACGAGAGTGGCAACACCTCACTTTCGGCCCCGCACCTCCTGTCCAAGGTCCAGGTTGTGTATCCTTAGTGGTCATGCAAGATGCAACACTCTCTTCAGCTTGCTGATGTTCGCTGCTGTGCTCCCGGCGTTGCCCGTTCCAGAACCTTGGCGACAGCTTGTGGGTTGCTCCGATTGTTCAGCTCTTCGGGTCTCGTTCCGGGATTGGACAGGCCAGCGGCCGGGTCAATGGGTGAACAGACATTAAGAGCATGCATGGCGGATTGCTTTAAGGATCAAGAACGCTCGAGCCATTACCGTTACTCTGATATCGTTGTCATACGATGACTACAGTATTTGCCTCAATAGTGCCGGTCGTGTTCATCGCACCATTGCCATAACTCATAGCCATAACTATTCATGTTGTAAAATGATGAGGATTCTGAGCAGCAGCAGCAGCAAAGCAGTACAGCAGCAGCAGCGAAGATGACAGGACTAAAAGAACAGCGAAAACGTCGCCCCACGAAGACAATAAGAGCCACAGGATTTCAGACGTGAAGTTACTCAGGCTCCGGCTTCCACTCCTCTCCGTTAGATTCACAAACTCCAAGACGGACAGCGTAGCCCCCGTTCCGGCCTGTAACATACATATGCTTACTATGGGGATGCATGCCCGGCTATTGCAAACAATTCAGCTGGACTCTGCCAGCCGCGCTATGCCCTGAGGACCACACGCCAAAGGCCCCATATGTCTGCAACTGGGCCAGATCAGGGTCCGAAGTCCGAAGGCTTTTCATTGAAGGGCAGGGCATAGCTCAAAGATCCCGGCTTTACATCTTTGCTTGGTGAAGGCTCATGAGGGCTCGACCTTTGAGACAAAGGCGAACTCAAAATCCGCAGGGTCAATGTCCACCTGTCACTATAGTTGTAGACACCCGTCCGAAGTGCAAGATTCAGAAGACAAGCAAACCAACACAGCAATCATGCTGCAGGTTCCGTTGGGACGGAGCAGAGGTCGAAGTTCATGTCAAAGATCAGCAGAGAAGTTGGGGCCTCATCCATCTTACAATCTTGCAAGACCGCAACTTGACTTGCCCCTTAGCACAAGGCAGTAAGGTCCGATAGCTGCGCCATCGCTGGGATAAGCTTGACCTCTGAGATGTTGACCTGGACATGTTTGCCGCTTCGTCACAGGCCCAGGTCCGAAGATGGTGCCAGTGTACTGTACAAAGTACAAAGCACCGGCACCGGACACGGGGCACTGCCTCCGCGACAAGCACGGCCAGGCCAGCAGCCGCGCTTAAAGCGACTAGCTGCTGCAGCTTGGCCTTGGCTCCATGCTTTTGAGGAAGCAGAGCAAAGGGTGGGCCTCAAGCTGAGAAGGGTGCAGATGCCACTCCGGCCTGCAAGTCCTGCAGACAAGGGCATGAACCCATGAGCCCATCCGCACAGAAGTTCCGCTTGCATGCGACACTGTTCACCGGCCTGCCCCCTGAGCTCAGGAGAGGCAAAAGCAGCACCGGTTATGGTGATGTTGTACGTGGCGTTGCACTGCGAGGGTGCAAGCACAAACAAGATGCGCATGGTGCGCACTGTCATGCTTCATTCATGCACTATCACGGAGATGCCACATTTTTGTGCCAGTCTTACGAACTTTTCACGCTTGCAGGGACGGCAGGAACTGTATGCAACAAGAACCAGAGGCTCTTTTTTAGCTTCAAAGCAGAAAGAGCACGAGGAAGTATCCACATGCCTGGCAGGTCAGTTCATGTGCAAAAGTTTGGCCGAGTTGTGAGACTGGCTACACACAGAATGCTGCACAGTTCTTTTGGCGGTTGAGGGACCTTCTGCCAGTCAAGACGCCGACCTGCTACCAAACCCAGCCCCCGGGCAACATGGGCTGGGGCACGTGGATGGAAAGCCGCGTGCCCTTTCCGGTCTCCGGTCTCTCGGGCATCCTTGAGGCCAGGCCTAAGCCGTGGCTGTCAGATCTTGTCAGCTTTGATCATACTGCTGCAGTGTTGCAGTGTGCGATCCTTTTTGGTGCCGCATGGTGCTTTGGCTCATGTGGCAAAATGCTCCAGGTTCGGCATGCGTACTGGGAAGATGTGGCCACGAGAAACCATTCTGTGAGCAGTGTCCTTAGGTTTCTGCCAGGAATGAGCTCTGAGTAGAGCGGCCGTTCCCAGGGCCACGTAAAGCAGCAATCATAATTACTCGCACACGGTTCCCAAGAGTAATGGCCAAGGATCGTCACCCACTTCACAAACGCACGAAAGTTGCTCTCCGCTCAGAGGAGCTGGTCTTAACCAATCTAGCAAGACGAAGTCAGGGCTGTTGCGCGGAATGCTCTTCACGACCTGACTGACTGCGATTGCGATGGGTGGCATGAGGCATTGCGCCTACATAGACATAACCTTTTGAGGCTGAATGTGCACTAGCTGCATGCGAATCCACACCAGCCACGATTATTCGGATGCGAAGCTCGCAGCATAATCTTTTAATCGATAGCTTCAAATACCCAGGCAAAAAGAACCGATTCTCGTGCTTATCCACTGCAGAACAGGCTCCGCATCGTAGGTCGCACCATCACCGGCCTTGTATGTTTCACAGCTCACCCACAAGTCATTTAGAGAGAGAGAGAGAGAGAGAGTCTCGGAGTTTGAGAGAGAAGCACTGCCCAGTGTGACCAGGCCAGAGGAAGAAGCTTCGCGAACATTCGGCAAGGTAACATTGAGTCGGAGAGAAGAGCAACACATGCAAACCAATAACACGAGAGAAGCGGCCCGGGCAGGCACATTTCAACAGATTCAGTTGATGCCTATTGAACAACTCATCTCGAAATTCTCGAAGAAAGGAACAAACTGTGTGCACACGACTAAAGGAAGAAAGCGCTATCTGTTCTGTCTGAAAGCTTGTAAGACAGAAACATTACAGCTTCAATGTGGCATCTCAGTTTCAGCCAGCTGGCCCAAACTGCTCGCACTCGCATGCCGGGCAAGAGCCGCAGGGCACGCTCGCCGGGTGACGAGAGATTCAGAGCAACTGGCTCCGAAATCCCCATGCCATTCCTTGCACGAACCTTGCAGAACCCAGACACATGGGGGATGCCGGCGCGACGGAGAGAACAAGACGGTGCGAAGGCCTCGAGGTTCAGCTCTTCTCCACTTGGTAGTCCATTCACCCATAGTGGCTCGCCAGGCTGCGCGAAAGCCAAGGGCTCGCTGGTCGATGCACCCTGACACAACCCGGTCTCAGCGGGAAAAACAGGCTGACATGAAGCCTGGCCTGCATGAGCACCACGAACTCTTCCTTATGACCACTGCAGCAGCAAGAGCATCCCGGAAAGTCCGGCTTTTCTACAACTAATGAGCAGTCTTGCTGCTGCTGTGTGTCCACGGGTTTGAAGTTTTCAATCGTGCCACTGAATGGGCTGGACCCTGCATCAAGTCGAAGGATACATGGTAAGTTGTAGCATCACACGTCGGATGCGGCGGCCTGGCTCTCTTGGAGAGAAGGCATCACAGCTAACGGCCAGCTCGACATCCACCGTGCCAGGACCTGGTTCTTCCATTCTCCACCTTGCAAGGCAACTCTAGTGGAGCACGACAAGAAACATAATATGGAGTCATACAGCGCGACGGCAAAATTGGGGTCACACAGACTTGGGCATAGAAAATGCAGTGCAGCGGGAGCCCAGTTAACAAACAACCCCGCGACGTAGTGGCAGAACCATGCAGGTACTCGTACCCAAGTACCACACCGCCTTGCAACCCAGCTGCCGGGAAAGCTTAAACCTGTCGGGATTGCGAGGTTTAGTAATCAGACTACAGTTGACTCCACAGCAAAGCTCAGGATTCCCACACCTTAGGAATTAGGACTCCGCATTCACCTGTCCCTCTGTCAACCACGTCGGACCATCCACGTTTGCCGGAAAACCCCTTTCTGCTCCCGTCTCCAGTGGTTTTTGTGCCCTCGTTACAGCAGCTGAAGGCTGAGCCCCAATGCCAAAAACTCAACATCCTCCCGGTCAGTGTGGCCACCTTGCCACGTCAACCGAACCGACTGGATCGGGCGGCTCCACGCCCAGCAGAGCCTGCCGGGATTGCAGCGACATTCCCCAAACGCAGGGCGAGTTCCATGCAGATCTCAGGTCTCCTGAAGAGTGGCATTACCAGTCAGATCGTCGCGTGCCACGAGGCTGGAAAAGTACCTTGGAAACCCGCAGGGAGTTGACTACCAGAATATTGAACTGCCGCATCTATCGTGCAGCTTAGCAGCGTCTGGAAGGCTGCCACTCGCCTTGTGGCACACTTCATCCATTTGCCAGTGACTTGCCCAGTAACTCACATCGACGTCACGGTCAAAACCGAATGGAAGAGATGCAGCCGTGCTAATTTCTGGCAAAAATCTGGACTGGAACATCTTCGCCCCAAATCCAGCTCAAGCCATTCAGTGCTTTGGGCGGAAACTCCGGCAGGCTGCCGTGTGTGCCTGGGTTGTACGCATTATAACTTGCCTACCAAAGTGAGGAACACAATGAAGTTGCGGGTCATGCAGGCCTGCGGCCAGTTGCTCATGAAAGGCAAGAATCTCACGGTATCGGCGATGCACCTGCAACTTGCGAGTCTGAGTCTGCCCCAAAGACAGCCCACACGCAAACTAGATAGAGCTCCAAACCCCTAAGCTGCGCAACTTCATTGTCAACAAATGCTCTGTGCTTGGAACACGAGACAGCGCAAGTCCACTTGTGACACTAGTGGCGACCGCGATACACTCGGGGCACTACGTATGTCGCTACGTATGTCGCGATGCCACAGCAGCATCATGAATCATGTGTGTCATGTGCCCTGTGCAGAGGGACGTTCTCCTGCCTTCCACGAGCAGCCGCTGGGAACGTGCACCACCTGAAAGGCATACCTCACGTGGCCTTAGCCAAGATCGATGCGTAAAAGGACTTGTCCGGCGCTCCTCACACTGACGTAGCCTCGAAGCCCTCGACACATAACACAAACATGTGCAGGCATGCGGCCCTCAGTCTCATCATAGCCGGTGCAGAAGACGGAGAAGTGCTTGTTCTCCATTCATAGGCGACATTGCTGCTGCCCGGTGTTCCTGATCCTTCTTATGACGCTGCAGTCCAGTTTATGTGCCTCATTTCCAGCAATCAGGTCCCCGATGTGGGTCACTGTAGATCGTGAGTCATGTAATGCCGATTGTCGCATGCATGCGTGTACAGGTGGCATAGCACCAGTTCTGCTTGTTGCATTCTTCGCGCAGCATGCACGGATCCTAGACCGCTGCGCAGTCGCTTGATGTGATCTACTGCTTTCTCCGAACCGAACGGTCTCGCACAAAGAAACCCAGCAATACCGCGCAGCTTCCAGGGAACGGACAATGAATCAAGCAAGCCACGACTGCTGCTCGCTGTGAAGCTCGCTGCGAATCTTTCACGAAAGGAGCCAGACTCTTGCTTCTGGGATCCTGGCTGAATCCAGCCGCCGGAAACCTTGATAATGAGTGTGCCTGTTTGCCTGTCTCCGTGTCGTTTGTGCCGTGATGTAATGATTGAATATAGTTTAGGCACTTCGGCGGATCTATGCAGGCACACGCGCCCTAAGCGTCTGGCAGTACGATATGCTACAATGGCTACATATACTCTTCGGACTGGGCCAAGCAGCGTGGCCAAAGCTCGCGATGACTCCGCCGAGCAGGGCTCAGCTGCACCTCTGCCCAGCAGCAGAACAGTCTATAGAGTCTACAGTCTACAGCTGTCCAGGCTTTCGGCCGCGGACGGGTGTCTCATGCGTTATTTCCAAACAGCCTGCATGAACCAACAGATGCAGTCTGAGGAGGGAACGGCCTTCCGAGCACAAGGTCAGTTGCCACACGTTGAATGCCTGATCTGATCAGTGATGTCGGGATTGTGAGTTTCAGTCTTTGGGCGAAGGATTCCTCCAACTCAGATCACTGACTCCGCTTATCTCCGCTTGGTCGTTCTCATATCGAGTGACTGAGAGCTCCTCTGGCACGGTGATGGGAATGCGGAAATCCTTGTTGGGATGCCAGACATTCAGCTCACAGAGACATGGCCCTGTACTGGCTGCTTGCGGCTGCGCAGCATATTCACCCGGAGGCAGAGGCCGCGCCAGGTCTATGTGAATGAGTATGCGGTCTTCCTCAAGAACTCAATCGATTGCATCAATGAATTGCATCCTGCATTGGTTTCGAACGTCAAAAATACTGATTGCCACAAGCTCTTTCCGCAGCAATTAGGCTTCGAACCTTTCGGACGTCTGCCCAAGAAGTCGCGCCGTGGCTGCGTGACAGTGGAAAACTTGGGTTCAGTATTTCGATGCCGCGTGGCGTCTCTAACCTTGGTCACGACACGAGCAACGGCTAGCAAAACGTGTGCTAGCATGCAGCTTTCGTCGCTCAGAGTCAAGCGAATGCTCAAAATTTTCAGCCAGTGTAAGAAGAACCTCCATGCCACAGCGATTCAAGGATGATGCGCTGCCAGAGTCTGAGGGCTCGGGCCGACTCAACCAAACCGCGCTTCACTTGTTGCCGCACCTCAAAGCCTCTCGCACGATGCTTGTTTCCGTAATGGGGTACTCGCGACTCCAAGCCAAGCTCGAGGCCCATGACAACACTGCTCGCTTGCCCAGCTTCGGCCGCCTGGAGCTAGTCTTTCCTGTGACTCTTGTGGTCTGAAAAGCCTCACAAGACTCTCCCGCCCTCGAGCTGCAAACAACTCTCTGTCTCTCGCGTTCCCGAAGTCTGCAGCAGCTACGTCTACGTACGTTCGAGCTAACAGGGAGTAGGTATGTTGAGTAGGTATGTTGCCTGTTGCCTTCGCCCTTGCCACTAACTCGAACACTAGCCGTCTAGATTGGAAACACTACTGTACCCTGGCTGGACAAGGAAACTCCGCTCTGGGACATGCTGGGAAACCTCTAGATTTCAGAGTCTTTGTTTCCTGACATGTCCGACGTCTGTTCCTTGAGATGATCTCAGGCGTCGTGGCAAAGATGAGCAGAACAGGTGCTTCAAACTAGTTGCAACTACAGTCAGTCCAGTTCACGGCCAGAAACTCGAGCCGGGCTCCCGGCGGTCCACTTCAAGGGACGAGGGCCCACGTGCAGCTCGCTTTGTAGCTGCTGGCCTTAGCACATGCATCACCTGTTTAGCAGCTAGCCGCTGGCCATCTCGCCCTACAAGTATATGTGTAGATCTCAGCCCTTGGACCCTTCACCACGGTGGTCGCATCCTGCACAAGGCCACTGGGACCTTACGTTAACACGCAGGGTTGCATCATCCGCCATCCATTGCAGGATAAGCCAGAGACCAAACACCAGCAGCGAAAACATGTTTGTCTTCGGAGCGGCCGGGGGCCTTGGATGGTTCGGCTCTTGTTAGGATGGTTCAGATGCCTGCGAGCGACCTTCGACCCTTCTGAGCCAACGACACCTGCGCCCCAACACCCTTGCGAAGCTATGTTTACAGCTTCAGCGCGGCTTCTGCAAGGCTGGCGAGAAAGGCTATGGCTGTGGCGAATGCGTATGTGCCCGGTACCAGCCCAGAAGACAACCGCCTCAGAGCGGGTCTTACACACACCAGCTTCGACTTCCGAATGGCTCGGGTCCGCACAACACCAGAGATCCTGCCTCCGCTGTACAGCCTGCTTGGTTTCAGCAGCGCTTGCATATGTCCCTTCGTCCTGCAAATCAGGCCTTCGACAGGCAGCGAAATCTGTTGGAGCTGCGGTCCTAGCAGCATCGACTCTGCAACACCCGTTAAGGCTGAACTAGAAGGGCATTTCGTGGGTCGGCAATGGGGTCACCGGGCACACAACATGTCCTGAACAGTTGAGAACCAACTCCGGTGGATTCAGTAACCTGGCTCTCGCTCTCTGTGTCGGTATCGCGTGCGGTCTTCCCGAATCTGGCCAAGGAGAAGACTGGAGGATCCCCCCCGGTGGCAGCTCGTCGCGTAGCCGCAACCTCCAAAGGATCTGCTGGCAAATTTGGTGCGTTTGAATGTCACTGGCCTAACCACCAACTCTGATCTTGTGTCAGGAGAGGCGGCGTAAATCACAGACACCTCGTCCGCGACAAGAGCGTGAAATACACAGTAAAGCATCGTAGGTGCACGCATGTCTCTGCACGACAACTTATGATGAGGGTGGTGCGCTGCGCATCTGCACCACATCAATGCCCAACTTGTCCTTGCTTGCCAACAAGATGGCATGGCAGTCACGACGAATTAAAGGCAGGGAATGTACTGATGAGACATGTGTTTTTTACCAGGTGCTCGCACCTCGCCCCAGCCAACCACTTCGCCTGCGCTCTCTATCTGCCATAGAGCATCTGAAGTACCAAAGAGATCTCGACAGCATGCATCGCTCCAGCTGTGACTCGACCGTTATGAGACGCGGAGGTGAGGTGGGCAATTCCAGTGCAACTCTTGTTGATGTCTTGAAGTCTTGACCAGGTTGCTAATATGCTACATTGCTCTGCAGGCTGTCTCCGATCATAGCCTTGGATCCACCCGACGAGGAGCCATGTAGACGAAGATAAAGCCGCCGCAGGCGTACGAACCTGAACGGAGATGTTGCCCTGAACAGGCTTTCGTTTTCGGGTTGTCACGGTGCCTGGAGGCTAAGCTCTGGCAGGTCTGTGAAGAATGCCTTGATTGGAACCAGCTCTGCTGCCTCCTGCGAGATGCAAAGAATACAGGCTTGATGCCTCAACCCCTGTTCAGCGCGTCTAGAATAAGAGCTGGCCTGTTCATTCACCTGTGTTGGCGAGCAGCGAGCCACCACAGCCTTCAACACATTTGCAGCATGCTTGGGACGAGGGAAAGAGAAAAGCCGACAGCAGCTACAAAAGCATTCAAAGACTTGTGCACGGCTGTGAGCAAACCACGAGAGCTGGTACTGGTACTGAGCAGCTCGCACTAGGTCCGCTCAGGCAGTTTTCGGTGAAACGGAAGCCTGCCGGTGCCACCTGAGCCAAACCCAAGACATGAGCGATTGCCGCAAAGCTTGCAGTGCTGCGCTGCTGTGCAGCTAAGCTCTCCATGCGATCATTATATTCTGATCTGTATCCACATGCCCTGGCACGCAGAGTGACTAAGGCCTGGGCTAGGGTTAGCCGCGTTGGCGATGACGCACGCAATGATACGGCCAATTCGATGGCGATGACAGCAAGCGGTGGACTCCTGGCAAAAGGCAGCCACGGTAGCCAGCACTTCATGAGGCAACAGCTTGGTGAAGCTCAGGACAAGTGTGTTTGGGGTGCATCCAGTGCTGCAGTGTCTTGTGCACCAGCTTAACATTTAATGTTCACATGACTTGTACCACAACACCTCAGATTACCTGCCATGCTCTGAGCAACAGAGGCTGACCGCAAAATCAGAGTTGCAGGCCAAACTTGCATTTATGTAATAATATAGCTTATCCGGAGACTGTGTGCTCAGTCCTCACGGCAGTTACTTCAACCTCAGAAGACAGACTTGGCACAATAATTACCTAGCAAGAAATGCCAAAGCTTGCTATAGGCTGCCCGACTTCCCCGAAGCAAGGCGACAGCTTGGCCCTGCGCTTCGTAGGACGGTACGAGGTGCACCGTTCCCTGGCAAGAGCATGTGATCTCCTTTGCCAGAAAAGAAAGGCAGTCGCCTCTGCTGAGCCGAGGCTGATGGGAAGACCTGCTCCCAGGACCTGGCAAAGCAGAGACGACTGGGACTTCGACTCTGCTCTCTCAGTCGCGCCTCGAAGCCCCAAAACACACCTAGGCAACATGCCCGCAATTCGCCACAGCAGTCAGACATCGACAGCTTTCGAAATTAAGGCACCGGCGCCGTGGCAGGGTAGTGGGAGCTAGAACAGTCGCAAAGGCTCGATACCAGATGTCTCGCTGCAAGCCTGCGTGACAAAACTGAGATCCTACCACTCCCCCCAAAAGCTCAAGGGCCAACGGTACCTTGCCCGGCCAGGGTCTCGAAAGAAATTCCGTCTTCTGTCTTGCTAGAAGACATTGGAACACTCGAACCTGCAAGGCAAACACATGACCACGCAAGACGACAGGTCATTAGACTATTCGCAAATCCCTTCGCTGCTGTCCTGTGTCCACAGCGACCAGGCGGAAGTTGCCCTGCAAGCGCATGGGAACGTGCTACATCCAGCCACGGCTATGCAGATCTTCTGAAGGAGAGAGAGGAGTTGAGGAGATCCTGCCGGCCCACACCTGGAGCATGACGAAGGGCTTGCCCGAAATACGCAGCGTCTCGAATGGGTTCACGTTTTCCCGAAACCTCACCTCAATGATGCCGGAACTTCTCAGCAGGCAAGCTTGTCGGGCGCAATCGTCGGCAAACACCGTGGCAAGACAAGATGGGCAGGGGTCAGGTATGTGGCCAATATCTTGATCCCAAGCTGCCTCAATTTCCAGCGCAATGTGACCACCCAGCTGTGCCGGCCACTGTGACCTGACGACCCATTGTCAGACTGCAGATTCATGACCGATCCATCCCACAGGAAAAAGCTGCAAAACATTGCAGCCCTGGCACTGTGTCAGGTTTGGCGCATACTCGCTGCGGAGCTGCAGCGATCGGAGCTCGATGTCGCCTGTAAAGCAGCTGAGGGACCGCGGTCACGACAGCGATGGCCGGCCTTTAGCCGGTGACTTGAACATCATGCCCGGCCTGGAATCTGGCTCCCGCTGTCGATGCCGTGCTTTCTGGCCTTGGCAAGACAAACACAAGAAGGCTGAGATGTTGGCGGACCGGACCAAAAAATCCGCTTGGCTTCAGGCGATTCGGCCGCCCGTGCCTGAAAGAAGCAATGGAAGACAAATCGACGACCAGAAGCCGGGCAAAGATGGAATGTCATCAGCCAAGAAACCGTTCTGAGTCTCCAAGTCGAAGAGAACCCGCCCACCATGATTGGGTAAATGCGCATTGAATATTCGAAGACCAACACGATCGCCATCCTCCACGTCACTTTGCTGATCAGAAAAGCCACTTATATGATCCGGAGAGAGCCGAGAAACTGAGCGTGCCTTCATGTCCAAGCTCACGAGCAGGACCGAGGTAGCCTCTGACCCTGAGAACGACACGGCACTCATGGACCATCAAGCCATCTCAAGTCCGTCCAGAATGACATGTGAATGTGTATTACCTTCCCGCAAAGAGGCGAGGCTAGCGTGCAGAAACAGTCTGGGTGCTGTGACTGTTGAAAGCGGTACATGCCGTGTATTCATAAAAACGTGTTGCACCATGTTGCCTTAACTACATTGTTAGTGCGGCAAACGACCTTTGATTAGGTCGAGCATAGCGCCCTCAATGGAGGCAGGGTGCGGAGAATCTGCCCACGGCTGACGGACACCTTCGTGAAGTCGATTTGCATGGGCCAAGTCCTGATAAATACAGCTAGTCACGTCTCGTTGGAACAGAGACCGCACGACTGCTCTGAACAACATCGCATTCCTGCTCAGCCCCCAGAAAGGCTTCCTCGCTACAGTACCGGCTTCTGGCTGAGACCCCGATCTGATGATCCGAGCATCTGCATTGCAGGCTGTGGCGCGTGATGCATCGTTGTTGCAAGCTTCAGCTTCCACGACAACCGAGAGCACGACGGCTGAAGTCGTAGCACTGTTGCATCTCCCTCTGCTCTGAATAGCACCTGCGTCACACTGTGTCACAGCAGCTGCATGTGCAGCACGAGCAGGTGCTGGATTCAAAACGTGCTGCAAGTCTTCCGCAACTTGGAATCCGGCGTCGACCACACTGGAGCCTCTGGAGCAGTGCTCACTGGTTGGTTTCATTTTGTCCGAAGGAAGTGAAACAAAGGTTCTGCCGCGCGTGCAACAACGGAACGAAACTTGAGGCCGAAACGCTGGCCGACAGCTGCAGATGCCTTGAGTCGGGCGACTTGTTCCGGCTTGGCATCGGGATGTGCAGTCTGCCACCCTGCCAACGGGTCTCGGGCCAGCGTGATGACGGCATCTGACAACTGGAGGAACACCTGCCCCGGGTCTGATGCGCACTCATGGACCATCGGATCAAAACACACATCCTGCCACCCTGACGCAGCCTACGTCCTGGCCCTACAACTGATCCTATATGTCACACAGCACTCCTTTGTTGCTCGCACTTGTCCCCGCCAAGCCTCCCAAGTGCGCCAGGCTCCACTTGCTAGCACTTCTCCTCCTCGCAAATGCCCCACCTTCGGTGCCCAGGCTCTCTCGGCACCACCCTTTAAAGTCGAAAAGGTACTTGCTAGGATTACCCACGACCAGGACTTTCTGTCTGCGAATTCGGCTTGCGAGCTGGTGCCTGCCAGTACTGCTCCCCAAAGATCCTGTCGACGCAGCTCTGAGCCGGTGAGTACGGCTCGATAAACTCATGGCAGAAAATCAGATTTGTTTTTGCTGCCTACTTCGCGAGGAAATCACTTTTGGGCGTGTGGCTCTGCTAGAAGATGCTGCTACTGCAGCACTCGTCAAGACTTCCTGCCGACCTTCTTGTCTCCACGAGACCCCTTTTAAGCGATGGCACCTCCGCGGGTTCGCCGTCACCAGCCGGAAGGTTAGTCTCTCTCCTGCTGGCAGCTGCTCCTGCAAAGGCCAAAAGCCCAATTGTCGAGGCTACCGTGGTTGCGGGCTCCTCGCCGCGTATCTCAAAGACCACCGCTTCGCCAGGCTCGCCAGGTGTGCAGCTCACTTCCTCGGAAAAGGAACAACCTGACCGGATGAATTCGACACGTCTACATGCTCGGGCCCGGGCAACATGGGCGGGCATCCGTGCACTGGTCCAGTCCGGTGTGAAGCCTGCAATGTCCACCAAAATCGACAAGATGTTAAATAGGGCAACAGTTGCCTGCCAGAGGTCCTTGTAGCCACCCAGTTTCAGGGCAGTCTGTCCTTTTCACAAGGACCGAATCAATTCAATGTGGACGCATTGGACGCACTGTGTCGGCTCCGACCCCGACCTGTATCCAGGAGGCAGCTTGATCCGCAGGGTATCGCCAGGCAAGACCTTCCAGGCATCCGACTCTCGTGGCCCCCTCGCCAGGCTCCAGCACATTTCTGTTTCTGAGGCTTGTGCAGTGTGGGCAAAGGCCACGGAGAGCAGCATGTCTGGCAGAAACGATTCTGCATCCTGGCTGCTGTCACTTCGCAGGCTGCTTGGGCGCGATGCAGACAAGAAAGTGAATCACGGCATTCTTAGCTGTCGTCTGATGTCGGACCTGCCTGACTCGGCATCACAAGATCACCCGCACTGCTGGGGTCGTACCTGCAGCTAACTGCGCAATTCTTCTCGGCATAATGCGACAAGTCGCAAGCCGCTCGACGCGGGCCTCCCAATCGCCAGGTGCTCGACGGGCTCGCACAGCCGGAAGCCCTGAACCTGCGTCCAGGATCATAGCTCCGGTGCAACTGGGACATTCTGATTGATGGGCTTTCGTGACTAGGGAGTGACGAGATTAGGGCAAGCCATGTGCTGGCCACTCGCGCTCGGACCTGGTTCCGAGCCATGTGACATCTTCACTGCCCCTTGAGCTGCAGCTGGATCGTAGAGGGTGGCTGGACGGATGCTCAAGCCTGGCCAACATCCAGCTTCACCCGAGAAGCGATGTCGTCGAAGGATCTCGGTGAGATCGCAGACTCTGAGGGGTGAATGCCCAGGTGCCTATGAAGGCTTGTCAAGGAAACTCGGAAAGTCTCTAGAGTTCATACCAAGCGGCTCAAGCTTCCAGGCAGCCTCGAGCGGATCCGACCCCGAAGCGACCTCTGCGATTGGACAATGAGTGGCTCTCAGTGACTCAGAATCCTTGAGCATTCTTGAGTTCTATTGTTAGAAGGACCATTCCGATGGAGGGGGCCCAAACCGAAGGCAAGAACGAGCTTAAAAAAGAAGGCAAAACTCCACTGACGTTGGAAATCCAGAGATGTAAGTTCAAAACAAAGTGACTCGGAGTCTCCTCCCACCCGCCGGGGCAGGCGGGCGGGCTGTCGGACGAGCGTCCCTATCATTTCCTTTACAGACACGGAAAAGGTGTAAACAAAAGGTAAGCACACGTTGAAAGAAACGAAAAAGAGTGTTGAAGGTGAACACAAGGTAAGGAAGGGTCAACCAAAGGACAGGTGTGTGGGAACATCCCGGATGACCTGGCCTGCGCCTGGCCTTTGCTTGTGCTTGTTGCATTGCTTTAACTTGTTTCTGTATGTCGCCTTTTCTCTCACCTTTTAAAATAGTAAATGAAAATGATAGGGATGCTCGCCCGCCATCCCGCCCTCCTCCCCCGGCGGGTGGGCGGGGCCTGGGAGTGCAGGAATATCCGAGTCAAATGGCCTGTGCTTAGTCTTCACATGTTTTGATTGTTGTTGCTGTTGTTCGTTGTTGTCGTTGTCGTCGTCGTCGTGGTCGTGGTCGTGGTCGTGGTCGTCGTGGTTGCGGTTGCGGTTGCGGTTGCGGTTGCGGTTGCGGTTGCGGTTGCGGTTGCGGTTGCGGTTGCGGTTGCGGTTGCGGTTGCGGTTGCGGTTGCGGTTGCGGTTGCGGTTGCGGTTGCGGTTGCGGTTGCGGTTGTTGTTATTGTTATTGTTGTTGTTGTTGTTGTTGTTGTTGTTGTTGTTGTTGTTGTTGTTGTTGTTGTTGTTGTTGTTGTTGTTTTGTTGTTGTTGTTGTTGTTGTTGTTGTTGTTGTTGTTGTTGTTGTTGTTGTTGTTGTTGTTGTTGTTGTTGTTGTTGTTGTTGTTGTTGTTGTTGTTGTTGTTGTTGTTGTTGTTGTTGTTACGTTTTCGTTACCTTCTTGTTTCACCTAGTTCTAACATGTGTTTATCTTTGTTATCTCTTACCTTTTTCCATTGTCGCTATCTTGAAGCTTCACCTTCATTTTTGCTTGCGTTCATGCTGATGTCTCAATGGATCGGACCTCCTAAGCGAAGGCTTGTGGGAACAGGAGCAGGTCTGTGTGGGCTGTGCGTGAAGGACTTCCCAGACTTCAGGCAGCGTGCAGCAGGAAGTGTCAGAACTAGGATGAATATGACGGCAAGTGGCGAAGCGCAGCCCCAAACGGTACAGCTGACCACCGACGAGCTTGCTGGAGGCTTCCCGGAGCTTGATCACAAGCACGTTTGCCGCCTGTCAGCTGTTCATAGCTGAAGGCAGAAACAGAAACTGCATGCGGAAGTACAGGTGGTTGAGAAGCTTCTGTAGCCTCCAGATCGCAATCGCACCCTTTGCTCCTCGGATGCCCCACGCTGGAAGCCACAAAAAAACCAACAACTTGGCACAGCTTGCGGAAACCTGTATCCGAGCTGCGAAGGTTGTGAGCACACTTCCATGCTGCGCTCGTCAGCCTTCGTAGAGGCCGGCAAAGGCTGATAAGATGCCACGACAGTGACATGCTACCCGCATAATGGAGTTTCGTCTTCATATCATGTCGGCCTACACCTTCATACCGCAAAGTGAAGCACGGCATGGCCTGAACTTCGAAGTGAGCGAGCACAGCGCAGCTTCCGCTGCCGTTGACAAAAGCGAAGCCCGGAGGAGCATGGACAAGAAGTGCGGAAGCTTGCCCTGCGCAAGCCAGCAAAAAGCGTGGCGCGCGCTTGTATACTCATGACAAGCGGCAAGTTGCTGGAGTGATGCTCGCTAGCCCGGGAGCATAGCCCAGTGAGGTCACATGCGCCTTCAAGGGATTGGCTGGTCTCTGGCTGGAAGGACAAGTTGGCCTGAAAGCTGCACTGCAGAGCCAAATGCGGACTCTACAAGCATGCGGAAGCCTCGGAGACTTCAGATCCGAAGTGGAAATCGTCTCTGAGGGCAGGGCCACATTCGCTTGCTCGTTCGGCCAAACAAAGCCCATGGCCTTGTCGAAACTCGTGTGGAGCAGGGGAGACTCTTACGCCGCTCTCCCGCAATGACTTTGCCAGCTACTGGTGTTGGCCCCCGGCACAAATGAGAGGCTCCAGTTCCTTAGTCAACGTCTTTCGCATTATGCTAGGCCTGCGTTGTCTTTGGCGGCATCATGTGAAGCTACATGCATGCACCTTTTCTGACATAAGAGAGCACATGGTCGGTCCCTGGAACTCTGATCTAGTGAGGCTTGCCACGACACCATGGGCTGTCACAGTGTAGAGAGCCTTCTGTGCTGCACTGAAAGGCATCTTGGAAGATTCCTCAAAGCATCACCTGGCATCGTCTGGACTCACAGCCCTCTGATGCTTTGCCGAAGCCCGCACAAGGCTCGGTTCAGCCTTCCAGCTCAAGGTCGACCTCAACTATTTTCGGCGCGGCCGTGCTCGTGGAATCTTGCATCTGCTCGTCGCTGCACACTTGCAGATCTTTGTCCTCTGTCTTTTCCTCACTTTCGGCATCGCTTTCCAGCTGAAGTGGAGACATCGGCGCCGCCTGCGCTAGTGGATCCAAGGCCACAAGTGGCCTCAAGTCTGGAGTAACAGGGTTGTCAGGCTGAAAGCTCCTTCGCCGTGTGGCAAAGAGCTCCTCCCTCCTGCTCTTTCGGAGTTTTGCTCTGCGACGGTTCTCGCGAAGCAGCTGCTTCTCCTGATGTCGCAAAACCTCCAGACAGCACTGCAGGTGATACTCCACACCGAGGTGGTATTTAATCGTGCGCTCGTGCTCCTTCTTCTTCTGCTTGGCATCGGCTGATCGCCTGGCTGACCTCCCTTGTGCCATGCTTCTGAGGACTACGACTGACCTAGGACGAAAGTCCTGAGCCAACGCGCCTGATGCATGGTCATATAAAGCAGAACATCTTCATTGTGTCGCTATGCAGGACACCCTTAGGCCGCTTGAATTGGACATGCGGTCAGGTGCTAGTCCATCAGCCCAGAATCCAGAATGAGTTCTCAAGCCATGGGACGAGAAGGCGGAAGGTCTGCACGGAGAAGCCGGGAAATGGAGATGACACTTCCCCCTCCACCTGCTTGAAATGAAAAGTCTCTGTCAGAAGGGAGATTCAGAATTAATTCGGCTGCGCAAACTGGCCTCCAAAGACCATACGTTTCGGCTCGGTGTGCGGGGCGGATTGGTCAACACCTGCATCGCAGACTGTAGCAGCAGAACGGGTACAACGCCAGAACACAAGCGATTTGTACTCGTCCAGATTCACAGATAAGCCTCGTTTGTTGTCGCACCCTTCGATTCGCCTACAGTAGGGGCCTGCAAACAAAATCCCCAAACCTCGCAGTTGTGTTATCAGACATCCGATCCGCCACCTGCCGCTGAAGTCACGCCCCATGTCCAGTTTTCTAGGGCGAGGACTCAAGGAATTTATTTAGGTGCTGAGGGTGGTAGTGTTTCTCGATGATGTACAAGCAGTGCACCCCCACAGGAACCTCTGACAGGCAAGCTGACGTTGCAGATGCAGGGGTCTCACTCGCGGGTTGCCTTCACGCCAAAGGCGTATGGAATTCCGGCCTCTGCACGAAGGCGACCGTGTCAAGTGAAGATGAGCGAAGCAGGGGGAACACGTTCGGGCAGGCGTGGCCGATCCGATGCGGAATCATCCCATGGACAACTGGCCTTCAAACTCGGGGAGATCGATGTAAGCCTCGCAGAACTGAGCTCTGCCTGACACAAGCAGAGGTTCAAGCATGTCTCAGCACCAGCATTACATTGCACGATGTGCTGCTGGTCCTCGCAGCTCTGCACGGGTGCGCCTCAATGCTTGGCTAGCATAAAGGAATGCAGCTACGAGCTAGTAGGAAGCTCTGTCAGGACTTCGATGCTTTCGTAACCGTAGCCCTCGTTTGCTCATGTCGTAGGACGGATAGCACTGCCCATGGAAGACATCTGGCCGACGACTTGCCGCGACCATCGGAAGCGCAGAGACACGGCCTGGGTCCCCAGCGAACGGCCGTGGCTGCAGCGACGTCCAGAGTTTCCACGAAGCAGTCCTGCTCCGCACCCATGCACAACATGCACCTGAACGCGGCCCGAAGCAAGTACCTGCTTCAGAACGAAGCCTGCAGGTCCACGGAGGGAAATGGCCTCAGGACAAGAAGCAGGAGCCCTGTGACAACATGTCACATTCTGACCTTGGCCCTGGACCCAGGCACCTCTTGAACCTTGTGCAACTATAAGCATGGCTGTTTCAGCTTCTTTCCGTGAGCTGAATGGAACATCTGATTCACTGGCAGCGCATGCAACTCACGCATCCAGTGCGGCCTGTGGTGTTCCCATCCCGTAACAGGCGGAAAACGAAGGCGAGGCTGTTGCTTTCCAGCGGCCTCTGGCTCAGCACAACAGCAGAAGACTTGCAGTGGGCTCCTCGCCTGTCGTTGCGGCCCATCGATGGCAGCAGCCTGGCCTGCAGGTCGAAGTGGTGCCGCTCACGTGACACTCGAGCATTTGAACACTCTTCCTTTGGTGTGCAGGTACCGTACAGCTTCCCCGCCTCTGGCATGGCATCCCGCTTGTGGTATCCAGGCGAGATGCTCCGCCAGTCCAGCTCGATCTGAGTCTCTGCGTTTGCATTGGCCTCAGGCAGAGCTCATGAGCTCATGCGGTTTTGGCACATGCGCAGGCCACTCGTGGGGCTGGAGCCACACTGAGGAATGTCCAGCAATGATGGCCTCTGAAGAAACCGCACAGCCAATGTCAACGCGAGAGCACGGGTTCATTAAGCCAAGAGCTGCTGGAGCAATTGTCTTCTCTTCCTTCCGACGATCTGGCCTGGATGCAGCGCTCACACCGTCGGAACGGTGTCATAGCAGCACAAGTCCAACTTGTTCAAACTGAGGCTAGCACTACTGCATTCCTGCCAGCCACCTATGAGCACAAGCCGAGACATCATGTTGATTCTGCAAACGCCTGCCTGCCAGCTGAAACAATAACTTGAAAACACCTCTGTATCAACGGGCTTGCTGCCCTGGCCCTAGCCTTGCGGTGCAATTTTGCGCGCCTCAAAACGGTAGAGTGCGGCAGGGATACCAGCTGCCCCAGCGACAACCAGCAAGTCGATCTAAGAACCAGGATTGCATGCGACCTCTTTCTTGAAAAGGCTACCGAGAAGGAGCAAATGCACCTGCTGGTGGTTGACGTGGGATCCTGCCGCTGCAGCTGGAAATGGCCTTCACATTTGTCGTGGCAGCCAGTGCCGTCAGGTGACGAATCATGTCGCTCGCTACATGCGTGTTTTGACGAATTTGAATTACCATTGCCTACCATTGCCTGTTGATGGCTGTAATGGGGTGCTCACTCGTGGGGCGAGGTTCTTATTGCTGGGAGGTCATTGCTAGCTAGTTTCAGTGTTTCATCGATCTTGCGCGAAGTGCTTTTGCAGCGAGACATCTCCTTCAGGGTGGGCCTGCTGGGAGTCCACGGTGATTTCCGGATGCTCTCGCTCCGGAGCTTCGGACTCACCAGCTCAAATTACTGAAGCGAGGGGCTGCAGCACGAGGATGCAGCCACAAGTGGTGCACACTGCCAATGCTGCCACAACACCCATTGGGTGCAAAGGCGGTGACACATGTTCAGCACTCAGACACTGCACGCCGAACAGTAACACCAGAAAACAGACGGCCATCCACTTTACGAGTGCTAACCAAAGGCGCCGAGGTTGGTCCCTGGTGGTTGGACCAAGTGATCACGAAACTGAAACTAATAACCGGCTTCAACAAAAGCATCTGTGACTGTTTTCAAGATAGCGGCTAAACAGCACTGAACCTGAAAACTCTCGCTGCGCCTCGCCTTGTGATGCAGGACACATGGTGGGGCAGCTGCTGCGGGACAAGCGATGTCGCGGGTAGCAAGTCCAGGTCAGGAACCGCCTGAGCAGAGGTCAAGCCCCGTGATTTTGCCAGCTGCCAGGTGCGGATAACACATCCTCCAAGAAGTAGCTGCAAGCTCGCATTGCGCAGGCTCTTCCAGCGGATGGCTCGTCGAGATGCACTGACTTCGGAGATACAGCTCTGCAAGCCCTCGTCCTGCTCTTGCTGAGAACCTCTTAGGCTGCAACGTTCAACGTGCAGGGTGTTGAGAAGCCGACACCGGCAGGACTTCGAACGATGAGTGCGCCGCCTGAACGGGGTACTGGTCCATACACGTCTGCTGCGCGTTTTGCATCCCCCAGATCGAAGGCCTGGAGGTAGAGGAGTTGTGGTTTCTACCTGGCCATGACAGCAGAAGTCGATGTCAAAACAACCTCCTGAAGGTCGCATAGTTCTGGGGAACCTAACCCATTTCACCATCCTTGCAGTCTCCCATGACATGGCATGAACAGAGCGCCTGGAAGGTGACCACAGTAGTCTGGTCCGGCACTCTGGAAACTGGTTCCACCCAAGTGTTCCTACCGTGATCTTTGGCTTGCAACTGTGAGTGCAACCCCCCTAGCCTACGGTCATGTCGCATGACTTGACTAAGACACTCATAGTCAAAATTGCGTGCAGCTTGGACGACCGCAAAGGCATGTCGATAGTTGAGCTAGCCGGCGCAGAGGCCGATCCCACTGCTGCAATTGACACTGGCCAACTTCATGCAGCAACCAGCGTGACAGGAACATCCACCTGCCTGTAGTAGCGCGACACAACACGATGTGCAGACTCTCCAGCTCCTAAGCCGTATGCCGAGTCGAAAGTCCTGAGTGATGGGATTGCCGGAGCATCCACACGGCCGGCGAGTACCCGGCCGCCTCTGCGAGAGGACACACCGCATGGCTGTTTTTTTCCCACCCGCCCAGCTGACTATGTCGCACCGCAGGGAGCTCGTCCGAAAGCCTAGAAAAACGACGTGGTGACCCGTGTTTGCGCATGGCTGTTTGGGTGCAGGGGTTGAGTGACTATGGCGAGATGAAGGAACGGCTCTCAGGAAGCGGACAATCCCAGAATCGGCTCGAGTGTGACAGCATATTGCCTGGCAACGCCTGCAGACCTTTGTGCTCGTAGCCTGGCATGCGTTGCATGCATGTTATGTATCCCCGGGCGCCTGTGGACCAGGACTGGTCGTATCCAAACCTGCTCAGAAAAACTGGCGCAAACGGTCATAGCTCGAAGCAGGCTGGCCTTCAAAGCATGCACTTGCACATTGATTACATGTGCTTGTGCTCTGGCTTTGGGGCTGCGGCTCGAAAAAGAATGCCCGGTTGAACACGAGTGGGGCTGCAGGCATACGAAGCCACAAGGCAAACCTCAGCATTCAGAGGATGCAGCATCTGGACGGTGAAGAGATACCGATCTCTCGCACTCGGCGAGGTCCTCCCTGGCACCACATTGTCTGCCGGCATCCGTGGTCTGGTCGGCTTTGCATGGAAACGTGGTGTGTGCAATCTGTTTGCAAAGGGCTACATCTTGGCCGCACGACTGTGCGCAAGCTTTCGGCACTCATTCTCGCACTGTCGCTGTGACATGGCCACTGGTTTTCTGAGCCACAGCGAAGATGCCACCTGTTATGAGATGTCGCAGATACGCCAACAGCTAAGGTCGAATCCCATAAGTCTCGTTCTGCAAATACCTGGGCAGAGAAAAGCCAGCATCCCATCTGCCGGTAAAAGCTGACATCTCACCTGGCAGCCGGCCACCGCAGGACGTTGGCCGCCACAAGTGGCAGACCTAAGAACGCTTACCGCGCAACTTGCCCTGACTTGGTGAAGCTGGAACTGTGGCCTGGAAGGTCTGCTGTGGTGCCTTCGAGATGCAGCTCCTGCTTGAAGACACTGGACCAAGCAATCTAGACCATCCATAAAATGCACGATCTGTCTTGGCAAAAATGAAATCAAAGCGCCCCCTTTCCAGAGCCCGCCCTCTGCAGCAAAACGGTCGCTCTCTGTCTCTCTCCGACAGGGTGTTCACGGCAGCGCACCCCTCTGCACGAAAACGAACCCCCTCTCTCTTGCTTGCTTGCTTGCTTGCTTGCTGACGGGTATGAGGGCCGAAACCCCCTGGCCCGAAGGCTTACCCGGCACAACGGTTCGCATCTGTCAAGTCTGAGCGGCCCCTTCCGGGGTTGGGAGTGATTCCGTTCGTCTGTGCCTGTTTACCCCCTCCCCCCAACAACCAAGCCTCCTAAACCATCACCTTATAACACCTTTCAGGCTCCACCTACCTCTCTCTCTCTCTCTCTCTTTCCTTCCCCTCGCGGGAGCAGCCCGTCTGTTGAAGGGACGCACGGTATTACGTGCGATAGCCGTCTGTTCCCCTCCACGTGGAATGGTTGGGTGGTTTGGAAACGGCTGGGGTCTTGAGCTTCGGAGTTTAGTCACGCTCCCACTCCCCCCTCTTTCTTTGGAGCAAGGGCCCTCCGCACAGGCGCCTAAGGCATTGGGGGCGGAGGGAGGGGGCGGGAAAATGCCCATCGACGAACTCGTATTGTTCTGACAACTTGTTGGGACCGGCGCCCTCAGCAGGAGCTTTCAAACTGGATCACCATGCCAGCAGCAAGACGCAAGATGTCTAGTGACAAGGCTGGTAATTAGCGGCAAGGCTAGTTCTCCTCGTCGGGCACGAACCACTCGTAGCCCGAAGGTGCAGTCACCCTGCATGCATGTGTCTCTGTGGAAGCTGCTCTTCCATGCACGTGAGCTCGTGCCTGCCCTCATGCCACAAGTGTCTGTCAAATGTGGAGCTTGATGCTATGCTACCCCTCATGCCTGAAGGATGCCCAAATCTCCACCTTGGCTGTCAGCAGATTTCCCGTCCCCATCCCTAGTCGAAGCTCGGATAGGTACAACGACCGAAGGGCGACGTTTTAGCATTCCGGCCACACAAACCTTAGCCGTAGCTCGAAGGACGCATCAGCTTTTTGGCACCGGCACGGTGTCAGGCCTCGAGCCGTCGGCTGCTGACTCCATTGCAAGAGCGCATGCCTGGCGCATGCCTAGAGGCCTAGAGTGCGAGCTGATTCCATTTTGGCATTCGGGATGTCTCCTGCTGCAAGGGTGATCTTCGTGCCGCACTCTCCAAGCGATTGAAATGAAAAGAACATCTCCTAGAAAGCACCACAGCTCACGCTTCGCGTGGACCTGCTACTTTGTCTGAGCTTGCGTTTTCCAAAAATCGCTGGCTCCCATAAACCAGGAGCCGCTGGAAAACGGTCAAGATTCCGAGGAATTGCGAGCCAGTCTTCCTTCCCAAGACTTGGTCTGCAAACTCCGAAGGCTGCGCCTTCACTGCATTAACTTGTCTGTCCGACGTTTCTGGCTTGTCCACATCCATGTCTTCGGCATGGCCAGAATCTTCGGTCCTCCAGTGAACTCACACTTCCAAAGGCGAAAAATCAAAACCGCAGATCCGCAAGATGCACCGTAAATTACCGAGCCGGCTGGGTGGGTGGGTTTGCAAATAGGCTCCTTCTCGTGTGTGTCATCAAGCAGAAATGCTCTCGCTCGGCAATACGCGCTTCGGTAGAGGCGGAGGGACAAAGACGTCCTCCTTGACATCCTCCTTGGATCGCGACTGCTATGGACTTATGTGCGCAGCAGCACCTCCACGTTTCATCAGATATTCTGGCTTTGAAAGTTCTGAGCGGTGAATTCTACTGCTTGCTGGTCGTCTAGCAAACCTTGCAGCCCACCCGATGAATAGTCAGAACAGTCTTCTTCGAGATCACCTTGGACCTAGCCCGAGCGGACCGACCTCGAGCTTGTCAAGGGCGGCGGACAGCTCTTTTTCGGGCTCCAAGGCCTGCGGGTAAGTTAAAGCTCCCACCAACAGCAAGAAGGATGTGTGCCCCAGTAATACAAAGCCGCGTGCCACTATGCCTCGAATTATGTCGATAAGTCAGCTCTGACTCAGCTCAGGCCTGGGCATGCTGCTTCACCACGTCCGGCAAGCCCTGAACATGGCACCATGGTGGTACTACGACATGCTTTTAGTACTTTAGAAGCAGCTCAGATCTGCATCAAGTTGCTGGAAGTAAAGGCGTCATCGGCTTCTTCAAAGGCGTCCCAGATCCCCTTGCCAAACGCTGCATGTCCCACTGCGCCAAACGCCGAGGCCTTCAGCTGCTCAGAAACTGCTTGAAGCTTGGTAAACACTGGCGCAAAAAATCCATCGTGGCAGGCGGTACCAGAGCTTTGGGTTTCCCTTATACGGGCCAAGCAGCATTGTATGAAGGCCTTCGGGGCAGGCCTCCTTGATGTACCTCGTGAGGTCGTGTCTGTAGTCGGCATCTGCTCAAATGACCTGTATTCATAGGATCCCTGGGCTCTAACACAGCTCAGGTGCGACATCTCCCTGGAAGCTCTCCCCGGAAACGGGTTGCGAGGCATGCGAAGCGACGCATCCCAAACAAGATTCCTGTGACATCCATAACCTCAAGACAACAGCGCGAATGCACAGCTCTGTCTGACCAAGCGCACGAACCTTGGTGCACCCTCCAAGTGTCCGACTAGACATTGCCCAACGAGAGGTCTGTGTTCTCTCGCCGTAGTGAGTGGTCATGGGAAGGTGGTCCTCGACTCTCGCCACTTACAATGCAGTATGCGCATCGATTAGCGGGAGGGCATGAGGAAAGTCAGCTTGCCACCTGCAGCCCGGATTCAGCTCTTAACGCTGGCAAGTGCGACGGGCGGAAGTTCTTCTTGGTGAGAGGACTATCCTCCAGAGCATGCTGCAGCCCTGTGGTCAGCACGCCACTCAAATGTTGCACTGGTCACTAATGGGTGGTCTTTTCCTGGGTTTCTCAGGCCCCTCTCCGGCTCTTCTTTCTGCCTCTACAGGATTCAATCAGGCTTCCCGGAAATGCGAAATGCGGATCCGAGAGTCCTCATAGAAGTGAAAGCCGTTTGAGGATTGCCACTTGAAGGGCAGCGTCCGATGACCATAGTTCGTGTCGAAGCCCCACTTCGTATCGCTCATGCCGCTGGTGGGCAATCCTGGAAAATGTCACGCACGCACTCTTTGAGCCAGCAAAGCCGCCAGCACCCGATGCAGATGATGTCTTCCAAACATGTAGACATGTGGGACAAAGTCTTTCGCACCAAGAGCAAATCGCACTTTGGACCCCCCCGCGATCATTGCCTTGGTCTTGCAGGCCCCGAGATGGGCGAGGGTCCCGGCAGTTTCCCGCAGAGCTCTAGTGCGCCACCTTGCAAGGTCCTTTTATAGCTGGTCGTACTGTACGGGTGCAGGAACACGGCACACTGCTTGGGAAGCCAAACTGCTGCCAAACACCAGCTTTCTACGCGCTCATTGGAGCTTGGGATGCCGACGATCTAAGGGGTGAGGTCACCCCGGCGTCGACCCCCGAGGAATTTAACAGTCGCAGCAATTTCGGAGATACCGGCTCTGAACTTGTAGACTGAACTCCTCAAAGAGCTAGTGCTAAGCCTGTGCACACCATGCAACATCCAAAAGCAAATCACTTCCTTAGGCCTCGTACCTCAGAAGCTTAGATTCCGTGTAGGCTTCGAAGCTCATCACAATGTGCCGGAAGCATCTAGGACAGTGTCCCAGTCTTGAGAACGGTCTTGATGCCAATAGCAGCGACAGATGAACTGCAATTGCCTCATGGCTTTCAAAGGAGGGTCCACAAACTCTACCAGCTTTTCGCCTTCTTCTCAACTTCCGGAAGCCCGACAGGGTGTGCATGAGGCGTACCTGCCCGCATGATCTGCGTCTGTGTTTGTCACAATTCATCGCCCGGCCGGTTGAGAAGAAGTTCTAAGCGATGACCGTGCGGTCACGTGGCTGTCAGGTTCTACAGCACAGAGACTGATGATTTCCGACGAAACTGGTAAGTGCCCTCAAGAGTTTGTCCGCTTCCAAGACTCTATCCAAGTGAAGTCCCATCATCACTGTGTTTGGTCGAAATCATCCTAAAGCTCTTGTGAGACGCAGGCTTTGCCTTTAAAAATCAAATTGGGCCGGGGCAGAAGTGCTCCGCAGGCTGCCCGAAAGCCCCGAAGTCTTCCAACTGCAACACCTACGTACGAGATCGATCTACATCGGCGGTTACTATCCTGACCGATAACTAAACTTTCAATAGGGATGACCAGCTCTTTGGGACAACCCAAGACTTGCGCAAGACTCCTCAAGTCGGTATCACTACGTTATACAGGTGATGTGCAGCGTGAGAAGCATTCACTGCAGCTTGGCTGTTGCCCTGGAGCTAGGTCACGTCAGTCTGCCTGTCGGGCCACACACCCCTCATAGATCCTTGCACGAAAATTATTTGTGAAAATACACATGCCTGGCCAACATCAGCCTCAACAAATCCAAATGAAAGCGGTGACAAATATATGTATACGTCCACGAGTCTGGGAGGTGCTCGCAAAAGCTTGTCGCCAAGCTGCCCACTTTCCGAAATGCGAGGCTTGGAACACCTTCACAACATCAAAAACGGTCAGGCCTCCTAGCACCGGATCAGAACTATGAGATGCAATGCATTCAAACAGCTGGAACTGCCACCTCGGCAATAGTCACCTAATCCTGCCAAGGTGCATCCTCTGTCTTCATCCTGACTGGATCGGACTCATAGAGGGTTCCAACATCGAAACCTGTCCTACAAAATCCTGAAGTCGCACCTTCGCATGCAATCCTGGGCATCACTTGGCTGTGATGCTTGATTTTTGCAGCATCTCCTAGGGATCCCACTTGGGGCTAACTCAGGGGAAGAAGTTTTCCGCCTCCTTCTCGGCGTGGACCGGGAGGTTGAGCAGGCGCGGGTCTGGCTCTGCTGGGGCTCAGATCGTCGCGGCCTGGGCGATAGCCGATAACGCGTGACTTCCGGCTCTGTACGGGAAGTTGCGATGTTTTTGCCAAGCAAAACGGCACAGCAGCAGCATCGTGCCTGTAACCCAGTTCATCGCGAATTCGTACTCTTCACACCCCTGGCAACCAGAAAAGCTACTCCTCCTCGTGAACCTCCTCCTGCTGCTACGACTTACTTATTACTACATACTGCGACTACGACGACGATTACTAGCTGACTACTACCAAGACCTCGACTACGAGTACTAGAATAACAATTTCACTAAGTTACTACCACCATGCACAAACTTCAGCAGAAAGCTTTGCGCAGCAAAACCAGGACCCAAACCCTAACACGGGTTTCTCTGCCAATTCAGCAGAGTTTCGTCGTTGGCGCAGAGGAGGGCTTTGCTCCGAATTCCCGCATGTACCTAGGGCTCGAGGGTGACCCAACTTGGAGCGCATTGGTGGTCGGACCAGCAATTTTTTCTCTCAGAAAAGTGATCAGGAACTTGCTTCTCATGTCAAAGGGTTCGAAGCATTTTTGCGATCTGTGCGCTGCGGTCTCTCGCAATGTTCCGCCTCCGTGCATCATCCCCGTGTCGAGTACTTGCCTTCTTCATTTCACAATGCAGACACCTATGGCTCAACCTCTGTGCCGTAAGCTGCATGTGGGCTTTTAGTAATGGTCGTTTTTTGAGAGCCGCCGTGCCAGTACCTCCGTGGTGCCTCAGCCAACCTCTGCACGTGGCATCTCCATGCAGGTGTGGGAACACGGCCTCTCTCAGGCGAGTGTGCTCTTTACGCGCCAACACGCTTGGCACACAAAGTCTTTCCTGATGGATTTATCTACGCTCCGATGCAGCGGCTCTTACAACCTCCGCATGGGACATGAAGTAATGGCAGTGGCACTACACAGGCCAGTCGGGCACCAACCGCGCAAGGCTGAAACATCTTGTATGGAATCCCGAAAGTCCACAGCGAATAAGTTCCGGCCCGAAACGAAACCCAGAGCAGGACCCAGGGCTGATACTCATCATGCATCCTTCAGACGGCAAAGAGTTCACCTAAACCACGATATTCGACGATCGCCCAGTATAGGTCAGGCTTTTATAAGCGCAACCCCTTGCATCGGATGAACAAGCAGCTGTTTGTAGTGTCGCAAACTTGGCAAACTGTCACGCTGGGATTGAAAGAGCAAGCGTGCATCATCACTGCAGGGTTAACATCAAGCTTGACAACCCCACAAAACAGCGTTGTTGCATGCCGAGGTAACCTCATCTCCTGCAGCTTGCTGCCCGCAAACGGATTGCGTGGCGCTCGCAGTGTGTCGTGCCATGCCGGAGTCCGGTGGCATCCGTAGCCTGAGCAGAAACTGCTCAAGAACCTGTTTGCACGGTTTCGGCAATGATTTTGTTTTTCTCCAAGCTGACTTTGACCGCCGTCCCCTGCCAAGCCGAGTTGCAGGACATAGCCCATCGATTGTTCTGCTCGCGCTCTTTGTAGTTGGTATCCAACGGAAGAAAATCATCCCGATATGCGGGCATGGACGTTGGCCGGAAAGTCGTTTTCAAACTGCTATTCTGGTCGTAGTAGCTGTATCCTGAATGGGAATTCACGTGCAAGCCGCTCGCATGGAAAAGCAAGAAACAATGCTCATGCTTTTTACCATAAACAAGTCCTGCATGGTGCCACTTGAAGGGAAGTGTGCGATGAGCGTAATTCGTACCGAAGCCCCACTTGGTGTCACCCATCGCTATCCACGGGCCATCCGTCAGTGCACCAAAACTACTACGCTTCCTAGAGCCCGTCAGTGTATGCGGCGGCCGCGGCATGCAAACAAAAGACACATGCCACATGACTCAGTGTTCACGTGTTTAAGCCCGTGAAAACTTCGCCAACAGCCAGTGATCCGCTGAAGTGCAGCAGTGCGACTCCTGTTCTCAAAGGCAAGACCTGCACCTGGGCTGAGGCTTCAAAGACTGCAAATGCGTCCAAACGTTTCTGGCTTGTGTGTGCGGCAAAATTTTGATGGACATTAGGGCATTCAACGGCGATCAATTCTGAGGACTTGATGGAACAAGCTGAGACAGGCACTCTTGCAACCCGATCTTGCTCCGACCTCAGGAGATTGCACAAGCATTTCATGATATTTCGTGGCACATGCGAGACCGGGGATCCCGCGGTGCGGGATAGACGACCTGCAGCCGACGCCCCCAGCAGAGCAAACGAGCGATGCGTGCAGATGTCAAGTGCAACACGTCCAACCTCCATGCGTATCAAGGGCTGGGTGACGTCCTGCACCGCAGCCACCTGCATCTGCAAAGAGAGCTCTAGCACCCCTGTACCAACCTCAATCCAGCTTTAAGAAACAATGAATGGACACGATATCTCCGGACTGAGAAGTGCATACTGAACCCCAACTCCCTGATCAACTCACACATCCTAGATCGAGCGAGATTTTGATACATACTCAAGATCTAATGACTTTTCATTATACAGTGAAGAAGGTCTCTGTTGGCACTTGTCTAGCGAAATGTCGATGCCACACTGCAGGGACATTTCCTCGCTTCCGCAGAAGTGTTCGCACGTGTCTGCTTCTCTGATAGTGCATCAACAGTAGATTCAGTAGATGCTGCTCGGCAGGCTGAAGCTTAAATGTCACTTCGCACTACTCCAGAGTCAACTGTAAGTCAAAAGCTGGAAACACAGCTCCATGCTGTTATTCCTAAGAGAGCATGGCGGAAGCTTGGCTGTTCAACCAACCCCGCCTACCACTGCCTTGCACCCGGACCCGAGATGTTACGTTTCAGATTCACTGACGCAATTCTCGTGCCTAGCTTCCGCCGGAGAGCATGCAGGGCTTGGCGATTGTTCGGAAGTTAGAACTGTGAGCGCATCTTGCATCCAAAGCAGTTCACCAAACCTTGCAGCAAGGAGGAAAAAAGCCACCAGGCAGAGTGAATTCCTGGTCAAACTGGACAATTTTGCCTACAGCCGTCGCTCACGTTGTGTTTATAAGAAGTGAAGTCCGCTAACCTGCGACTTGCCGCAACAAGGCTGCCGGTTTAAGTTCCGCATCGTGCTGACATGCTGCAGACGAGTTCCATCGCTAATTTCTGCTTTCTGCAGGTTCAAGCATGAAGTCCTTCTTCTGCGCAGTGAAAAGCTTAGCCACGCATACCAACATCGGGAGTGCCAGTGTGAGTGTTTGCTAATACTAGAGCTTTCACAGACGTATCTGGATGATCTCTGACATCCTGTGACAACCAGAAGACTCCGACTCCCCATGGGCTGAACACTCCTAGAATATGTCCAATAGTAGAAGAGGGCCCACTTGCCGGCCCCTGCAAGGTGACTAACACACTTTGAAGAAGTCCGTAAATTTGAAGGACCTCACTCTTGAGAAGCACCGGCTTCTGGACTGTGAGCCCGTGCAACCTCGATACATCGAAGCAGCACCATGCAATATTGATTCCACTCCGACGGGCTGTGGCGCTGCAGCTCGATGCTAAGCCCCTCAAGCACCCGGAGAAAGCTGCCGTGGTGATCCTCCAGTTGGCGCAAGGCCAGTGGGAGCAGCAAGCTCTCTGCAGCTTGCAGCTGCACAGCTTGCAGTTGAGCTTGGAGCTCCTGTAGCCTGCGCCCGAAGGCACCTCCTGGGAAATGATGAGGCAAAAGGGTGCGAAGCACCTCGGCATTCCTCTCGTCCGACAGGCTGCAAAGGAGTACGAGCCTTGGGAGAACCAGGAAAAGCTCGGCATCCTGGTCTTCGAGCATCCTCCCGAGTGCTGTCGGTGCGTCAGGACATGCGCAGAGTGCTGCCACGGCACTCAGTGTCTGCATCGCACCCTCGTTCAGGAGATGCTCACCAAGCTCCCAGGCCTCCTCCCAATGGCTCAGTGCCTTGACGAGGAGCGTGTTACAAGCGAGCTGCGGGTCCACCTCCATGACGAAGTTGGAGATGGACGCCAGGTAACTGCGCACCTCCACGAAGCCTGACAGGACTTGGGTTGCCAAATAGCGCCGCACCGCCGCCTCTGTGCGCGAGCCCCCGCTTCGAAGAAGCAACGAGGAAGCAGCCACAAGGACCTCCTCCGTCATGTCATCGCGGCCGTGGCCATGTGGGTTCGCGCACGAGTTCATCTGGGAAACCTCTTGGCAAAGAGCCCTCAAGATGCTCCGGGCCTCCTCAGACTGGTTTCGAATTGCCAGCGCCAGAGCAAGGACCCCGTCCCCCTCCGACCCCTCGCACCCGAGCTCAGACTCCGAATTCCAGGAGGGCGAGAGAGCAAGTCTTCTCGGCTCTGATGGCTCTGCTTGCAGATCGAAGCACAGGGCACTTTCCGAAACTGAATCCGAGGAGGCCATGGAAAGGCGCCGAAGAGAGCGCGGGCTCGGGCTCGAAGGCTCCGCATGCTCGGCCTCCGAAGCCGCCGGGGACCTCCTTGTCTTGGGTCGCCAAGGCGAATGCGAAGCCCGGGGCCCCACGTCGAAGAACTGCAGCTGGCGTTCCAACTTCACTGCCCGTTCCATTGGCCTCCTTGCCTCGACTTCGATCCGCATGAGCTCGGCCACGTAGCTCGCCTCGAAGTCGCTCCAGGCTTGGTCGAATCTGCCGAGCAAAACCGACAGCTGCTCGAGAAATCGACAGCTGCCAGTCGTTTCCCTCCGCCTGTCTTCCAACTTCGTCAGGAGGCTCTGGTGGCAGTGGCGCACGTCTGAGGCCTTGATGCGCGTGCTGCTGTGGATAACGTAGGTGCGACCGTTCACAGCCACGGACTCGAAGTCATCGTGGCAGGCCTCCCACAGCTCCAGGCGGTAGAGGTGCCTGGACTTCTGGAAGAGGACCCGGTAGTTCTCGGTGAAGGCCTGCCGGTAGCTCCGATCAGCAAAGTCCACTTGCTGGACCACGGACAGCAGCTCCAACGCGTCCAAGAACTTTTGAGGATTGGCCTCCTGGTGGAGGCTGGCTTCAAGGAGCTGCTCCAAAGCTCCTTCTGGGCTGCGGCTACTGCGGCTGAGTGGGAGCCTGCATGAGCGGTCGGTGTTAGAAGCCATGGCGAGACGTGCACAGAGAGCGACTGGCAAAAGCCAGAAACTAATTGACTGATTCAGCGTGCTTGAGGAAGTCGCTTGAACCCGAACGTTGTCAAAGCGTGGAAAAACTCCACAAAGCGGCCAGTTTTTGGTCGTGAAGCATGCAGTTCAATATAATATGGTGGCCGGCCTATTTGAGAAAACACCGGTGGGTGATTTTCGGCAAAACCGACATGACAGAAAGTGGCAGTGGTTTCTCTTTGCATTGAGAGCACGCACCACCCCCTGCGGCCCGGCAAAGCTTCCAGTCATCTACGGTTGCACACGCCGCTGCCTCTGTGAGCTCCCGTTCGTATACGTCGAAGCCATCTTCAGCGCCTGCAGGCATCCCGCAGCCACAGCAGCTTAGAACCCCAGCTCTGTCGATGCAGCGCTGCATAGCATAGCGGACTTTGTGGCATGTCAAGTGGCAGTTATCTCCACGGTAGCCGCTCATTTCATAACTGCACCGCATGGCATCGAGGGCTAAATCAACGGCTGTGCATGCGGGCCTGGTGGGCTCAGGCCAATCGTAGCCGATGCATCTACAGCGTAGCCCTGGCCCGAGACTGTCATCAGCACCTCACTCGTTGCGCGCTTGCGACTTCACGGCTTGATGTGCTACCCGTGTGCAAACTGGGCGGCAGCATTCACAGCAACAGAAGCTGCTGTAAAAAGACAAACAACCAGTTGCAACACGCATGCTCAGGCTGCTAGGGGTCCCGCCCAAGGTTCTTGCACGGAAAGCAACGTCCGAGGATTGAACACCTCTGAATTGCTAGTGCTGCTAGTGACCATGCCAAGTCTGCCACACCAACGTCTCCCCAACACCCGCGAGCAAAGCAATGATGCCTGAGCCTGGAAGCCATAGTATTTGCCGGCTGACAGTGCCCCAGCCAATGCGATGCTCAAGCGGCTCCTGTCAGGAGCCGTGAGAGGTGCACCATTGGTGAATCAGGTCACTAAAGGCCCATCCTGTCCACTGTGCACCACCAAGTTCCTGGAAGCTCCAGCACCCGGCGCCCCTCACCATCCTGCATTGGGAAGCCGGGGTACTCCTCTAGCCACAAAATGAAGATTCGACATCAGGCCAAGCGACGGCAGAATAAAGTGATGGAGGTAGGTCCTGACCCGAAGGTATTCGAACGTACAAGTGCTTGGCATGGCCTTTCAGCCTCTTCCCATGCTTGCAATCTGGCATCCCCGGCTCTGAGTCTGCCAAGTGTCTGAGCAGATTCTAGTCGATGGCACAGTGAAACCATCTGGCATCTGTAGAACAAGCCTTGCCGTTCTGGCATCAGGCACTTTCAGCTGTTTGCGCTGACTCACTGCCTCGGCTCGCGCGCCTGCCAACCGAAACAGTTTGCTCTGGCATGAAGAAGACCTCACGGCGTTCGCCCGCTGTGACAAAGAGAAGTCAGACTGAAGTCCTTCTCTTTGGAGCTTTGGACCTGCAGCTCATTGAGCATCAGCGATCCGTTGGCCGGCGAGGCGGCAAAGCCTTAGCTACGGTATCCACACTACCTCAATTGTCAGGCAATGCCTCCCACCGACCATCCACAAGTCTGAGTAGTTTGAAGTTTGGTCGGATCTAGGTCGAAGATCCAAGACCCGTCATGCCCAGCAGGCTGCGACCGAAGTGCGGCTGGGCTGAATGGAGGCATGGCCCAGCATGCCCAGCACAGGCACTCCTGATCAGGCTTGCAGCCTACTCGTGCGACATGCTCGAAACATCTATAAGACTGTGTGGCAAACTTCAGCTGTGAAAGACGCCGAGACTGGGCCTGCTGTCAGCTCGACGTCTGCATCCTTGCGAAAGGTTGGCTCGGGGTTCCCCCCTTGCTATGAGCACATTATAGTGCAGGATATTGCAGAAATCTCGCATCTTGGAAAGGCCAAGCAGCATGAAGGTGGGACTGCGAGAAGTGAACCACCTGACTGTCACAATGTCTCTGATCCGCTGTTGTCTGCACCCTGCTAGCGCCGATCTGCATCTGACAATGAAACTCTTTGGGTTGTTGTTTGGTCCACATGTGTCGAAACCCGACGTGGTTCACTGCTGTTGGGCGTCTGGCTGGCGCAGGCATGCTTGTGGTGTGGTATCCGGTGGCCTCACCGAATCAGGCCACTTCTCAAAACCTCCTGTGGGGGAGGTCTGGAGATGGCTGCGAACTTTAGCACTCATGCGAACCAAGAGAGTCTGAGCATGGCATGACCTGAGGGGAGCTTGCATGGCCTGCATCCTCAGCTGCCACACCTGCTCTAGAACCGCGATGCAAGGCCGCTTTGACTCACATTTTCAAGCCTGACCACATGCAAGACCGCCATGCTGCTGGCAATGTGCTTGCTAAGCCCAGCTCGTTGTCGGGGTTTTGTGCATCCAGCGGCGATTCTGGATTGGATAGCGTGACCCAAACGTCGACCTCGGCAAAGTGACCGCATGCCATGCAACAGTCCCAACAAAGCTCCACCTGAGTGGCCCGCCCAACTTCCCGCCCAAATGGCACCAAAGGACGGCAAAGTGTACACGCAGCTCCGTCCTGCCCGGTTCATGCTATGGTGCAAAAGCGGGGACGCCATGGAAGCATGCACCGGCCACAGCCTGAGCAGGACCACCTGGCACCCAACACAGGCAGGAAGTTGCTGACTGACATCACCTACGTGTCCTTGAATGTCCTACCAAGAGACCAGTGCACAAGCTTTAGCACGTGGCGTACTATGGGCTTGTTCTACCCTACAAGTACTGCTGTTGCGATTAGTCTTGCCGGCTACTTTCGCAGTTTGGCAAGCGGCAAGTGCCCAGCCGCGGCCTGGATTCCAGAGCTGAGCTCATGGCCAAAGCAACGGGCGGCCTCAGCGAGGAACTGCATGGATTTACTCGGAAGGTAGCGTCATCGGGACATCACACCTCTTTTGCAACGCGCTAAAGTCTGCTAGTCCACCTCTGGGCGCTGTAGTTGCTGGGATATGTGTCACATACTCTGTTCAGTCACCGACATCTGCAGTGCCCAACAATGACCACTGTAAAAGCTTCGTGACGCACATCCGGGAAGTAGTGCAACGGACTTGGAGGATTACTAGCGCGCGTTGCTGATTCACCGGCATGTAAAGGATAGAGGGCACAACTTTTCTGCAATGCAACACTCGGAATGGGGAGAACACAGAAAGCATGCGCCGGTGAATAAGGCCGAGATTCAAATTGAAACAGACCTTCAAATGGCGGCCGTTCATGCTATGAAACAACGGTTGCATAAGCGATCTGCCGACACTGTGCGGCTGCGGTCTGACAAGCTTCGTGTGCCTTGTCACACGCTGACCAATTCGGCAGCTGTACATTTCGTTCTGAAAGTGGCTTCAAAGCCCTGCAGCAAGAGCGTGCTCTCAGGTCCTTCCGAAGATGCGGACATTATCAATTTCAACATCATTTCGTGCGTAGCTAAGCTCAAGTAGTGGCAACGTTTGCTCTGAAAGAGCACTGCTCTGTAGAAATACCAGTCTTTCCTGGCTTCTTTAAATGTATATGGACTGGGTCCATGTGCGTCGAGTTTCAAATTTCGTTCATCACTGCGCCACCTGCTGCAGGTAGTCACTGCACACCGGCACCCGAGGCTGAAGACGTTGATGTGAAGAACACAAGCATGGCATGCCACGTCATCAGTGCACGACCGAATCACCGACCTGCTGCACAGCAGCTCACCTTGGCACGCATTCTCAACAAGACTGGTACCTTGGTCTTCCCAGTTTGAGCAAGCTACAAGTACATAGCTACAAACGTGTAAGGAGCAGGGGGTGACAGCAACGTTTCGTGGTTCCCCTCTGTTGTAGACTTGTCTGACAAATTAGCACCAGGTCGCTGCAATCCGCAAGTTCCCGTGAATGGCTCTGCCTTTGACAACAGTCGCCAAATTCCCGGCATTTTTCGATCGTCATGCACAACAGCATCAAGCCTTCTCAGTGCTGGTTCCACTGCTGGATGAACCAACTTGGACCCACGGCGCTCCGTCCTTTGCAATGGAGAGACACTGGATGCCACCGGACACAAATGACTGCTGTCTACCGTCGCCTCATCACTCCACGAGGATTGGATGTCTTCGACAGGCTTGTGGCCAAATCCTCAGAACTCGACTATTGCCTGTGACTTCTTGTGAAGCACGGACTGCAGCAGCTCAAGCTGTGAAACTAAAGGCGGCGCGCTTGTCACAAAGTGTCTTTACCTTCACCCAGCTCTGATTTCAGGATTTGGCTGCAAAGGGCCGACGTGTGCATCAAGTGTTGCTGGTAGGTGTTGTCTTGGGGGCCATGCCTCCTTCAGCACTCCCTCCAAGGTTTCATCAAGAGGAGCTGCAATTCGCGAAGGTCCACCTGTAGCGCGAGAGAGGGGGCTTGTGAATCCCAGGCTGCAAACAACCCTCGTACAGCCCGCCTGTGGTGGTGGACTTGATCCAAAGTGTGCCGTCCTCATCATACATGAAGTCGATAGGCCGATCCCAGTCGTAATCGTCATTGCCCGTCAAAGTGCTGGCACCATACCTCGCAACGAACAGACGTTTGACTTCTGCAAGCTTTTGCTCCAGTCTCTCGACGCGGCAATCTCGTGGAACACCCGTCCCTTCTGTCACGGTCCAGGGCGTTCCATCTGCATCATACTCGGTGTCAACATCTCGCCCGTACTTTTGGGCAAACAGGCCCTTCACGTTTCCAAGCATGTGCTCCAAACGCTCCAGCCGCATGTCTCTGGGACTGCCAGTGCCCTGTGTCTCCACCCATGGGGTGCCATCCGCATCGTACTGAACATCGACATCGTCTGCATCAATCTCCACACCGTACTTCAGCTCGTACAGCTTCTTGACTTCGCTCAGCTTTTGCTCCAGTCTCTCGACGCGGCAATCTCGCGGAACACCCGTCCCTTCTGTCACGGTCCAGGGCGTTCCATCTGCATCATACTCGGTGTCAACATCTCGCCCGTACTTTTGGGCAAACAGGCCCTTCACGTTCCCAAGCATGTGCTCCAAACGCTCCAGCCGCATGTCTCTTGGACTGCCGGTGCCCTGTGTCTCCACCCATGGGGTGCCATCCGCATCGTACTGAACATCGGCATCCTCTGCATCAATCTCCACACCGTACTTCAGCTCGTACAGCTTCTTGACTTCGCTCAGCTTTTGCTCCAGTCTCTCGACGCGGCAATCTCGCGGAACACCCGTCCCTTCTGTCACGGTCCAGGGCGTTCCATCTGCATCATACTCGGTGTCAACATCTCGCCCGTACTTTTGGGCAAACAGGCCCTTCACGTTCCCAAGCATGTGCTCCAAACGCTCCAGCCGCATGTCTCTGGGACTGCCAGTGCCCTGTGTCTCCACCCATGGGGTACCATCCGCATCGTACTGAACATCGACATCCTCCGCATCAATCTCCACACCGTACTTCAGCTCGTACAGCTTCTTGACTTCGCTCAGCTTTTGCTCCAGTCTCTCGACGCGGCAATCTCGCGGAACACCCGTCCCTTCTGTCACGGTCCAGGGCGTTCCATCTGCATCATACTCGGTGTCAACATCTCGCCCGTACTTTTGCGCAAACAGGCCCTTCACGTTTCCAAGCATGTGCTCCAAACGCTCCAGCCGCATGTCTTTGGGACTGCCAGTGCCCTGTGTCTCCACCCATGGGGTACCATCCGCATCGTACTGGACATCGGCATCCTCTGCATCAATCTCCACACCGTACTTGAGGTCGTACAGCTTCTTGACTTCGCTCAGCTTTTGCTCCAGTCTCTCCACGCGGCAATCTCGCGGAACACCTGTCCCTTCTGTCACGGACCAGGGCGTTCCATCTGCATCATACTCGGTGTCAACATCTCGCCCGTACTTTTTCGCAAACAAGCCCTTCACGTTTCCAAGCATGTGCTCCAAACGCTCCAGCCGCATGTCTCTGGGACTGCCTGTGCCCTGTGTCTCCACCCATGGGGTACCATCCGCATCGTACTGGACATCGGCATCCTCTGCATCAATCTCCACACCGTACTTGAGCTCGTACAGCTTCTTGACTTCGCTCAGCTTTTGCTCCAGTCTCTCCACGCGGCAATCTCGCGGAACACCTCCCTTCTGTCACGGTCCAGGGCGTTCCATCTGCATCATACTCGGTGTCAACATCTCGCCCGTACTTTTGCGCAAACAGGCCCTTCACGTTTCCAAGCATGTGCTCCAAACGCTCCAGCCGCATGTCTCTGGGACTGCCAGTGCCCTGTGTCTGCACCCATGGGGTACCATCCGCATCGTACTGGACATCGGCATCCTCCGCATCAATCTCCACACCGTACTTCAGCTCGTACAGCTTCTTGACTTCGCTCAGCTTTTGCTCCAGTCTCTCCACACGGCAATCTCGCGGAACACCTAACCCTTCTGTCACGGTCCAGGGCGTTCCATCTGCATCATACTCGGTGTCAACATCTCGTCCGTACTTTTGCGCAAACAGGCCCTTCACGTTTCCAAGCATGTGCTCCAAACGCTCCAGCCGCATGTCTCTGGGACTGCCAGTGCCATGTGTCTCCACCCATGGGGTACCATCCGCATCGTACTGAACATCGACATCCTCCGCATCAATCTCCACACCGTACTTCAGCTCGTACAGCTTCTTGACTTCGCTCAGCTTTTGCTCCAGTCTCTCGACGCGGCAATCTCGCGGAACACCCGTCCCTTCTGTCACGGTCCAGGGCGTTCCATCTGCATCATACTCGGTGTCAACATCTCGCCCGTACTTTTGCGCAAACAGGCCCTTCACGTTTCCAAGCATGTGCTCCAAACGCTCCAGCCGCATGTCTCTTGGACTGCCGGTGCCCTGTGTCTGCACCCATGGGGTGCCATCCGTATCGTACTGAACATCGGCATCCTCTGCATCAATCTCCACACCGTACTTCAGCTCGTACAGCTTCTTGACTTCGCTCAGCTTTTGCTCCAGTCTCTCCACACGGCAATCTCGCGGAACACCTGTCCCTTCTGTCACGGTCCAGGGCGTTCCATCTGCATCATACTCGGTGTCAACATCTCGCCCGTACTTTTGCGCAAACAGGCCCTTCACGTTTCCAAGCATGTGCTCCAAACGCTCCAGCCGCATGTCTCTGGGACTGCCAGTGCCCTGTGTCTCCACCCATGGGGTACCATCCGCATCGTACTGGACATCGGCATCCTCCGCATCAATCTCCACACCGTACTTCAGCTCGTACAGCTTCTTGACTTCGCTCAGCTTTTGCTCCAGCCTGAAGATACGACAGTCCTTCGGAATGCCAGTTCCTTTGATGACTTTCCACACGGGCCCATCTGATTCCGCAACGTCCTCCTGCACGATTTGCATGGGCATGCGTGTTTGTCTTTTGCCAGATCAACCGCAACTTTCTACTTTCACCACAGCGATGCGGTAACGAAATTGAAACAGCTCTCTGTCATTGCTGTATTCTCTCGGTTCCATCCATCCAACCCTCCCTCCCTCCGTCCATGCATGCACACAGACATGCATGCAGAGGTACATACACACTCATACAAACGTATGTACATACATGTATGCATACATACACAAAAACATACGGACCTACGTACCTACATAAGTAGAAGCCCTCGCCCTGTTCGACAGCACGGGCTCAGCATGTGCAGCATGTCTGCGAGTGGATGTGAAATAAAGGCCACCCGAACATCCCGAGTGCCAGCACGCCCCCATCGAAGACCTCTAAGTGGAAGGAGGCACATGGAGGCAAACCGTGCGAGGCATCTTCAGTGCAAAATGACACACATTTGCAGGGCGAACATGCGGAGGAGACCTGTGTGATATCGAGCTCCTAGTACTTATCATGCGCTCTGACACAGCGCTTGCAGAAGCGCAGTGTCAGTCCTCGTTTGATTGCGACTGGTCGAACGTGGTGCCATACTTTTGCTCGTACAGATCCTTTCAGTGCATGCTTACAAGCACACTTTGGCACGTGTGACATTAAGCAACGAAGTTGACGAGATGGCTCCTTGACTTCAGCCAACAGGGACTGCAGTGACTCCTGGCCAGGAAATTTTAGGTCGTGAACCGAAGGCAGCCAAGCCTCATTCTACATGCCCAGGACCCGAGGACCGGTTTCGGACTCCTGGGACGAACGCGGCCGCATGGTGCCAGCACCACCTCACGCCAGGAGGATCAGGACACAGCGAAATCAACAAAAGTCATGTTAACCGGAGACAACTCCCGGCTAAAGGTTCGTGCCTGGAGCACCGTCATCACGGCAGGCCGAGTCCTCCTGCATTGCATGCATGGAACAACCTTTAAAGAACGGTCGTCACGTCTGCCCTTCAGCCTCGGAATAGTTGCCATATTTTTGCCTGTAAAGCTCGCTGATATCCTGCTGCAAGGTTGCTCCACAATGACAGGACACTACCAGGTGTCTAGTCTGCTCTAGTTCACATGCAACTGAGTAGACAAGCTATGTTACTGCTTTGTCACCTTCCCCCCGCCTGGAACATGTCGGGTGCTTCAAAGGTTGCTCCTGAATGGTGACAAGCCGGGCTCAAGCTCTGTAGCGGCTTCTTCCTCAGCAGTCCTTCATCCTCCGGTATTGACAATTGCCTTGCCACTAATCAAGTCAGAAACAAAACTCGGGCTTGCGGGCTCGCAATATGGGGCTCCTTGCATGAGAGGTGTACGACCGCAATTACAAATGTCAGCCCCACCTCGTCAGCAGCGGGAAATGCTCGTCATGAAACTTAGATCGAGCAGAAGCATAGAGATATTGAGGCACTGTGGCCTATTGTCAAACGGTCCAACCACTCATGTGGTGGACAAGTCTGTCGTTGCTTGCAGAACAGCGCCATAGTATTGACTTTGCAAATGCGACGTGGCTGCCAGCCTTTACAAGCTTTCGGCGCGAAGCTAGCGAAGACCTTCCAACGTCCCTGTAGCGACTCTAGCGAAATACGAAGGTTACCTGCACTGCTGGCGGCATCTTGCAGCTGAGCCACTCCATCGAGGTTGAGGCTAGGAAGGCGAAACTGCATGTTGGGCGTCGTTCTCGGCAGCGGATGTGTCTTCTTCTAGCTCTTTCCAAAAGGCATGCTGACATGAAAATTGTCAAAGACTTAGGGGAACACGGCGCAGTGCTCGCCTGGGCATGGACCGGTACTGGCTATAGAAGGTATCACAAGCAGTACATCTAGTCCAGGTCCAGGGCTTGCGACAAGGGCGTCGACGAAGCGTGACACGCCTCGCTTCAGGCATCAGTTATCACCAGCCGAGTTTGGAGCATATCGCCCACACCTCAGCGTGCTTCTTGGGATTGTGATCGGGGCTCGCGGGCTCATTGCCGGCGAGCCCCTCATCCGCTATCTGGAGCTCCATCTCTCGCTGCATGAACCTCGAAGCACGACTAGCAGCAAGGCGAAAAAAAGAGCGGAGTGTCTGCAGAGACAGGAGACATCCTAAGCCGCGAGCGATGACATGTTGAGTAGGGATTCAAATAAGGAACACTGGGTTCTGAAGAGAGCAACTTCGCTTTTGACTGGGAACGGCTGCAGAACGTCTTGAAGTGCAGAGAAAAGTCGACAATGATGCGAGCTGCGCCCGTGACGTCTGATAGGCCCCTGACGGCTCGGCCTGTCTCAAGATGTATCCGTCCGGGGCCGTCAGAGACAAGCGCGCCTCACCTGACTTGATGGCTGAGCCTCATGCCTCTCAACGTGGACACAGTCAGGACACAGTCGGCACAAGGTGGGTGCTGAAAAGACAACATGTAATCTGCCTCCCTCCTAGCCGCTCCTAGCCGATACAATCCTTTTGTCAAGCAAACCAGAGCTTTGCCGCGGTGACCTGATGAATCACCATCATCCACGACGGAGCGTAGCGTTGCAGCCAGGGCAAAGCGGACGAGAAGACTGTTCTTCTGGCTTCCTTGTGATTGGCATGGGCTTTTACTGCGTGAAAAAGATTGGACTGGGAACATGCATGCATCGTCCGTCCTAAGTGTGGCTCAAGTCTGAAGAACGTCCAAGAGCCTACTCACCCACTGCATGCGAAAACTTATCAGAAACAACATGCATCCACTCACGGCACTTTACGGCGGCACGTCACGACCGTCGCGATGCTGTTTAAAGCGCAGCCATGGAGCTGAAAGGAGCATTGTTTCCACACGTGACGCAAGAGACAATGCCCGCAATGCTGGAGTTGTGCTGTAGCCTCACACAAGGCACCAAACAACACACAGAGACCATGTCCGAGCTCTCGGAACGTTAACAGTTCGCCGCGAGACTTGTTTCTCGCCGGCTTTTGCCATTTCGACTCCGTGACTGCAACAAAGCCAGAATCTGCTAGAAAGTCGGAAGCTCGAAGAACGCAGCAATGCTGGCTTGCCAATTTCTCGCTGGCTTTGGAGGAAGCTCTTTCACTCGCTATCTCGGCTGTCTGTTCTGTGGGCCAAGCAGCCACGCCCACAAACTTCCGGAGGCTCTGACCTGCGCAGGCTTCTATGGCAAGGATGACCGGCATCGATCTTCCAGCATTTTCCAAAATCACATGCTACATGATTAGCCACCAGCTTGAGCATGCAGTCGGAGGGCGTAGTGAGGCTTGGTTCCATCCGGCCGGAGGAGCTCTGCGGACAGCTGATCCGGAAAGAAGCCTCCTTTCGGACTGTCGACACTCTGCAACTCCTGGCTTCTCGCAAAGATGCCTGAAGGCTTCGCCAGCCCTCCGACGTGGATCTCAAGCCTCCAGCTGCAAGGGAGCGGCAGCTCTGGCGTGCTACAGCAAGTTGCCTGCCTCGCCCCTGCTGCCATTGAAACGTTCGGGAGCGTTATCTGCAGCAAGTTGCTGAAGGCCATGGGAGCCACAAGGGATGACACCTGGCAGCGGGCCAGGGCGAGTTTTATGCGCCACTCGCACAGGTAAGGAATGCCGTGCTACAGGGACATGAAAACTGTGTAACTATGTGTAGCTACTAAGGGCCACCGAAAGGTAGTAAAGAAAGAACAAACAAACGCCTCTTTCAGTGATTGCAAGGCTCTCAGATACTGACAAGAAGCCTTTTGCAACTCTACACCCCCTTGTGCTCCGAAGACAAAAAGACCCAAACAACAGGGCCTCGCAAGGTAGATCAGCACGATGGGTGGCATTGACGTCCCACAGCTCGGAAGTTACAGCGCAGCTCGAGCTCCAGCTCCCCCATGCCGTCAAGGGACCTTTTCAGTGCGGCTGCAACCTTCACCCTAAGAAGTAGTAACTATAATGAGTAGGCAAGTGATGCAACGTGCAACACAGGGGCTCAAGAACACTCGCAAGAAGGAGCCACCAGGGATAGGTTCCCCGACTTCCTGAGCTCACTCTGAAACTAGAAGATCCATGGTTAGACTTCCACGGACAGTCTTTAAATCAAGACTACCTGTTGTGCAGTGGGGCAACGGGAGAGATGCGCAAGTCGAAGCTTGGCCCATGGTCCTTCTGGCAGTTTGCAACAAGGAGAGCTTTGAGAGATCTTGAGTCTTGAGCTGCTTAGGCTGCCTGCCTCTGAAAGCTCAGCCACTCCATTGGACCCCCCCACGACCTGTTGGAGTGCTTTTGTCGCAGTCCTACCACGAGTGCTCGCTTAAATGCAAAGCCGCCACATCCCCGCCTCGGCTGCAAGGCGGGGATCGGGGAACTCCGCACCAGCTGTCAGCGGCCTTAGGACGCCGTTGCGACTCCCAAAGCACCCTCGGCCCGCCCTACATTGGCCCTACGTCTCCCATCTCAAGACCCTCTAAGTCTAGGTGTTCGGCCGATTCAGTTTTGGCTTGCCAAGCTCATGGACGAAGTTGTCATCACTACCCATGAGCCTCGCTCAGGCTCGGCAGCGGGATCTGCCACAGAGACGCAAATTACAAAGCATCGCACCGAAGTTCCAAACCAGAATCGGCAGTCGTCGCGCCCAGCTTCAGGATAACCTCTATAAGCACACAAGCTTCAGTCGTGGAAGCCTTCTGAGTGATGCCACGAAGCAGTGCGATCTCCGATTCATTTTCAAAACGAGGCGCCAAAAGGATGATCTGATACGCAACTCCGGGGCGCAGATCATTTCCCGAACCAAAAGACCTGAATAACTGGACAACACGGTGCTGTGTCCATGTGGGAGATCCAGATGCAAAGCCGAGATCTGGACAGTTGCAGCTCTCCTTCTTCCTTAGCTGCAGTGCTTTGTATATTGAGGATCCTACTGTTTTGGATGCCGAGATTCTCCTGATGTCCAGTAGCTACAGCCCCTGCCACAAAATGGCGTGGTCACACAGGCTGAAGGTTCACAAGACTGCTCGTGAGACGGAGAAGACTCACGATTGCCAGGTAAATCGAAAAGCTAAGTCCACCCGATCTTGAATTCCCAGTGACAGCACCGGCTCGCGTATTTATGAACGTGAGCACGATCACATGCGCACACACACACACACTTATGTCTGGCAGAAAATCGTGAAGTGCTGTGGTTCAAGCACAAGTCATACGAAGTAGCACCTCAAAACGAAGAAGTGCGAGACAGGAAATTGCGATGAATTCGTTGTTCAAGATACATGAAGGGGGCAGTCTTTTTGACCTGTACATGCACTTGCCTCGCCCCGGAAGGTCACAGACCGAGTACTGAGCTTTACAGCCCCTGCAGTGCCTCACCACCCATAATTCTAGTGCAGCGGGGCTCACGCACCTGGGCATTGGAAAGTGGCTGTCGTTGGCCCACAGCTCTTTGATCAACCTTGGCAGGGTGATGCATGATCCTGCGTATAACCAACCGCAGACAGTGGCAAACATGTCATGTTCATAGCAGGATAACTTCACATGTGTTTTATCCAATGCACTACTTCTACATCTGCACAGCCATATCATATTCTAGAAGTCTGTCTACTTACTACAATGAGAGCATGCACATTCATACATGCATTCATACACTCAGGCGCACATACACACAACCACAGACACACACACACACACACAAAACACACACACACACACACAACACACACATGCAGCACATAAACACACACGCGCACACACACACACACATGCGCACACATACACATCCATCCATTCACCATTCATCCGTTAATCCCATCCATCCATCCATTCATCCATTCATCCATTCCATCCATTCCATCCATTCCATCCATTCCATCCATTCCATCCATTCCATCCATCCATCCATCCATCCATCCGTCGATCCATGCATCCATGCATCCATGCATCCATGAATCCATGCATCCGTGCATCCGTCCGTCCATTCATCCATTCATCCATTCATCCATGCATCCATGCATCCATTCATCCATTCCATCCTTTCATCCATCCATCCATCCATCCGTCCATCCATCCATCCATCCATCCATCCATGCAGCCGTAGAGACAACCATACTTACGACCTACACACATGTCCATGCATGCCAACTGCGTACATGCATGCATACAGAGCAACAGAAAACACACATCTGTCCGTTAAGTGGTATTTGTAAGTTGTAAATGTGCATGTATCTACAAATGAACTTGGTCGATCGATGTTGCTCCTCTCCCCGCAGCTGCCTTCCGCAGGCAGCTTGGTTCTGCTCCCGCTCGGTGTTGGTCCTTGTCCCGAGGCGCGAGTAAGGCATGGGGGTCTGGTTCGAACAGATGTTCCTTTGTGCGGACAGGGTTCGTACTTGGCAGCACCAAAGCACCATCAACTTGAAGTGGCTGCAGCTGACCGGTGGCAAAATGCAGAACTAGCCTGTGAGCAGAGTTGCAAAAACACAGCTGAAACCGCGTTTCAAGAGAACGCTCGGAGACCTCTTGGCCCACACAAGCAATGCATGCGCGCCTCATGCCCCCCATCGTATGTATTGCCGACCTGGCAACGGCTCAGCTTCACTGGCAAGCCAGCACAAATTCGTCAGGGATGGGCTGAGACAGAGCATTCCCGCTTCCCATCCGCAAGCGTATCCAAGTCAGCGGCTGCTCCAAGCCAACGACGAACGACACCTTGTCACTGCATTGTAGAGACTTGCACATGGCCACATTCGCAGGTGCAGCTCAATTAGTCATCCTGCACAATCCGAGGCACTGCCACTGGAGCAGGCGCACCGACGGCTGTGGCTGTGGGATGAAGCCAAGCCACCTCTCAACAGAATTGCTGCTTATTTGGGGTGGAACACAGCGACAGTAAAAGGGAATCTGTACAGCTTTCAACAACAGGCACGGGACGTCAACAAAACCTGCATGATGCCAGCAACTTCGCCCAAAATCACCAGCATCCGAGCCAGGAAACTCAAGCCGCGGCAGAGGCAAAAGGTGGCAGGAGACAGCAGAAGCAACCGTAACGCCACAACCGGTCGTTGTCCGCACATGCTTGCTTGAGGGACAAGTAATATCTGAAACAGCATCGACCTCTCAGGTGCTGACTGGCATCTCTGCTGCGTTGACGAAAGAAAGCGTTCCAATCTCATGGCTGGTGCCTGACTCATGCAGCCTCCCCTCCGTTCCAGCGTTCAGAAGTGGCAACCGCATGTGCCAAGCGAACCGTGAAGTCGTGGCACCTCCATCAGGCCGAGCACAAACTCGCAGCCCAGCCTTGGAGGCGATGGATCCCCCCGAACAATCGCCGATGTGAACCCACCCAGACTGATCGCTGATTCGAAGTCCGAGGTAGCTTTAAGCTGAGAAGACTGAGGCCATGGCTGCGGCAGTGCTGGACCAGAGCTTCTGCGTCGAAGCACGGTTCGTGCAATCCTTTGGTGTTTTCCATCTCACTCATGCTTCTATTTCTTTCGTCTGGTGTGAATGAAAGGCAGAAGCATTTCTGAAAGACCGTCTGCCTAAGGTGTGGCTATTATCAAGAGACGCCAAGACGCCCAAGATCCTGCGGACACATCGAAGCTCGGAAGCTGTCCTGCGAGGTGCTGTGACTGGAACTCTCAACGACGAGACTGTTCCCCGGAAGCACAGCAGTCGAGTGACTGGAGTCGGCATCTTGAGCTACGCTGGCAGAATGCGCAAGAAACTATTTATGGCTGCACAGCACTCAAAGCGCACCAATGCAACCTGAAGCCGTCCCTGCCATCCTTGCATGCCCAATGGCAGTGCAGAGTGTCCCAAGATTGCGCCACAAATTTTCATCGCTCCGTATCTCGGGCTTACTTGCTGGCCAAACTAAGACTAACAATGTCCATGTATGACATACGTGTGAATGTTTCTACCTAACGATCTGTCATGGCCTCACTCTTTAAGCGTGAGACCAAACTAAAGACGGTCCTCTTGGAGGATCATTGAACTTAGCTCCAGCCTTCCTCTGAAACACGGAGCGCAGAAGCAGCGGCCAAACAAGGGTTCGCAGCGTGTCGAACTCTGGCTGCTCCAGCTCGATTTGCACATAGCCGGCTTGAGCTTTGCCTCCCTTCCAATTCGCCTGGCTGCCTTCCACCATACGGAGCTTCAGTGAGCAAGCTCTGCAGTCCAGCTCAGCATGACCTATCCGAGCAATGTCCAAGGTGGTGACCTGCATTTCGTCAGCCGGCCCGGGAGTTATCACGATCTTTTCTTCAAAAAAGGTCACCTTCTGCAACACTCCGTGGTGTTTTCCAGTCTGAGGTCCGGGCACTAGACACTTTGCCATCAATTCACAGATGCTCTCACCTCCCCCAGACTTTCCAGACTCAAGCTTGCTCTGGGCACTGTGCTGCTTTGAGCTCGTGCCGGATCTGCTAGCCAGCTGAGTCGTGTGGGCAGTGTGGGGACGCTTCGAGTCCACGCGCAAAGCTCGTGCAACATCTCTGGGCACGGTGTCCTGGGAAGGGGTCGACTGTAGGCTGCCCCAAGATCCTGGGCAACGCCGCAAAGCTCCAGGAAGTGTCCTCGAGGCCAGTTGTGATGTTGGCCGAGAGCTCAATCCCGGAGTGCTCGAGGAATGCGGCAGCGCACCATGGCCACCATGGTGCCTGGGACCTGAACACATCACGCCCTTCCCTTGAGCCAAGCGGGCGAGCAGCCCGACAGCAGCATGACACCTGAACCCGTTACTTCCTGTACTGTTCGGGCGAGTGCTGATGGGAGCCTTAAGATTGGGTCGTGGGGAACCGTACTACACAAGGCCCTCCAGCCAGCACTGCTCATTGTCGCCACAGTTCCCCAACCGTCCTCCAACCGTCGGCAGACTGGTCTGCAACACGAACCTCCTGTGCAAAAAGAGGCTCTCAAGCATCTGGGTTTTGACATGTTCCCTCACGTGCCTCGGGTTTGCGGTTGCAGTAACTTCGTGACCTCCCGTGTCCAGACCCCTGTCGCGTGGAGTGTAAGACGGGAAGCTGCGCCATTTTCTGAAGTGAAACACTCTGCGGCCTCAGGCTGGTGATGTGCTCTTCGGCGCAGTTTGCTCGGCACTGCACCTCGCTGCCCAAAATGATCCTGTCCGGGAAACCACACCCTCGACGCGACTCTGCCATGCACTTCACTCAGATTCTTGCGCTACAGGGCAACATCTCGGTCCCAAGAATATGCAATATTCCTTTTTCCGGGGCTTCAGAGAAAGCCATCACTTGATGTCGCCGATCCACAAGCCATTTTCCTGGGCAGATTATGAGTGTTTCCTGATGGGCTGCTCTCTGACCCTCTCTGAAAGCAGCTTCTTCTAATGCAAAATGACAAAATGGATCCATAGGGCCACCGCGTCCATGGACGACGCATGTCCAGATAGACTTGTATACCATTTCGATTGTACCATATTCGAACTAAAGTCTTCATCAATACATTGCAGCAGAGTTTTCGATTGCCAGCGTTGGGGGCCGGGGCTCTTTCAACCTTTGACGACTGACAACCGGCAGGAATCAGTGATGGAGGCACGCACGCACGCCTGCCATGGCACGGTAGAACCACTCAGCTCCATGATGCACGATTCGCTCTGGAGTGGAAACTATGTAATCATTCGTATGGGCACAAAGGCTATCAGTGTCATATCGGCACAATCAAGCTACAAATTGCGGTCTGAAGCTCCATCCATGCCAGGCTTTGCGGAACGTTGATGTTGCGAGCTGCCCACCTGGAACTCAATCTGTTCAATCTTGTGTTCATGGGTCAAAATAAGACGAACTCTCAGGCCCTCCTCGACAACAGCCTTCCCAGAGCTGCGTTTGCTGTTCCGGGTGCAGCAGAGAGGCATTAGCTGCCCTTTAGCCGGAGATGCCTCGTTTTGGCGAGCTAAACAGGTGTCGCAAGTGCGGCGATTCGCAACCCAGTGGCCAAAAAGCTTGGCTGCAGCATCTCGTCCTTGCGAGCCCATTCGCAGGGCTCCAACACGGCAGCCTGAACAGCACAGCTCAGGACGCCTTCAACTCGAGCCTGCAAGCATCTGCACCCAGTTCCCTGCTCCAGCGTTCTGACACGCATGATTTCCCGGATCCGGTGAGATTCGGTGAGACGGGCAGCATCTGCTGTCCGGTCCGCTTCAGCAAAGAATTCTGCAGAGCGACAGCAGAACCACCCCAGCATGCTGTGAAGGACAGGCCTCTGATTGAAGCAACGCAGCGAAGTGCTGCCCATCAGTGCATTCCAAGCTTTTTCCGAACTTCTCCTCATGTGCAAAGCATTGAAAAGAGGAACGGGGTGGATTCTGGAGATCCCTCAAAGCAGTCAATCCAACAGATGGCCAAGATGCAAGGTTGGAAACTGCCCTGCCCAAGTAGTCCTTAGCCGCTCATCGTAGAAGTCTGCACGCGTGCTTGCTGATAGTAGAGATCGCCTTTCGTGCGAGCAACTACCCCAAACAAAAGACACGAATGAGCAGAGGACCAAGCAACATGTCTAAACGTCCCAAGGGCGAATCACATGCTCATGGACTCATGGGGTCCTTTCTGCAACAGATCCCGCAGTGCGTTCACACTGTCAACTGGCCAGTGTTGGAGCGGCTGCTTGACCTGGCTGTCGACATGGATGCCCAAGCCGCCTGTCGCACCGCTATCTCTCGCAGTATACCATCCATAGCAGTCGGCATTTCCGGCATGCAGTTCTTATGCGGCGGTAAAAACAGTCTTGGAAGGTACTTCAGCATCGCCTGCCGGCGCGCGGCGATCGCCTCTCTACCAGATTCCTCACCTGCGGCTTTGCTCAGTGTGTCCAGTACCTTCGCGGCATCCTGCAGACTTCTTATTGAAGTAAAAATCGCAAACTCATCCCAAGGCATCTGCCAAGCGAAGGGTACAGCGACAGACATCGGCTCTAAGGCAACTATGACCAGAATGCATGCCCTGGCCATTGCGTCGTAGGCTCGCCGACCCAGATCGTAAACATGCCCGGGCAGAATTAAGCAGAACTGAGAATTAGCGTAAAGCTCATCTACGGACTTGTCTCCCCCAGTTCCCTCAGTCCCCAAAGCCAGCTTGCGTGCCCCCTCTCCGATGTCATCATCTGGGAATACTTCGATATGAAGGCGGGGGTTGCTCTTGTAAGGCAAAGTGGCATCTTCGAGGAGCTCCTTGAAGATTCGTCGCACCCGCGAGTTGTCGGTACCAACAAAGGCCACATCAATCGATCGCAGCCGCTCAGGACTTGACAGCTGAAGGAGCCTCTCGCAATCCAGCGTCACGGGGAATGGGACGATGATTGTGCGCAGTCTCTGAAAGCCTTTCCCGGGCGTGAAAATGAAGTCCGGGTGAACCATCTCCCGAACCCCGCCAACCAGAGCAAACACATTCACCGCAAATGGGTGAAAATTGGTCACATCGCACTCGAGCGCACTGCAAATTGAATAGGGGTGACAAGTGCCAGCGGAAATGAAATGGTCGTAGCCGGCATTCCGAAGGAAGAACTCCTCCCGAAGCATGGCCCACGAAGCTGACATACAGTTCAGCACATCAACTTTCCCCTCGTCAGCATCGATATACCGTTCGACAAGCAAGCTGGGGAAAGCTGGGATGTAAAAGACAGTTGCGTCTTCAGGATCTTCCACGCGAGCCGGGGAGCCCATGATAGCGTTATGCACGGCCTTTATGTGCACAGCATGTAGCTGGACCGCACGAGTCCAACCGAAGCCGCTGCCATGACCCCGCGAAATGAAGAATTCCAGTAGCTCCTCCCCAGCACACTTGGGTACAGGATGGACGAAGATCTTTACTGACTTCTCCAGGTCACCTGCTTCACTTCTCCAGTGCTTGGCAACGGCCTTGAAGTCGAAAGAAAGCAAGTCTTGAAAGATAGCCTTGGACACACGGGCCTGGACAAGTGGTTGCTGATCGGGTTGACGATGCGCTCCACCAACAAGAACACTAAGGGACTTTGTCACCGAGCTTTCATAGGAATCCTCGATGAACTCGCCACACGCGTTTCTGCAGCTTAGCAACGCACCCAGGATTGCCATGCAATGCCCGAAAGCACTGCCCTGCCATTGCTGGGATCTCATGTTCCCGATTCACGCACACCAACCATAGCAGCACGTTTGTGGACGACAGTGTTTCTGTGCCGAGCGGATGGCGCAGGAGCCGCCTACTTATGAAGAAACCGCACCAGCTGCATCACACACTCCTTGTCAACACATCGTCCACCAAAATAAGCTGCGGGTTACTCATGATGAACCGCATCATGTTCCTTGTGCTTGTCTGTGTGCGCAGTTTAATGCAAAGGTCGCTGCACTGATATGCCTGAGGCGCAAAACGGAGCAGGTTGCTACAAACCACAGGTGAACTTGTGCATGCTTGCCGAGCAATATTCGCTACAGTATCATGATGTGCTGCAGATTTGCTCATGCATTGCCAGGGATTCAGGGATGTGCTGAGTGGATCCGGGCGGAAGCTGCCGGCTTCAGACCAGCGGCAGACGCTGCAGCACCGCAGCAAGTGTTGGCCAGCTCGTGCAGCTCGCCTTAAAGGGCTTCCGTGAAGCTTTTTCCAGGACATCAGCCATTAAATGAACCGAGTTTCGCATTTCAAGAACTCTTTGAGGGAAATGATGCGGACAGCTTTTATGCAGTAGCGCACTTTGCACAGTTGTCACGGCCGGGGTGCGGCAGGCTGAGAGCACCGGATTCACCTGCGGTAAACTCGCGGTGGCAGCAGCTCTCTCAAGCCTCTGTCCGCTATGACTGGTTTCGACTCGAGGAGCACCTTCGTGTCATCTTGCCGTGCTTTCAAGTATTGCTCCTGCAGGACGTCGCCGACCTAGGAATCGCGGAGTCACTTGACACCGCCCTTTTGAAGCAACTTGTCCGGTGCAAACTTTTCTTAACGAGCGAGTTCAGGGGCTGACATTTGGCACCTCTGGAATGCCATGTCTGCTCCGAACTGCAGCCAAACCGGCGTTCAAATCGCTGTTGGAATAGTCGACACCTGCCAACCATATTCATGGCATCAGCTCCCCAATCAAATCGCCATGCTGGACCCCGCATGCTCGTGGCGCGCTCGAATAGCAGGCCTTGCGATAATGCTAGATGTTAGATGAGAAGTACACCGTACACCGTCCCGGCTCGCCTGTCATTGGGACCTGCAGATGGGGGAGCAGCGTTGAAGCTGAAGATGAACATGTAATTATGTAATGCTCAACCGCTTATCATTGAGCCTTTGTCAGCCACTTGGCCATCTGATCCACGGAGAAGCGCAGCGTTTCTTTGAGCCCCGCATCTCGCAAATGACTCCTTGACTGCATCTGAATCTGCTTCGTACTCACCATGCTCCACACCTCACCTGTACCCGGACCAACCTATCATCATCAAACATGTCGCATCATAGGAGAACCACTATGAGTCCAGTATCCCGAGACCAGTTTTTGTCTTTCCTGCCTATCGGTTCACAGTACTTTAAACAAGCAGCTGAAAAGTACGACAACAAGCTTGACTGACTGTTGGTGGCTTGCATGCAATAACTTACACTACGCAGCCGAGGATGTCCATGGGTCTGGAGAACAGCTGTCCGAAATGAACTTTGGGCACAATGCCGATGCGGCGCTCGGCCCCAACTTGCCGCACATTCTGAAGGATGCATGTGCGCCGTCTTGGCGTGGGAAGCTCTTCTCGCACACAACCGAGATCCACACCCCAGTGTTGATGGCGACGGAGCACCCGAAAGTTTCGTGGCAATAGCAGTAGCAGTAGCAGTCGTCGTCGTTTCTTTGCCTCCTGCATAGTATGTGTAGTAGTACTTCGTAGCAGCAGCAGCAGCAGAAGTCTTAGCCATAGCCATAGTGCTAGTCGTTGTCGTCGTCTCAGTAGTTGTTTTCGTAGTAGCAGCAGCAGCAGCAGCAGCAGCGTAGCGGTAGCCGTAGTGGTAGCAGCAGCAGCAGCAGCAGCAGCAGGGGGTAGTAGTAGCCGTGCTAGTACTAGTTGTTGTTGTGGTTGTTGTTGTTGTACTGCTGCTTCAGCTACTACTACTACTACTACTACTACTGCTACTACTACTGCTTCGACTACAACTACAACTACAAGTACAACAACTACTACAACTACAACTACAACTACAACTACAACTACAACTACTACTACTACTACTACTACTACTACTGCTACTACTACTACTACTACTACTACTACTACTACTACTACTACTACTACTACTACTACTACTACTACTACTACTACTACTACTACTACTACTACTACTACTACTACTACTACTACTACTACTACTACTACTACTACTACTACTACTACTACTACTACTACTACTACTACTACTACTACTACTACTACTACTACTACTACTACTACTACTACTACTACTACTACTACTACTACTACTACTACTACTACTACTACTACTACTACTACTACTACTACTACTACTACTACTACTACTACTACTACTACTACTACTACTACTACTACTACTACTACTACTACTACTACTACTACTACTACTACTACTACTACTACTACTACTACTACTACTACTACTACTACTACTACTACTACTACTACTACTACTACTACTACTACTACTACTACTACTACTACTACTACTACTACTACTACTACTACTACTACTACTACTACTACTACTACTACTACTACTACTACTACTGCTACCACTGCCACTTCCACCATACCACCACTGCTACTAGGACTACTACTATTACTACTACTACTACTACTACTACTACTACTACTACTACTACTGTACTACTACTACTACTACTACTACTACTACTACTACTACTACTACTACTACTACTACTCCTGCTACTACTACTACTACTAATACTACTGCTACTACTACTACTACTACTACTACTACTACTACTACTACTATTTTTTGCCTCTTGCATGGCTGATAATAATGATAATCAACACTTCTGACTTTTACCACCACCACCGCCACCACCACCAGTACCAGTCAGTACTACCAGTACCAGTACCACCACGACCACCACAACACCACCAGCAGCAGCAGCAGCAACAGCCGCAGCTACTACGACGACGACGAGAAGTCGACGACATACGAGTATGTACTGCCACTCTCGCAGAAATAAAGCCACTTACAACCAGAGAACTCATTGTCGTTGCTGAGCTACAAGAACCGGGGTCTTCATACAACACATGTGCTCTCCAAGAGTCCACAGCGTTGGATTTAAGCGTTCCAGCTTCTTCATAGTCTCTCCATCCGGTGGTATCACACCAGACTTTCCAGAGGCCTCAGCCGCCAGCAACTCGGCCCGTAGCAGCTCGTAGCATTAGCGGGATTTAACTGACCTCTGATGGTTCGTACATGGGCATAGCATCGCAGCATCGCTCTATGCCGACACGCAACTAAGTTGAAGCCAGTCTGCCCGCACTAGAGCAGTGAGGCAGGCTGCAGGCAAGGTGCCTTATCAAAGCTGAAGCCATTGCTGATGAGGGCGATTTTGGCACCGGCCCTCTCCACCTCCGAATCTCAGAGTCGCTGCAAGTGCCATGGCCATGAAGCTTAGCCCCGCCTTCTCGGACAGGGTGCCCCAAACCACGTCCTCTGCATGGAGTGGGACGCGGGTGTTGAAGCCACTCTGGAAGATGAGGATGCCTGCTGCCGTTCCGAGCCTATGTCGGGTCTGCAATCTGTCCGGTTCGGCTCGGGGGAATAAGCCTGATTGCACCGTCTTAATGCCACATTATGCGGCTTACAGAAGAAACGGCGTAACGAATCCTGACATTTCCTACGAGCGCATGATACCGTCGAGAAAGGCAGCTCTCTTTTGTGGGAACGCCCATCTGCTGTTCACGCGACGAAAGGCAGGCCTCCAGATTTGGGCACAATGACGTCGAGCACGTCTTTGCCTGACCGGCTGTAGTTGTGTCACAGTGACGTGCTCTTTTGGGTTGGCTAGGCGCGGGCAAAGACTGGTCGTGTCCGCCACAACCTGCCACAGTCGCATGCCGCAACATGTTCGGAGTTCTGTCGTTCTGGACCTCAAAGTTGAAGAACTGGGCAATCACACCGACCAAGTCGGCTTGTCGAGCCTGTCCAGAGTTTTTGGAAGGCAAGCGCGGCCAGTTCTGCCATGTTCTGCCTACACCACACCTTCTGACATCAGATCCATTCATGCTTTATCCCGCGGACAGCAGCAGGACAGAATCCTGTTCCTGTACATAAAGCATAGACCCATAGACAGTTTCGACAGCCTCTTCTCGCCTCTTCTGCCTTTCCCAACGAATTCCAATGCAGCTTCAGTATGTAGCGTTGGTTTTGGGGAACGAACGTGCCTGCAGATGTTCCCCGTCCAAGCAACAGAAACAGCTTTGGTGATTCAGCAGCAAAGATAACGTTATGTTTGTGTTAATTTATATGTAGATGTACGGACAGACTTTGATGTAGATCTAGATTATAGATAAGTAATTAGATGTTTCCCCTGTCACCCTGTCTCTGGCGAGAGGTCCGGCAGCAAAGGCATGTCTGGCGCCCTCGTAGAAATACATACTACGGGTAGAAACTAGCAGCATCTCACAGACATGTTGATGTCTCCTTCCTATCCGCGCTGCCGGAGCGGCTTTTCCGACCAAGACCAACCTCCATGGTGCCTGCAATTTCGGCAAGAGAAGTGTTCTTTTGCGATGCACGGAGGGGTTCGCAACTGGCATGCGCAGTACAGCAGTCATTAAAACAGCCATGACGGCAGGACAGGACTTGCACAAGAGCCACAAAGACCAGTATCCGATGTGGCTAATCTCAACAAGATCAATAGCAACTCTTCAGGACCCTTACCGCCCTCATGAAGCAGGTGGTGGCCTCCTCCGGCAAATCTTCCCAGAAGGCTAAAGACCGCTCGCTGGCTTGAGGGAAGCCGGTAGAACCATCCTTGCGAGATTGCAACTGGCACCCTCGTTCAAAACGTTTCGGGCCATTCTATTGAGTCTTGTCTGTACGGGAGGGGTCCCTTCGGAAGGGTCGCTAGTGATTGCTATGAGCTGGCCTCCATTGAAGCCTCAACCTTGCAGCCAGGAGTCCCGATATGGTGCGTAGGTATCCTTCTCATGGCGTGGTGCAGATTTGGCTGGCCTCTTCGATGCCAGCACCCGAAAGGCAATAGGACAACCTCAAGGATCTTCGTAAACCGAAGGTCGGTCCCCATGTTGTGACAACGGCATCGCGGCATCGCACTAAATGCCTCATCACATGCGCATCAAGTTGTGCCCGGACACTGCCGCCACGCTCCTTCACCGCGGCCTCCGCAGCATCGAAGACATGCTGCGCCAAGCAAGCGGCAGCTTCGGAATCACGGATCCCAGTCATGTAGACATCCTGAGGTTAAAGGGGATCATGCGCTCGGCAGATGCCGCTTGTTCTTGAAATTGCCAGCTGCTAGCGGCTAGCCAAGTCTCCACTTCCACTTTGTGATGTGCTGGGCGCGCAAAGTTGTACATGAGAAAGATCCACCTGGCTTGGAATGCAGGTGCAGACCCTCACTGCACGTCTTGATAAATCGCGACAACACGGTGTGCAATCATTCCAACTGCGCCAGTAGGACAAACACAGCACATCGTCCAGCTTCACGTCGCTGACTAGGACAGCTCGTGCCTCCAGGCTCCAAGCACTGAAAGACCACTTCAATGAAATCTTTAGTCTGCAATCCTGGCCTTCAAGGCTCTGACCGGACGACCCCACCCGAAAGCCAGCTACGAGAGTATGACGCGCTGGCCCCATTCGTACGCGCAATGGCTGGCCACATTTTGGACTAGGTCTATGTCGTGACTTCTTCTCACCACTTAATGGAACTTACCTGCGAAACATCGCACGCTCCCGGTGCCTTCTCCAGTGAGAAGAACTGGCACAGCTCATCCAGTCGCTTGGCCGTGGGTGCCGACATGGTATGGGGTCACTGCAAGGGCGCGCATCTATACGTGGGGTTCAGTGCTTGTAAGACTTCGCGGCTGCGATCTGCGATCATGCATACCTCGATCGTGCTCGCTAGCTGCTAGCGATCAAACGTTTCGAGTTGAGCCTGGCTGGAGGCGGGTTTACGTATGTTCGTGCTCTCCACTTGCCCTGCTTCGGACACACGAAAAGAATCTGTGCAAAAAGTCCTGTCGTGGGCTCGAATGCCTGGAACCACATCGAACTCCACCTGGGGCTGCCAAGGCCCCTTCAACTTCAACAGTCCCGCTGGTAGAAGCATAAGAGGTTGCGGGATATATGCAGGCCTCCACCTTGTGAGCGCTTTGGACGCGCAGTGCCGCGACCTTCGCCTCGACTCATGCATGGCTAAAATCGGTGGGCCACAGCAAGCATAGCCTAAATGAGAATCCTCGAATGTGAGAGGGAAGTGCTGTCCATCTCGTCTCCTACATACCACGTGCCGCATACTGTCCCAACTGTCCAAGCCTGTGTCACATCATGGCAATCAGCAGTGCTTCCAGAGATACGTCCATTCGTAAACAGGTGCTAGCACCAAGAAGCCTGCCCCTAGCGACGGCAGCCTGAACCACCGGCACTAGGGGGGATTTTTCATTTGCATAGGAGCTGAGGTGGGGGCTGCATCGAAGACGCAAGTATGCAGTGCCAGGCTTGTGTCCTCTCTCGCCTTGCCGAAACAGCATGTGGCGGTGGCGCACAGTCGTTTGTTGGGCTCAGCCTGTTTGAATGCCTGCCTTACAGTAGGAGTGCCATGAGAGCCGTTATGTTTATTGAACATGTCCCGGCCGGCCTGTGTACAGCCCGATGTGCAGTTTACCAGGAAAGGCAAATCTCCAATGGCTCCTCAGCATGGGCAAGAAGCCGGCCTAACGACGTCTCAAATCATTAGATATCTTGAGGATCGTGCCACTCGTTTCGTCGCAGCTTGAAGTGGGAGCTACGACTCGGAGCCTGCGGCGAGTAGGTGCAAGCGGCTCTACTCTCTACTCGGCAGCTCCGCGGCGTCGTCTTGGAGCCTCCTGCTTGATGTCAGATTGCTGCCCGACACCTCCATGCTCACCGGAATCCCGGTTGAGACCTCACTTGCACCGACGTTGGTCAGAGCGTTTTTCACGGAACGCACACACCCTTGAAGTCACGAATCAAGGATGGGAAAGGCTTCAGAGGATCTGTGCCTGAGGCCACCCACATGAATACTCCGGAGTCCGCGCCGAAAGCTCGGACGTAAAACCGTTTTTAAGAACCATCTTCCATTCCTCGACAACCCAGCAGATGCGTGGATGCTGTTGCATGGCCAAAGCCAGGGCAATCCAAGAAAGCCTATGTTTCACTGGTTTTGCTTCGGCTACGATCCGTTGGGTGCAACATCACGCCTTGCCATCTCGGTAGTGCCATTGACCCTCTTGAGAGGTGCATGCTTTACAATCCTAAGAAGATCAAAACGGCTCGCCAGACTGCGGGCGCGGAAGTCCCGTAAGTACAACCAGTCCTTTAGCTGATCTGGACGGGGACGCAAAGACTTCCCTCTTGAGCTCCGATGTGCGGTTGCTGTTTATATCTGTTTATAAGGATCTGCTGATCAGCACGCGCGCCACACGCTCGATTCGCAAAGCGCAATTGCAACGCTTGCGACCTTCGAGTAGAGAAGCTTCGACTACGAGCTTACCATCCGGATCCTTCCGAATGACACAGCTCATGACATGGTAAAGCTTTGCAGGTTCAGTCAGCACGTTTCCTGAGAGTGGGACGACCCATTCCTGGCAGCGGGCCGCAGCACTTGCAGGATGATAATTATCTTGCACATGGCTCTTCAGATTCTGTGGCCCTGCCTGACCCTGGATGGTCCAACACTGGGCGTGTAGGAAGACCTGTGACACAAAGCCGAGACATGAAGCAGTGCCGCGCGTCAGGTCTGGGCAGCCTCGCCTGCAAGCATGCCAGGACGATTTTTCGGAGTCTCTCCATGGCAGAGCATGCAGGGCCACATATGCGTGAGAGCAACCGCCGCCACTTGGGCTTGCCTGCTGGGCACTTGCTAGGGTGAAGCTGGCATTCTGATCTGCCCGGCTCGCTCTGAAAGCTCTGAAGGAAAGCAAATGGCTAAGCAGACGATGTCGTGACCACAGACGATGTCTTGAAGCAAAGGATAAAACCAATGGAAAAAGCTGTGCCCAATGACCTGAGTTCCACGATGAGCAGCGATGTGTGTTCCAAATGATTGATATGAAGGACGCAACTTTGGCGTCGTTGCTGACAGGTGTTTCGCGGATTCGCAATTATCGGAACGGCACCGCGACAATCCATGAGCGCAGCTGACAGAAGCACGAGAGCAAGGGTGACCTCTGCTGCTGCGGCAGCAAAGACCTCATGCAGGACATGAAAACCATACACGTCTCTTCCTCGCACTTGGGCTAGATCTCATAGTGCTGCCTCCGGCACTGCCAGGCCAGCAAAATCAGAAGTGTGAAGTGCTAAGTGCAGTGACAGCACTTCCAAACGCGGGACGCTTGTGGACCAAGCGCAGCTCAGACATCTAAACCTGTCTCAAGAGCCCGTGCCTCGCAGGATCCATCTGCACGAAGCAGAGCCTGGCCAGGCATACTGGCAAAATGTGGAATGGGCGACGTTGTGGCTCCTTGTGCACTGTGCACTAGGCAGAATTTCGATCCGAATAGGCTCACGAAGAGCCGCTGAAGTTACAGGTTGTTGAAAGTCACTCTGGGTCCAATGCTACAGGCATGGTGGGGAAGGGGACAAGCACTCATCCAAATGGCAAAGGACTGGGAGCGAAACGGTGAAATTCAAAAGGAACGGTGTCTTGGCCTCGCTTGGGCAGTCGCAGCGGCTGAACCTTCTCAGTTGCACAAATCGTTTCTCTGCTGGTGGCGAAGCCACACCAACCGCATCTGATGCATCATGCAGCCCGAGCTCAGCACACAGAGTCACAAAACACCTGCGCAGTCAAGGCACATCTCCGGTGGGACGGAAAGCTTACATTCCGAACTGTCGGCCGACATTTCTCTTGACCGGTACAGATCCACAGCAAAGGTGACTCAAGCACTTGCTCAGAAAAGTTCTGAGGCTTGGCACCCCTGTGCAGCTAGTGCTGCTCACGGCACAAGCCTGAGCAGCCGACTTGGCCGCGCTAGAGGTACGAGCGTGCGCAATTCGACAAAGTGCGTCATGGCGTTACCCGCTTAGCAGATGACCGCAGCGCAGCTGCCATCTGTAGTACAGCTCGTCCTGATTCAGAGGCCGCTCACTGCCAAGCAGTGCTCAATACCGGCGATACGAGGAACGCGAACGTATTCTGGTGATGGGGTGCTGCAGTACGTTGAATGCAGACGAGAGTCGTGCTGCAAAAACACGTTGCAAAGAAAAGTACCTGCCAGTGGACATGGCCAGCCAGAGATGGCAAGGATTCGCTGCTGCTGCTGCTGCTTCTGCTAAGCCGTGTGCAAGGGCAAACCATGGCGCTTTGACGGCCTGAGCGACAAAGAGATCCCGAAAGCACCTGATCCTTGCAGCCTTCCAGGTGTGTTTCAGAGCTGAGGCGAAGGCTTGGCATGCCCCACGTGTTGAAAACATGGTGAAAGCTGACTACGCAAAAAACGCAGATAGCAAAGTCAACTGATCAGCATGGAAGCCGGGTGCATGCGAATCTGTGCAATAACGGAATACATGACATACGGTCGTCTCCCTGCGTTGCTAGACCTGGAGAAAGAAATGCATGCACCTTGCACATTTCAGAACCTAGCCTTTAACTGGCGATGTTAAGTCAGGAAGGAGAAAACGGCGGCGCAGTTCGTGTAAACTTCTCCAACTGACCATCGATGCTAGATGATCCGGTGCCCATGGCCAAAGCGTCAAGATTTTGGCTGACACGTTCCAACCGCTGGAGGTTAATGCGCAGTACAATTTGTGAGGTGACGGGACACTGCAAGCTTGAAGTCAATCTTTAAGTTTGAGTGGCTGTAGTGGGTCTACCAGGCTTCGCACTTGACTGGCCTACTGAGTCTAGTGGGGACCGTGCATTCTGCTACACACTCAGGCCACAGCATGTCGAGGGACGCGGAAGGCGAATGGAGGCCGTGCCCAGGGGAAGCCACGCATATCCACGAATGCTGTGGCTGCGGGTCGTGAGGGTCGCCCATGGGACTGGAAGTAACATGGCATCCCATCGAGCAGAAAGGAAGGGGGTATATCAGCCGAAGAGCTGCGCAATGCGTGAAGCAAGATTTTGACTTGTCAGCGGCGTTGGATGGGGCTTCTGTCTGAGCATCGGCACTCTCACTCAGCTGCCCGGGTACCGACAACACACGCCTTAGCATCGCAATAACTTATAAGGCGTCTGTATTCGGTGCCACAGTTGGCAGACGCACTTTGCAAATGAATCTGCATTTCTTTTTGTCGGTAATCTACCCATTTCTTCTCCAGGGTCTGAAGCCAAGCATGGACGATCCCATCGATGGCTTCCTGTCAAGGTGCTGATGGGCTCTGGCAAACGTTAACTCAAAAACTGCCGTCTGAAATCTGCCTACAAGAACATTTGTGGCCAACACTGCCCCGAGCATTCCGACCTTTGGCGTCACGAAAACTAACGTAAAATTCGTCGCTTCATTCGCATCATCATCCTGTTTCTAAGTCCGAATGCTGTCTGACATGCACTGGCCTCCAAAAGCTGATTGTGGTCCCTTCATTGGACTCGGAAACCTCTGCATGCGTTGACAAGGGTCCTAGCATCTGCCACGGTACAGAACAGCACGAACAGGATAAACGCGGTACGAGCATCGAGGCCATACGTAAGATTCGAGGCTCTGGCGTAGGATCGTGAAGAAGGCCTTCGCGAATGCCAGGACCACGCCTTCTCCGAGCTCTCGCCAGCTTGCACCTCTTGTCTTGTGGGTAGTATTCAATCATTTGGGAGGGTCACTTCCGGGCTAGACCGGCGAAGTGTTAATGGCCTTCTGCGAGCTATAGGCATCCAAGGCCAGCAGCAGCAGCTGCGCTTCGCGGAGTGCCATCTGCAAACGGCCCTTGGCCTGCCAGATTTGTTCGTCGTGAGACATGGGCTTCAGCTCTGCGTTCGGGCTTCTGGCGATTCGTGGTTCGTGGGATGTCGTGGGGTGACTGGCAAGGCCGCCTCCAAGGTTTCTGGCCAGGTGTTCTGGTATTTGTGAATGGCCTGGCACGAAAGTCTTGACATTATGCCATGCGCTTATGCTTCCCGAAGCGCGCACCTTGGTCACCGTCTCCCTGGGGATCGGATCATCCAATCGAATCCAGGTCGAGCCGAGGGAGAAGTGGCCCTGACTGGTGGCCTCAGACCAATGAAGGCCACGGCCCAACTAACCGATTGATCAGTGATCGAATGGTGGGACAAAAGATTTGGTCAGCGTGGCACCTTGGCCTTGTAGCTCAGCAAGGCCTCCCAAACGGACTTGCCCTCCAGGGCATTCATCCTGCCCTGCTCGAGAGCCTCAACCAGCTCTTGCAGCGATGGCCTCGTTTTCAGAAAGAGAAACTACACAATCTGTGGTAAACACTTGGCACGCAAAAGCGCTCCCGAACGTGATGTGAAGGGCGAGTTGTAGGATGCCGAGTGCTTCACCGGCAGAAGTACAGCCAAGCACCAAACCCCCGCCCGCCCAACCGGCAGCTTTTTACAAACGGCCTAAGGTGTGGTAACGGAACGATGTCCATGTCCTGCTACCCTTGCTGGGGAAAACGATCGCAATACTCGATCTGAAGACAGGTAGTAGCGGCTCATGACAAACAATCGAAACAGCTTGACGTGACATGAGCAGCGCAGGGTCTAGCTGCAGGCATCACCATCTCATCTCTGGCCCCTCCCCTCCCTCTCCCTGACAAGGCTTCAAGTGTAATTACGGCTGTTGCATCTTAGCACATCCTATTGCCAAACTATTCTTCGGCCTGTCGCAGACATGCTGATAGTATAAACTCGCATCGGAAAGAACATCTACAAGCCGGCCATGGGACGGCTCCGAGGCAGGAGAAATCGACGATGAGCTTGCAGTCGCCGTGGGCTCGGATGGGTTCGTGGACTCTGCCGGATCAGCTTCCAACGTCCCGGAATCGGAGTTGGACCGCCGTAGTCGGGCCACGAAACTAGGCCGGATGCGAGTCAGGGGCATCTTTGTCCCGGCATCATCGTCATCGTACATGTGACCTCGCCGGTCAAGTGGGGAATGGCATGGCATGTTAGATCAGCATTGTCTGTCATATGCCTTTCGAAGCCGGCAGCGGTTTTGCGGACGGAGAGCATGTTGGCTGGTCGGCATAGCACGCATCAAACAGCAACGCGCAGTACCTTGTTCGCTATGTACAGGCACAGAAAAGACAACACACGTGCAACAGCATTCTTCCAGGCACAACTTTATAGGCCTAAGTGCTCGGACATGGCGTGGTCTGCGAAGCCATGTCGGCTTAGACGGAAGTCCCGCTTCCAATGAAAAGAAGGCCGGTCCTCGCATGACATGAACCATCTAGGGATCCACAGGGGGCGGTGGGGTTCATTGTGGGGCCACCGCACGTTAGAGATCAGCACGAAAGTGTGGACTCCCAGTCCTCCCGGCTCAACAGACGAATGCTTGAGAGATGGTGGAAGCCCGCAGCGCAGCCCGCAATGTGGCGGTCCATGTCGGGCCGGGCGAGCCTGGGCCATCCACGCGTGGACTCGACTCACAGGATGAGACTATGACTAAGGGGAGACCCTGCAAGTCCAAATAAGGTTTCAGAAAGTCAAGCTGCAGAGCGCTGGAGAGAGCCTGAATCACACGGGTGGCGATCTGCCGGCTCACCAAGCTTCGCTCCTCTTAGCCAGTGCTTGCGGCATGTCTGACATGCTTGGCTGCTTGGATGGTCAGCAGCATGTCTCCTTGAGCTGCTCCTTCATGGCCTCAGCGGCCTCTCGGATCACCGCCCGTGGATCCACAGCGGACCAGGCCCGCGGGCACGGGTCCCCTCAGGAAAATACACGGTCGAACTTCAAAGACCAGGATGCGGGGGCCCCGTTCTTGATGGACTCTGGTGGTTTCGGGCCCTTGAGCCCTCGCCCTGTTCTTGCTGAAAACGTGCTGTGATGCGGCGAGCGCATCCAGACATGCAGAACAAGTCATTGCCGTGTGCACCTGCATTGATGAAGTTTACCGCTTTCTCTTTGAAGAAGGTCTCGAACTTGCTGTACTTCCTGGAACAGCAGACTAGAAGCTTGGTTGTGTCCGGTTGGTTCCCTATGAACTTGCTTCTCGGATGTCTTGAAATTCGCTCTTGAATTGAAGTACGTAAGTACCCGCATATCTCACCCGACCGAGCGACTCGTCTGTGGGCTCGTTTGTGTTGTCCTGACCGAAGCACCTAAGAGATCAGAATTGGATGACCCGACTGAGAGACGAAGATCCAGGAAAAGCAGCTGCCTGCACTGAAGATTTCGCAAGGTCCCAAACTTGCGGGCCCAATGCAGAGCTGTTCTGCCCAGGCGCATGGGCGCCCCGAAAGCAACGCAGCGAGCCACACGAAGGAGAGCACGGCCTGGACCTCTAAGGTTACTCCGCTCCTTAGAAACTTCCGGTTCGATCTAGCTTCCACAGGAAGAACCACAAGGGTGATCTCTCTCGCGTCCCACGGGCTGACGAGTAAGCTCTCGTCAGAGAAAGCACGGCAGGAAACTTGTTGAACATGCCCCACATTTCTGGCTAGAACTTTGGCACGAGATGTGGCAAAGTGCCAAGTGCCGCTTGGTGGCTGGAACCAATGTCTGCATCTCACGCCAGATGAAGTACATGCTGCACATCGCATACATTCCACCCAAAGAATGGCCCGTCAACACCAAATGCCGAACCCCGCCGTTGTAAGCAGCATCCAGCTGCTTGGCAAAGGACGAAGCTTTTTGAACTTTGAGGAAAAACAGGTTGCGCATGATTCCTGCAGCGCCTTTGTGCATGAAGTGCGTGCCGTCGCCAATGACTTCGTAGTCATGTTCCAAATTCCAGTTAATGAAGTCAAGCAAATATGAGCTTCCTTTGAACACCACGAAGAGTGTCCGGTGTCTTCCTGGCAATTCTGCAGTGACAAGCGCCACCTTCACGCTGCCGGTGTGCAAGTCTTCCCGAAGACAGTCTGCAGAAAGCGAGATACCAGGAATTTCCGGGAGAGGTTCAGACACATCATCTGCGCTGTAAACCTCAGAAACCAAAGAACCTCTTCACTGCTCATGCGAAGCTGCAAAACACGGTGCTCAGAGAGTAGCGCCGCATCTTGAACGTAATCCAAAGCCGATGCATTGCCACGGAGCCCAGTGGCTCAGCTTGGCAGCTACCAACTCTTCCAGTCGGTTTGGGTCAATCGGCAGCTGGCCTGGGAACACGCTTGCGCAAGCGCCGCAAGTGAAAGGCTTCGACATGCTTCGGTGTCAAAAACCCTAGGTGGACGGAAAATGCTGAGCGCGAGGCTTGCCATTGTTGCGGTGCTGGGCCGGGGCTCTGGCGGCCGCGATCTGGCTAGAGCCAGGTCCTTCGCAATCGATTCCAGGCAAGGCCACGTCTCTTTCGACTGACATGTGCCGTCCTCTTGCAACTCGCGAAGTAGACTCATCACTGCCTGCTGCTCGCAAGCACACTTCGCCACTGCATGTCGCCGCAAGGAGACTTGGCGGCGACAACGGAGGTTCAAAGCATAAGAAGACACCGTGCGAACAGGAGTGACGAACCGAAACCGTTTTTGCCAACTTTGGTTAAACAAGGTCGTCCTGTCTCGGCGCATGCACTGTACAGCGCCAATCCTTGTGAACCAAGAGGCATCAAGGTGAGCCGTGCCCTGCCCTGATCCTTTTTGTCCAGCGAGTGGCTAGAGCCGTCTCAGCTAGGAGCGGTGTGGTGTCCCATTTTTTACGAGAAAGGTCAGCCTGGAAGCCAGCCGTTGATCTCCAGTACGACATCGCTGTCAAGCAAGTGAATCAAACACCGTGCGATGTTCTCTACATCATGCATGCCAAGATGATGAAAGCCATGTCTCGGATTGCCATCTCTGTCAAGCAGACGGAGTCTTGCAAGCATACTCTTCATGCCTCTGAACTCTCCACCATAGGCTTCCGAGTATGTCCGCTTTATGTTTATCCACTGCGCAAAGGCTCTGGGAAACGGCACTCCGCAAATGCCGCACTGGGTCTTGATGTGTTTGCAGTCCCAATCACCACACGTCACGAAAGCAACATCTTCCATTCCTCGTCCCGCCAAGTCTTGAAGCCGTCGGCCGATCTTCTCTGATAGCCACGTGTTGAACTCTGCCAGAACATCCGGGAAGGGAATTGCAGGTGTGTCTGTGACAGGACAACCTTCGAACAGTTTTGTTGGGCGTACAAACCGTTGAAATCTTCCGATTTCACTTCCAGCGACGGCGTCGATCAGCAAGACAGGAAATTCTATTATTTCGTGCTTGCCCTCCAAGTCAAAGACAAGGAAGTATCGAATGCCCTGAGGAGAAGGAGATGCCCCCGAAGCGGACAAGGGAGGTGCAGGCGGCGCTTCCTGGGAGACAGGTCCCTTCTTTCTTGCCCATCGCCCAGGTTTTTGCGCATGGGTCTCAACTGTCCCAGGATCCGGACCCCACTGGAATCCCAAGTCAGAGAGGTCTGTCTCGGTCTCGGTCTGGGCAGGCTTGCAGCGCAGCTTCTGGGAAAAGACTCGGGGGAACAAGGCAGCAGCACTAACCTCTCTGGCTCCGAGCAGCTCTGAAGCTGCAGTTCGCAGGGCTTCCTTCATGGCGGAGTCATCCGGATGCAGCCACTCATTCCTGATCGCCTCTGCATATGGTATCGAATGCTGTACGCTGCACGTATTTCCACGATGGCAATAGCCCGCAATGAAGTAACCGCATGGTCCGGTGCGATCATAGACAGGTGCTGCACGCGATTCCGAATGTCCGCTACCTTTCCCTTTGCCTTTGTCGGCCTTTCCCTTTCCTGTGCCTTTGTCTTGACCGGTATGCAGCTGAAAGGGAGTCTTGCGACGAATCCGACCCGAAACACGGTCCACTTCCAAGGCACTGGAGTGCTGAAGTGCATCTTCAATCTCCTGAGCACTGGTATCTAGAGCCTTGATCTTGTTGCAGGAGAGTAAGTAAGGCGCGATGGCAACCCAGCCGTCATTCTCGGCCAGCAAGTTGCAGAAGAACTTGTCATGAACCAAATTCTTGTCGGAGAGGTAGTACTCAATCTGCTTGAGGATTGCATGGCTTTTTTCAGCATCTGGATTCTCGGACATGAGCATGGGTTCGGAAGGTGCGCCCGGGAATCTTGCGGCTTGAGCTTCTGAAGTGGCTGCGTCTGCAATCAAAGGATAGACTTCCGAGTCGTGCTGTTTCCATTGCATGTGCTCTGGCCAAGGGTTTTCCTTAAAACAACATCCGCGGCCTCGTCATCGCAACGGACCTCTGCTTGACCCTGGATCGGCAAAGAATCATGGTCGAGGGTCGCAGAGTTCCAGGAGGATTGTGTGTCCACAGCTTCTTCCTGAGGCTCTCCTTGGTATCCGATGACAACTCTCACTCTTCTTGACAAAGTGCTGAGGGATTCGGTTGCCAAGCGCCAAACAGGCGACTTGTGCGAGTTAGCATCTTATCACGGAGGTCTGTCATACTGACCTCGTCGTCGTGCCAAACACTTGCCAACCCATGCTCGCCACAAGCCCGATCGAGGCTTCAGAAACTCACGCTGATGCGGCTCTGTTTGCATTTCTTTCCTACGGTTGAAAAAAGGCAGCGAACCTTGGATCGGATGCCTGTTGTTGTCGTTGTGCTGCTCGAGTGCCGGCTGGCCATACCCGAGGTCCCACGCATCGAGTGTCGGCTTTCGGTTAGGCAACCCAGCGCGAAAACCACACCACCCTAGAGCCTGCATAATCTCCCGGCATCTGATAAGTTGGGCAGACAGTACTGACCAAAAGCACTGTTGAGACAAATCGGTCCTGCATTGCCATGCAGCATGCATACACTGCATACACGAAAATGCACGACAGCACTACAATGTCACTACAAGACGAGCTCTGCCATCCTCACCAGGGCATATCAGGAAGTGTAGCAAATCTTAATGCTGATTTCAGCAAACTTTGTCACACCACCGTGTCTCGTTGCCGTGCCCAGCAGACAGAAATGGAACTTTGACTTGGCTGGACCTGACAGCGTCTACAAGTAGCAAACAGGAAGAAAAATCTGTGGGGCACCTGAGCGAGCATGCGCGGCCGAAACGCAGCTCAATCGAACTGATATCCTTTCCTGGTTTCTTGACTCCACGCGCGGAACCGATCCGTGCCGTTCCCACCTCACCTTCTCGAGCGATTCGAGCGACATGGTAAACAGCCCGCCCAAACCGAACAGTAGCTGTGATGCCCCCAGCATTCGCTGCATTACATCCCGGAGTTGGAAAAGATTCTGCAGTCCAAGTCTCTGCTCACGCTGTCGAGAAGGGAGCCGGGCCGAACCTGCCACGAGCTTCTTCTGACTTACAAACTTGCTTCAACATTTCATAAGTTTTCTTGCCTTCTGCATGACTGAAGGCGGCAGTTCTTATGATTTCTACATTTTCATTTTACTTTCTCGGTCGAGGAGCTGTGGATTCTGCCGGCTGGGTGACCCCCAGCAGTGGAGAGGGTGGCCTTGCATGCAGCGTGACATTTGGACTGCTAGCATAGGCCATGCTTGTGTGTCGGGCATGACAGGGCCCGAAAGAAGCAGGCCTAGAAGACGCAGTTTGGCTGTGGAGCGAACAGCATCTCAAGGCTGCAGCCAAAACCTGCACCAAATAAGTACAGGTTAAATTCAGGTAGGAAAGCGACAGAAAGAACCCGTACTTGCCTGCGCATGTACGACCTCCTTCACCAGAAGCCTTGTTGCACAGGGGCTACAGAGGCGACAAGCAGTGCATCGGCAACAGGGTGTGCAAAGCTACCTGACAGAGCATTGAAGAGATGCCAAAGAAGTGATGCAGAATATGCGGCAGTGCCGCCCCGAGTTGGCTTGTAGGTTTGTCTGACAAGCCACACAAGAAGAAACTTGATCGCCCTGGCCGTCCCTTGCTTTGAAGCTTCATCACGAAATCGAGAAGCACCCATCGGCGGGGGTTGTGCATCGAGGCAGGCTTCGACCCAATCAGTCTAGAATCGGCTTTAAAATCGCAGGCTGGGAATAAATTAGAAACACATATGCCAACTTTGCCAGCCATGCCACTTTAGTTGCAAGTCCGCTATGTTCTTCTGCAGGCTTTGCACGTGTGTGTCCGCGTGATCCATTGCTTTGCACCTGGCGCGGTCCCAAACATTCCGTGAGTTGTACAGTAGCAAGTTTAACATAGCTCAAGACTTGCTGCTCGGAACATCTGCAGCTTCTGCAGAGCACCAAAACAATCGACAGGCACATTAAGTTAATTGAAACCAATCCTCAAGGGACGGTATACATCACAGAAAAGCAGCTGCCCGGCACATGCAGCACTCGGAAAGAGGCCGACGGTGCGCTGCTCGGGAGGAAAAGGAGGCCCGCAGTTGACACACAGTTGGGACTGCCGCAGATCGACGAACGACGGGGCAGTGAAACCATCTAGAATGAGTAGAACGTTATTTCGCTTGCGGGGCCGCGGCTCAACCAGCACCGCATCCTGGACATGTGCGGAACAGGGCCTGGACTACGATTCAGCGCAGCAGTCGGCCCATTGTTGCAGTATGCTGCGGCCAGGAAGGCCATGCCCCTAAGACGAGATACTTCTCTTGGCAGTTAGCAGACCTCCCATGTACACTTGCTCGCAAGTTGATCCAACCATGTCCCGGAGTCCAAGTTACTGCGTGTGTTCGATGCCACGTCCAAGAGTCATGAGAATGTCGAACCGAAAACTGCAGCAAGGGCGGCCGTATGCTTCGATACTAGATACTTCCCATGAGTCGAACTACTGGCAGTATTCAGGAGCGCAGCAGAAGTTACAGCGCATACGAAAGTTCACCGAACAATAGTCGGGCTCAAGCTTACCTGGGGATGCCGCCGCAATGCTGCCCAGGACGGCAGTAGCACCTCGAAGTCCGCAGCCAAGAAGCTTCTCTAGTTTTTTGCGATCCTCTTGCATTCGCAATGGCCGTTCCATTTCACAACACACACGACGCTCAAAAACAACCAAGCGGGCCTGCCACCCACACCAGGGCCTCAGTGTGAGTGCGCGTGTCTTTCGAGCCAGGTTCGCCTCATTGTAATGGGTGACTGGGGCCGCCCACTGACCTGGAGCCAGCGTTGCCTTAGCTTGTCTGAGTGCCGAGAAGGCTGCAACAACATCTGGCAAGTCATCGTGCGAACAACTCCCCTCGGTAAACCCCCAAAAAGCCGAACCAGTCTTCTGCACGAATCTGCCGAAGCTCTTCGCCAATTCTGATCCCAGGGACCCTCTGCTTTTTTCTCGAGCAGGTAGACGACTTTGCGGGCCTAGGGCGGGCGTGGCAGAACTCCTCTATGTCGTGGAAGCCCAAGATCTTATTAAGGATAGCAAATGCAAGACTCCAGTGGCTCGACCAGCAACCTGATCGATCATTCCACGTCACACGTCCATTTGCAACATCTATCAACATCGATCCCTCTGTCGCTCTGTCGGGCTCGTTGAACCTTGGTGTGCAGGTGTAAATGCATATGTTTGCCTCTTGAGCACGGTCAAACGGGGCAAGCCGACATCTGTTTGAAGTTTCTTCTGTGTGTATACATTCTGCTCAGACAAGTATGGTTTCGCACACACGCTCGCCAAACAGCAATGCCAAAGCACCTGCTGTCCACCTGTGCACACTGCAGCAGGTGTGTGGGCATGTTGAAACCAAAGGCAAGCCCTGAGTCCTTTGAGTCCGTTAATTTGACACATCGATGAAGGCTGAGCCCCTAGGCCCTAGGCTCCCTGCCGAGATGTTGCGCTTGCCGAAGCTCGGGTGACGGCGGGCCTGGGCATGGAATCTCCTAAAGGCCGGGATAGCGACATGGCCATGAGTGCAGATGGTGCTCAGCAAGTTTTGGCACGGATCGTCGTGGGTTTGGACTGCAAATGCAGGCATCTACTCCTTGCCAAGCCTCCGAAACTCAAAGGAGCAAGCTGCTGAAACATGGCCTCTTACTGGGCGAATAATGGTGCCGCTACGCCCCCAGTGCTGGCGTCAAGTCAAAGCGCTTGACTTGGACCTGCGATCCAGACCTGAGGAGCTCTCTGCGGATGCGGTGCTTGAGGTTACCCAGGTCCCACAGTCCACGGTCGCCCCGGCAGGGGATCGGCCGCTGGAACTCAATGGCCTTGGAGATGACATTGCAAACGGGACCGCGAGCCCAGATGTAGTTTGGCTTGCAGTCTTCGGGTGCTCTGTTCTCCTGCACAAAGAAAAGGCCAGCGATCGCTCGGTGGGGCAAATCTTCTTCCTGCGGTGCCTCAGGCCAAGCTTCGAGGGTGCGCTGCCTTCGCTCTTCGTTGATCAGCTGGGCGCCGGCGTGAAGCGCGTACCAGCCAGGTGGGATTGCCCAGGTACGGTTCTCAAGAAGCTTGATGCCCCTCAAGATTGCATAGACTTGCTGTGCGCCTTGCAGTGTAAGGGCTTTCTGCGCGCTCAGCACCGCCTCTTCCAGCTCAGCATCGGGAAGTGGTGGCAAGACAGGCTCAAAGGTCTCGGCGCTGGCTGATCGCTGTAGGCCTTTTCCAGAACCTTTACCTCTGCCTTTGCCAAGGCCCTTGCCTTCACCCTTACCCTTGTCACGCCTTGGAAAATGTCCTGGGCGAGCCTCGTAATCCCTACCGTTGCTTTTGGGATTCTGGTGAAGCATGTGCGGGAAAGCACCCAAAGATCCCATCCAGTGGCCACCATCCTTCTCCCTGTTGCACCACACAATCACAGAGATTCGAGGACCGCATTCCGGGCCTTCTTGTGGAATCATGTGCCTCCATGTGGTGTTAATCGCATCAGAAAAAGCAAAGACATCACCGTTCAACTGGGGCATTTCAATCTTGTGCCGTGGGTTCTTCTTCTCCACCCAGATGAGCCGCCGAGGGTCTCCAAAAGTGGACCCTACTGTGAGGTCAATTGGATAACCACCCTGGTGGTACTGATCAGAGTGTAGATTGCACCAGTCTGTGCCATCCCGGTACAAATTAACCAGTGTGCGCACAGCCCTAACTCCAAAAATCTGCGTAACCCTTTCTACGATTGCTCTGTAAGTGGGGGCTCTTGCAAGAAGCTCCTCGTCCCCAATGCAGATCTGCCGAGAAAATTTCATGCCCGTGTCTAGCCAGCAGTCTTTGAAGTCCAGTTCAGACATCAGCCGGTCATATACAGATCTATCACCAGTTTCGCAGTGCACTGCTGGCAAGTAGAATGCCTCGTTCTCCAGTGCAGCTGGGTTTGCAAAAGGCCCATTGTCAAGCTCGGCAACGCGGTTCTCCACCTTTGGCGGGAGTGGACGCAAAACCTCGGTCTCGACTTTGGTTAGTACTGTGCTGTCGATGGCACGTCGTGCTACATCCGAATGCCCGTCGTGTGCGACAGGAACTCGACTTGTTAAGGGAGAGCTTCGGCTTTCTTGCCGCTGGCTTGAGCCTCCAGGAAGGTCGCCAGAGTCCGAGTGGCCACGAGAGTGTCGAGATATGGCAGTGCAACCGGCGCCGGCTGCTCCAATAGCCGACCTAAAGCAAGTGCTGGTCCACGTCGAGTGCCACTTCGCTTTGGACTCTGCCTGTTTGGTCACAGCAAGCGGCCCTTGGCCGCTTGCCAGAGGGAGTCTAGCGGGGACCCGGCGAGGTCGGACAAAGCGACTGTGGAAGCGCGAGCAATCCGCGCTTCCACATGCACTCATTGGCAGCATGGCAGCCGAAAGGTTGAGAAGATCTTCACAGCTGCGGCGAACATCAAAACCAGGATCAATCCGGAGACTGGCAGAAGAATGACAGTATTATGAAGAAGGTGCCCAGGTCGCATGAAGAAGCATGTGCAGTGATTGCACTCCATTTTGGTGACACTCCGGATGTAATCATTTCACATATGTCGCGCTTGAGGCGGAAACCACAAAACTCTTGGACTTTGCTGCGGTTGGTCGAGCCAAGTTGCTTCTTATAGCCCTTGCCTGCCATGCCGTTTCTGCACTGCCTGGTCCTTGTTCGGCCAGGGTTGCCATCATCTCTTGTCTCGACGGAAGGGCTTGACTTCACAGTGTGTGCTCAGTTTTTGAGCTGTCCAACACTGTGCTAAGCCGCTAAGCTATATGTAACAGACCTAGAATGCTTTGCGAGAAGGCACGCTTCACGTGGTCTCGCGCAATCACTTAAAAACATCCGGCATTGTGCCGCTGTCTTCGCCTTCACAGCCTCCAACAAGAATACTTTGTCCTCTCTGGCAGAGGCTGCACGGGTGTCGGGAGATTCATGTCTGATCGAAGTCGCCGCGGTCGATGACCTGAATCTGCTTGGACGTTGTACTGCCACCATTTGCGCATGCAAACAGTTTGTTTGAAAGTAGTCTCACCTACGACATCTCCGAATCCAGGCTAGGGACGTACGGCAGGTGAGTAAATTTCTTGCACGCCAAGAACTGCTTCAGGTGGACTTGGAGCTCGCAGATGTGGCACACCTGGCATAGGTTGGCTCTTCCCTTTGCAGCCGGTGCGTCAACATCTCAGTCCAAGAACGAAGCCAGCTGCAACCAGCTCAAGCATCTGAGGACCGCATGGCCCCTTTCGGAAGGCCTTGGACCCATCGGTTCCGCCGTCCTCCGGCTTGTCGTGAGCGATGAGCAGGAAGAGCCTACTTCGCTGTATTGGGACTTCAAGCTCTTTCAACAGGTGGACGCATTACACGGATCCCGGAATGGCAAGCCCACGACTGTCTTCTACAGAAAAGATCCCATCGAGTGAAACATGCAGGCATTCGACAAATGCAACAATCACGGGCATAGCACCGTTACGGGCCCTAACCCCGCATATTAACTACATCGACCTCGGGGCTCTCGGCATAATGGAAAGAGACACCCGCAATGCGCGAAAAGCCAATACACTATGTCTGGAAAAGTGTCCGTGCACTGCCATCTGGGCATATATGCCGCGCCACATGAATGTAAGTGCAAGAGTAAGTAAGTGTATGTGTGTGTGCGCAAGTAAGTGTGTCAAGTAAGTGTGTGTGTGTGTGTGTGTGTGTGTGCGCGTGCGAGCCTGCACGTGAGCATCTGCGCGCGCGTGTACATGTGCTGAGGCCGAGGGAGTGGCTTGAGATCGCAGTATCCACCGGCTGAGGGTGAGTGGAAGCCGTTCTTGACCTCAACAGTGTGCAGAAGTTAGGCTTTGGCGTGACTCTGTTATATGAACATGGCCTCTCAGTCTCCAGGGGGCCAACCCGGACGACAGTGGCATGATCGTTCTCCACCGTCAGAGTCAAGGCAAGGTTATAGATCTGCTCGAACTCCTCGTTCAATCTATTGCGGAGCATGTCCAACGGAGCTAGACGGCTCTTCTCGGGCCCCCCCTCCACAGTATGTACGCTTTCTTTTGCGAAGCGCTCGTCTATCTCTGGTTTGGCAAAGCACATTCAAGTACAGTGCCAGGAAAAGCGCGATGCACTCCTTCGGAGCGAAAATGTCGTCAAGGGAGAATGCATGCGGGCAAGAATACCCAGCAAGTTCCATATCTCCCGGTACAGCAACTACGCAGAAGCTGAAGCAAGCAAGTCTCGGCGCAGCAGTGCGCCGCATGTCAGTAATCAGCGACCCAGGATGTCTGCTAGGAATGTCTCGGACAAGTCCACGCTTGATGGCATGGCAGCCAACAGCTCAGGCATATCACCCAAACCTTTCACCGATGGCGGGCCCAGCCTCAGTTGGGGAGTTAAGAGAAATCAACCAGCGTCCCAAACGAAAGCCATCATCGAGAGGCGTTCGACTCAGGGCCTTCGTTTGAAGCTGATCGAGATGGAGCCAGTCAATCATCGTTTTCCGGTGGTGGGAGGTGGAACCGTAGGTCTGACATGACCGGGTTAGAATACAAGAACAACGACACGGCATGGCCCCTGGAAACTGTCTTGTGTAAAGCTCAGAGAGCAAGCCCTGGCAAAAGCACCTTGACACTGGAAACTTCGACCCAGCAGACTAGTGCGAACCAGCAGCAGGATAAAGATGCGACACATCGGCTCGTCGGCATCTATGTCACGCATGCCCACCAGGACTGGTAAGTCACCCATGTAGACTTGGGGTGGTGCCTCTGCTACCTCAGAACCACGAAGAACTGAGCAACGCAGTGCTGCAACCACTCCAGCTCAGAAGGCAAGCAGCAACATTGTTACAAGCAAGACTAGCTTAATTAGGCTGATCCTACTGCTAATATTTTTGGTAGAAGCGAGCATGTCACCGCAAGACTTAAAATTTAGAACATAACAACTGCCATGCATCGGCAGCTGCTAAGCGAGACCCCCGTCAAGCTTCACGCAGCCTTTCACTCCCGGAAATGCAGTGTGTTAACACCTTGCTATCCTAATAAACTTAATTACTCCAAAAAGGCCAGAAGCCATCTCAGCGCGCGGGCTACGTGGGAAGTGGGATTGTGAAGACAAGCTAGTTTTATGAGCCGTTAGCCGTAGCCCATGTCGAGTTTGCCGGAACATGATGAACAAAAATTGGGGTGGCGAGGGAAGCCAAGCCAAACTGGAAATCTCCTCCAAGCTGCCATCTGAAATTCTGCTCGTTTGCCCCGGACGGCGTTGACCAACAACGACTGGCTCCCCAAAGGAGTTGCCACGGGCAACACAGCTTTCAAGCGAATGCAGAAGCCTTGGCATGCCGTGCAACCCCTGCTCTCGAAACAACGACAGTAATATTCACCCTGCTTTTGTAAGTCGTGCGGCCCTGATTCATCAAGTTCATCATCCAAGCCTGCGCAGCACTCGTGACCGACGACACTGTATGCTGACATGTCACGGGTCAGCTAAACATGATCGAAGTCCTTGCAAACGTCCACGTTCGAAACAGCACCATTTTCCACGATCTGGACTGCTCGCAACGTAGTTTCGTGGCTAGCCATGAGATTTGGCACCAGGTTTGAGGGCTTGCCTCAGCTCTGCATGCGGTCGGCACAGCTTGGCAAATCGCCGATGCAGCTCCGCCATATGGTGATCGTGCTGAACGCGCTGCAGTAGGCGCTGTGAATTTTTGCTACAGCCGGAGTTGCACACATATTCTCTGCCAGCGGAACGGCAGGTTAACAATCCAATCTCAGCTTCGCTCAGAGGATTCTTCCACATGTGAATGGACGCATCCTTTTGGGGTTCAGTCATCGCGCACTGTCAAGAAGCAGAAGCGCCCCCCCCATGTGCTGCAGCCCTTCCGGAGCAGGCAGAGGTCCTTCAGCTTCAAGGAAGCAAAGCGCTGGCTGGCATCTTGATCCTGTGGAAAGGCCCACCAGGGAGCCAAGGGAGCTGAGCGGGTGGAGGCGGATGGAGCTGCAAGACGCAATGCACCTCAACGCTGCACATCAATGCACCCCCAACCTTCGATCGAACCAGGAGGACATCAGCAGCACATAGCTGGTCGAGGGAAGACCCCGACAGCTGATCTTCGAAGCAGGGCCTCGGCCCAAGCCAGCAACCGACAAGCAAACTCTAAGGGAGCATGCGCTGCAACCTTCGGCCCGCAAATGCCTGACTGGGCAAAGGCACCCGGTGGCATCAACCACGGTCACTATGCCTGCAATCCTGTACGCACTGCTTCGTTGGACTGCATCAGCGAAGATCAGAGGATCTGCAGCAGGACCAGTCCGGATCAGCACATGGTCGTATCGCTCACCTTGGTCTGAACCCCTGCTGACTCCTGACTCTGACATACACCATCTGCATGAACACTGGGTCTATTCGCAGATCCCGGTTTGAGGAGGGCGGGTTCTTCTCTCCCGATGCCAAACTTTCTGGGAAAGGTTTGAGCAAGCCAGTGTGGGGGCGGAGCTCTGAGAACGGACGGTCTGTTGCAACCTGTATTCCTACGCAGCCGAAGCTCTGCTCACTCTGCATACGTCTATAGTCTATATCTCAGGTCTTATCAACTCTACATAAACCCCAACTGAGTCCATGAAGGCTGCAAGTGTTCTGGGCTGCCTATCGAAGCTGGTGACTTTCGAGGCTCACCTTGGCCTTCCGATAACTGAACACAAGAATGGGAGGGACATGGAGGGACTGTCGGGCTTTTGCTGTTTCTTCAAGACCTGAGTAAGCTTCAGAGAACCTGGGCCGTCCGGTTTGGCGAAGGAAGCGGACCAATACGGGGGTTAAAGGTCACACGACGTGCACGCAGCCCGTGGCTAAATCGAATGCAAACACAAAGCATTGCTCTCGTGACCCTTCCAACCCGAGTGCATGCGGCCATGTATGACATTCGGTCGCATGTGGGATGTAACTGTGACCTGGTCATCATGATACCAGTACCAGCAACTTCCCCTGACTCTGAAATGTACAGTGTCGCAAGCCTATCAGTGGGGATCTCTGCAACCGGGATGCCCCAAGCAATCATGCTGTTCAAGCGTTGGTTCAGCTCACCCCCCGGCGTGCAGCAGAGGCAGCCGCTGCCGTAGTCATATACCTCCTCCAACAAGCTGCAGCGAGAGGAGACCAGCAAAGGCTGACAGGCGTACCTTGCGCCACATTTGCCAGCAGCTGCATGAAGCCTTTAGAGACGACTGCCGCATGCCATGGTTGGGGGGGTCACTCTTCGGCAAAGCGGTGTGTGATGACTGCCACGCTGCGCTCCTCGGCTCTTCGAGGCTCCGATCTGAGACGAAAGGATGCAAGGCTCCGCCACCGCTGGGGCCCAGGCCTGGGAGGCCAAAAGGTGCAGGAGCTGGTTGCAGGCGGTGGTCTTCCCCACGCCGAAGGAGCCCGCGATGATCGTCACAGGGATTGGACCAGGAGAATTCAGCGGGGCCATGGCGCTTGAAACGACAAGGCTATCTAGCAAATCTGGCGGCATCGACCCTTCACGCATGCTATGCCTGCTGATCATGACGCAGTCTTTTTGTGTGCTCCTTGCAAGCTTGAACCAAGATGCCAAGAGCTCAGATGCATGTTGCCAGTCACGTGACTGGCAAGCACTACGCCGGACATCTGATCTGCCTGACCCCCAACCCCGTGGGAGCTTCGCTCCTCTTCGGTGCTGCAGGTGAGACTCCCGCGGACCAGGTCCAGCAGACCACCGGTGCACAACAAGTCCGTGGAGTCACCTGTCCTTTGCAAGCAGGGGATGAAGGGTCAGGTTCCGTCCTCGGCTGTAGCATGATGGGAATTCAATCGCAAGGGAGTCCTACACTTGCGGATGTCGAAGAGAACCTGAGCCCTCTCCGAGAAGGGGTTGAGGAACGCCTCCTTGTAGCACAAGAATTCAACACATCTGCCAAAGACACTTCTGGCGGAAAATATCATCTCGAGACCCTTCGGGACCTCTGCGCCCCACACATCGTCCTCTTCCATCGTGTCTTGCGTGATGGATTTCCTGCAGTGAAATCTTTGCTGCAGGAACAAAGGGGCTTGAGGACTGGGGACAGGCAAACCCACCCACCCCGAAATGCCACGCATGTTCAAATCACAAGTCAATGTCTGTGCTGGTCAACATGGATTCGATGGCGTGAGGGGCAAATTAGCCGCACAGTCTATTCCTCTTCGGGAAGTATAGCCTAGGCCTAGTCGTGCTGAGCATGGCGGCAGGGGCATACAGAGGGCCGCCCTGCCAGAGAATGTCTGGGCCTTGCGGCGCATGCCGGACGTGGGGATGTCAAGATGTAAAAGCAGCACGGCCTGTCCTTACTTGCCGAAGCCCGCGGAGGAGGAGCCTGCATGCAGCAAATCTTCCCTCTAGCTGCCACAGGGCTCGGCCAACTGTAAAACAAACCATTGCTCCAAGTGCAGAGTAGATGTATGTAGATACATGTGCAAGCCATCTTCTCACCAGCTCGGACATATGCAACGTTTTAGCAATGCCTGCGGGCATCTGCTGAACCATCCAGGGCATGGTCGATGACTATGACGGCATCTGCACCTGGCAAGGCGCACGGTGTTGTTCCTGCTCTTCGGCCTCTTCTTAGTTCCAGCAGTAAACTTCTGCTTAACTTTACCGTTCCGTGCTTTGCTGTCGAAGTTGCTGCGGGTGATGCAAAAGTATCGGAGTCCAGCTCGGAGCCACCTTCCCAACCATGTCGTCATTCACATGTACCTTGCCTGTGCTCGGTTGCGCTGATGTAGCAGCTAGCTGCTATCTGCTAGCACGAGTGCAATACACAAATCCTGTACTAGCCGGGTTCAGCAGCAGCAGCAGCCGGCAAAGGCATCACGAAATTTCCGTCCATGTGGCACAAGTGAGCATTGCAGGATGAGCCTGCGCTCTTCATTAGCTCCTCGATGCCCACTTTTGGATCCTCCCAGGCAGCCCACGGCTCCTCACCTGCCAAGCCAGTAACGCAGCACGGCTGGCGAAGACTCTGCGGAGAGACTTCAAAGGCCTTCGCTGTGCTCTGTTGCCTGCGAAGCTGCGCCCTCCGGCCTCGGCCCAAAACCGGAACCAAGCGCAAGGGTGGTCTGCTGGAAGGCTGTGGTGCCCGGTGGGGCAACAGCCCACGAAGGTGAACCTGACACGCCTCCCTCAACAGGAAAAGTCGGAACCTCACCTCCGGCAGTCTCGCGGTTGTAAGCCAATATCTGAGACCAGAACTCTGGTAGAAGTACAGCTAACACGCCCTGTCGACCAGGTGTCGGAGAGGAAACAGCCGCCACCGCCTGCATCGTGGGCTAACAGGATGTAACAGGCCCCGGCCGGCATTGAGGCCTCCTGTATGCCGCGCCCCAAATCGCTCGAACAGTGATTCCACTGATACCTACTGTTCCAAAATGGACCCTGAATTGCGTTGAGCTGTGGCACGACTGCTTCTCTACGAGTACCCATCAGCGCCTTCAAGTCATCAAGATTGGCTCCAGGGCGGGCAAATCCAAATTCCAACAGTTCGCAGTTTTGGCAAGACCTCTTCAAGGTCTCCGCGATCTAAATACCAGAATCAAAACTTCCGTCATGCTTCTTCCAAAGCCAGTTCGGTGAGCCCAGCTAGTACACGCAATGTTTCCCTCTTCTCGGGAGGGTTGGCAAGTGTACCATGCTGTTGGGGTCGTGAGAGGTTGTCCTGCACGTAGCACTCGAAAAAATCGGAGGGCCATCCATGCCTCTTATCTCTCGAACATGTAGTGGTAATAAAGTAATACAGCAGAGAGCATGCAAAACTCGCGTATCCGAAGAAACCCAAAACACCAGTTTTCCCAGATGCCCATGTCATGGCGTCCGGCATGTCTTCTCGCCTCCAAGGCCTTTTGCAAAGAAGACCCTAGTCGACCCAGAACCAAGTCGACACCTGGACAAGGCTCAGATTTGCAATGATTTGCAGATAAGGCTTTGCTCCGGCAACAACCCTTCGAACCTGTGTCTGGAGGGTCCGAGTCACTCACGTCCTGGTGTAAGCAGTAATTAATAGCAGCAAATCCACACCCGTCGGCTTCAATGGGATGCTATACGATGAGATGTGTCATCTCGGCTGGTCCTCAAATGCATCTGCGCCCGGCAGGTCTGCCCGGTAGGCCCGCCTGTCGGCAACTGACAAATCTTCTACTCTGTTTCTTCGATCTGTGTCTGCCTGGATTCCTTACAACTGGAACCGTTTTCCGAGTAAGTTTTTGTTGACGCGCGGCTCGAACTGCTCTGTAAAAAGCGGTTGTGTCTAGCTACGTCTAGCTCCGCGAATTTTATCTAAATCGAGACGTGCCTGCCGAACGTCTTCTTCCAGCTCTTGCACGGTTTTACCATTTGCATACACACCCTCCAGTCTCTTGACTGTGGGGGTTTCAGGATCAATGGGTGTAAGGTCGAAAACCCAACCTCTGCCGTCCTTTAGACGGAGGAAAATGGGCTCATCCTCATTCTGGACGATGTCATCAACCTCAAAAATGGAGCCTCGTACTAAATCTTCCACGCGCTCCGCTTTGAGATCTGGCTCTTTTCGGATGCCTATACCGTCCTCGCCCTCCGTGACCACCTGGTACCAAAGGCCTGCCGAGGCGCCTTCTGCCTGGAGAGCCTGCGCCTCCTCCAAGGCGATCCGTGCTTCGGCCAGACGCATGGCCGCGGCTTTGCGCTTCTCTCCGGAAAGGTCTGGGGATCCCAACTCTCCTAGGAAGCCGACACCGAGCTCCACAAGACAGACCAGCATGAGGCCCACGGCCACTGAGCATGTCTGGCATCGCAGTCTCAATGTCCGGCGTGGCATTCCCGACGGAGAGGCGAAGCAGCGGCACTATTCAATGCTCTCTCCGATGAACTGTACAACTCCTAACAATCCCTGTAAGCCGGTCCAAGCTGCACCGCACACGTCACAAACGCGCTGTCATTCATCGGGTGCACTGACAGAACGATGGACAGCCACATAAGCCAGCATGTGAGTCTATGGCACAGTGCCGCTACAGCAAGTTGCGCATGCAACATCTCAACGCCTGAACTTGCCCTTCATGAGGTCGAGTGCCTGACTGCTGGAGCAGACACAGTATCGCAATGTATCATAATGCATATAAAACTATATACACACATTCATACCGTCACGCTGAGTGCAGCCACAGCATGCCAAAGCTATCATGCTGGCCTCGTGAAGCAGTGTCAGGCCGGGCGAGGCGTAATCAAACCTTGACGGGGCTTGGGGACTCGGGCGGAACAGATCCCACGGGTCTGCACAATTAGGCGATGCCAACAACAAGCGTGAACGAACTGCTTGACATGATTGGCATCTAAGCCGAAATCATCAACCTGCATCAGCGCTACTTAGAAAAGAACGGCCATGCCTTTCATTGCCTTTCCACACTATGGCCGCGAGCCGACGGAGACAGCCTTCTTTTCTAAGGCTTCCGGCCAAACACAGAGGCATCGTCGAGTACCCGGATGCCGCCGCTTTGACTCGTCAAAAATTTTCACTTATCCTGGAGTATCTCACGAAACAATGCAGCATTCGGCACATCCCTGGAACAAGGTGATCCCACGCACGACTCAATACAGGCCTCTGGTCGATCATGGATCGCTGTTTCGTTTGTTCGGTCCGGAAAGTCTGCGCTAGCGGGCTTTGGAGTTGTTCATTCCTACTGCCTGCCGGGCAGCTGTTTCTTCACCACGCGTGAAGGCTGCTTGTTGGGGGCATCCCTGTACTCCACCTGGCTTCAAGTTTGTGGAAAGCTGAGAGAGAGGACGGTTTCACTCAGCGAGAGGACTGGTACAGTAGCTTTCAAGCAGTGACTGACACTTCTGGCAAAAAAAGTTTCAAAACAAGCTTGACATCGCGCAGCTTCACTATTCACTCAGCTCTGGAAACTCAATCCGTTCCGGTGCAGCTTGTATCTGAGTCATGTTCGCAGTCGACCGGCAGAGCCTTTCCGCCAACCCGCCGGGCAAGGTCAGCAGCGATGGCGTGGAAAATCCGAGCGGCACGCTGCGCCTATGCAGTGGATACGGAGAGGGGACGGAGAGAGGCGCAGAGGCAGCGCACAGGGCAGAATACAGCGGAGTGTGGGGATATTAATTGCGTGATGGTGGAAGGTACATGCAAGACGAATGAAACACTTGGAAACAGTCACCCTGTCATGTTGCCCTAATTGGATGTCGCAGATTTCGCCGCACCTCTCCGGTTAAGAACTTCGTGTAGGCACCTTGGCTGCTACAGGTATGGCAGTTGCCCATAGTACTGGCTAAGAGCTTCACACAGAACGGCTGGGCCAAACTGCTTCAGCTGAGACACTGCCCCAGAAGTACAGCGGCAACCTCTTGTCCCAGGCACCCCACCTTCGACAGTCTGCAGTGCTTTCTCAATTCACTTCTGTTTCGCCTAGCTTCGCTTCACTTAATTTCACTTCCTCCGCTTCTCGTCACTGCTCCGCACTTCAGTCCCCTAAACCCATGGAGAAGCGCAAGCGCGCAAGCGGTGAGGCAGCGGCTGGACCGAGGCTTGGAGCCCATCGCTCGCACAAATCCTGAGTAGCCCACAGCTTTCCTGCCCGGCGGAGGCGGCTCCGTGTCCGAGGCCGAGGCTGAGCATTGAGCTCTCCAACCCAACTGCAGAAGTCCTGCAGAAAAAGCCGCCAGCCGAGCAACCACGTTCCAAGGGATTCACATCTTCTGTCCCTCTGCAGAGGGCCTTTTTTCCCTTCCTCGCGGTGTCGTCTGTGAGTCTTGCATGAGCCACAAGCTTGCCACGTTCCAAGGCCCGGGTATGTGCGTAGACACCGAATAGAATAACTGACGTAGGGGTTTTAGATGCGCCGTTACTTCGCCTCCGGCTCTTTGGGCTGAAGTGCACCTGCCTCGCAAGAAGCACACGGTGCCAAAGCTGCTGATACCGAAGCTGGCCCAGCAGATTTTTTCAATGAACATGGCAAGTGGCCGCCGGGCTGAATGCCCAGCTTGGCGAAACAGCGCCAAACGATAGCCACCAATTGCCCAGCGAAAGTCACAACCAAACAGCTTCATTTCTTGCGAAAGCTCGGGCAGTTGGCGACAAGCATGTGCAATTTAACTGCAATCTGAGGCAGTACCTGTTGGTGTGAAGATGAATTCAGCCAGCAGCCAATGACTGCCAGCCAGGTATGTGCAAGGCTGCAGAAAATGTTGCAGCAGTCTAACAGCTGAAAATTGCGGAAAAATCTGAAATGGTGCTGCGCTTCGTGCAGCTGTGTACATGAAAAAGGACAGCAAGCAGCTGGCAGGCTTCGTCTCATTTGATTTGAGCAGCGGTCTGAGCGGCAAGCCTTAGCCGCACTAGTTTGAGGAGAAGCTGCAGCGCACGTGCCCTCGTTGCCCTCATGCCTGCCTCACCTCGAGGCTCAGACTGCACATGACTGCACTACATAAATCTTTTGCCGAAACCTTTACAAGCTTCTGCCAAACAATTGGCGGTGGATCTGTGAAGCTGCTTAAGACATCATGCCTCTGATACAGCGGCAAGGCTTTGGCGAGCCAATTCATCCAAGTTGCTGAAAGAAGGATTCTTGTTTGCACTCCTCCTCGAACTTTTCGACCTGTGCAAGGTAAGTCCATGTAAGCCCTTCAATGACTTCCAGAGCAGACCTACTACCGTCTTGCTTGGAGGTGTTTCTGAAGACTCCGTTTCCGACACATGCCACACGGTGCAGTGGTGGACGTCTTCAAGAGATCGCAGATCGATAAGGGCAAGAAAGCAAACGGAAAAAAACGGACAGCAGAAGTCCCAGCAACTCCAAACAGCCACGCGGCCTCGCCCTTCTCCACAGCCTCCTGACGTTTCGTCCAAGCTGTGTTTGCATCCACCTTGTGTCGGTCCATCACCTCGCGTGCATGTGCCAGCAGCATCTGCAGGGCACCTATACCTCAAGCCCATCTTCCTCGCCAAGTGGGAACTGAGAATTTGGTGTTCGTGAAACCTCTAGTTTGTGCCCCGGCTCCGGCTAGCTTGCTGCTACTCCTGCCATATTGCAGGCAAGTGACTTCTCCCACGAGCTTCTTGACCTCCTGAGTGGTCCACTTGAAGGGGTGGAAGGAGTAGAGGAAAGTGAACTGAGCCGTGAAAGCCGCTGGCAGGATGTGCCTGAGGTAGTTGACGACGACACCTTCGTAGGTGAAGTCACCCCGGCCTTTGCCGTAAGGAGCTGACAGGCCCTCAGATGCTTTCCAAGGGAAGGTGAAAGTGCCAAGGAGGATGTCGGAAGCAATCCGAGAAAGGCCCTGGACGGCACTGGCCCGGAGGATTCGAGCGCCGTAGTAATCTGACAAGGCGCCTGGCACCTGGCTGCGATCAGTGAGGTCCTTGAGCTTCTGCCAGATGCAGTGAGCATCCTCCATGGCCTGACCTCCACCCTGGCCGAGATTTGGCATCATGGCATGGCAGGCGTCACCCAGCAAAGCCACGGGTCCATCAGCCCAGGACTTCAGCACGCTCGGGGGCCGATCGTACAAAGATCGATCTTCCAGACTGTTCACAGGAGTCGCATCCAGGAGATCGGCAATCTGGGACGACCAGCCCTGGAAGGCTGCTTTCACATACTCGCGCTTCTCCAGATTATCCGAAGGCACCTCCTCACCCTCACCGACTGCCACGAAAGCGTACCACTGGATGCGACCACGCCCGACGTCTGAGGTCACGAAATATCGCTTTGGGCCCATGTACACCTTGTAGCCAACGTCAAAGTAATCATCCGGCTTGTAGATGGTCTCACCAGCGAAGACAATGTAGCCGCTGTAAGTGCAGCCAGAATTGGGGCCCTTCTGATCTTCGTTCCACATCTGAGCACGAGTAGCCGACCAAATGCCGTCGGCACCGATCAAGACGTCGGCCTTGTACTCAGTGCCATCTTCGGTCTTGATGTTCACACCTTCATAATTGGGAAGCTTCTCGTAGCCAACCACCTTGGTAGCATTCACAAGAACACCTTCAGGCAGGGCCTGCAGCATGATCTCTTGAAGGTCGGGCCGGTCAACCACTCCAGTGTAGGGCAGGTCGTACATCTCAGCGGAATCCTTCATCGCATCGAAGGTGCAATACCATTCGCTGCGCAAGGCATCCACCAAACCATTCTTCCTGTATCCCGTGAAAGTGAATCTCTTCATCAGCTCCTCGAACAGCTCCGAGTCGACGTCGCGGATGACGGACAGTGCATTCGAGGCCAGTTGGATAGGACCACCGAATCGCTGGAAAGCGCTGGCTTGCTCCAAAACCGTGACTTTGATGGTAGGCTCCTTGCTCAAGGCCTTGGCCAGAAGGAGCCCGCCAACGCCTCCACCAGCAACGACGACTTTCAGTGGGTTGGCGCCAGAAATCTCAGAAGGCTTGGCTTGGGCCTGAAGCCTGATCTTGCGGAGCCGCTGGTGCATGCCACCAGCAACGCCCAAGGCTGCCCCAAGAACAAGAGCTCCCTGGCTCGAGAGAGCACTGTAGCCCTGCACGGCAGGCTTCCTAGGCTGCACCGCCTGCAGGCCTGACAGGCCGGACTGCGTGGTCTGCGCAGCGAGGGAGCTTCGAAGGCTTGGTGCGGAAGCAGAAGGCGACACAAAGCCAAGAGTGGGAGACGAAGACATCATCGCCAAGACAGCTCCTGCTGCACTGGCACCCACTGCCATCTTGCCCCCGTCAGTCCAAGGGTCAAGGGTTGCCTTGGCCTTCTTTGGACGCTCTGTGCGGCCCATAACCTGCCGGACGTCCTCGCTCTCGGTGCCGAGGCAAGGCTCCGGCGGCTTGCTGAAAAAGCTGGCGATCACAGCGTAGAGGGCGAGGAAGACCCCGGGGATCACGAGCGGAGCGGCAACCTGCCAGGCGCTCGAGAGCGTGTTCTTGAGAGTCTCGAGCAAGGCGTTCTCCTCGATGAGCTCCTCTTTTTCGATGGCGTCCACGGCCTCAACGACCTCCTGCTCCACTTTCTCCTCCTCAAAGACGGCATCCTTCTCTGCCTTCTCAGCGGTTTCCGTGGCCTGGTCGATGGCGAACTCGGATCGCTCGGCAGCCGCCTTCTCCAGAAGCTCGCTTTTCTCGACGACCTCCACTCGGGCCTTCTCCGCTTTCTCCAAGGCTGCCTTTAACGCCTCCTCGGACTTCTGCTCAGCGGCCAAAATGGCGGCCTCTGCCTTCTCAGTCGCTGCATTGAAGGCTGCTTCGCTCTTCTCCTCCGCAGCGAGGCGATCGCTGTCTGCTTTGGCCTTCGACAAGGCTTGCTTCTCGAGGGCACGCGCCGCCTTCTTCTCATCTTTCTCAATGCGCCTGGCTTCGTCGATCGCCTTCTTTTCCTCACGGTCAATCTTCTGCTTCTCGGCCTCGTACTCCTTGTCAATCTTGGCCTTGGCTTCCTTCTCCTGCTTCTCAATTTGGGCCTGCACGCTCATGCTGCGCATGGGGCTGCTGTGTGCACATGCGACCTGCTCACAGGATCGCACACGGCAAGCCAGGCCTTCTCGCGCTTCTCTGCTTCCAATGCTTGCTGCTTCGCCTTTCTTTCTTCCTCAATGATCCTCTTCTCCTGGGCTTATGAAGAAGCGCACCCAAGCAAAGTGCACATTGGCCGAATCCGCCGTGACAAACAGATCGCAAATTGAAGGTCCTTCAACTGCTCGGTGGCGCGTGCGGTCTGAAGCTCCTCTTTCTCAAGCTTCTCCACCTGAATTACATACAGCAAGCCATCAGCGACCAAAATCAAAGTCTGCAACTGATGCACCAACAATACACCTCATGTGCTTGAGGTCATGACTTTGCCACTTCATCGGCTTAAGTGGCGCCCGAGGCAGCATCCAACCAGCTAGCAAGCATGCCCGTCCATGCCACATTAGGAATCATGCCCACCTCGTTCAGCTTCAGTTTGGGTTTTTTCTTCTCTGCCTTCGGGGCTTGATTCAGAAGGACTGCCACGAGGAAGAGGTGCTTTTGAATGACACCATGAAGTGGCCTGAAGGCGAACGATGCCAGCATCACGTGCCGCGATCTCCTTCTCCAGCGTCTTGAGGCCAGCATCCTGAGAGCAATAACATCCACTGATCGGTCTCGGTCGGACCCTCGGACGCACGAACCCCTCTCTCCCTCCCTGCCTCGGCCAAAACAGGCCCCGGAGAGGAGGCTAGCAGCGTAGCAACCATGCCGGCAGCCGCCGCACGCTGGGCCTGGGGAAGACCTCAATCTTGTTCGGCTACACTAATGGCCTCTGGACAGGGGTAGCAAAATCCCTCCAAACTTCAAGTTCCTTCAACCATGTGGCTGTGAACCCTGTAAGATCAAGAGCTCAAGAAAGGAAGCCTCAGCTTGTCCTCAAGCGAAGTGGAGTGCTCGCGCATTCGTGCCACTGAAATATCTATGCGAGTCGAGGTGCTGAAAGAGGTGTCATCGCCTGTCGAACCGAGCCTTCAAGCTGCCATGGACAACAGTGCATGCACATGCAGACAGAGAGAGGCAGAGAGACGGACGGACAGACAAACATGCAGCATACATACATGCACCCGCCCATGCATGCATGCGTGCATACAACGTGCACCGCATTCGTGCAGGACCATGCATCAACTCTCACTTGTCTAGGCATCCTGCCAACATTCACTACCACAGGTTTTGCGAAGGCAGCTTGGACAGGAATACGCCTCATTGCCGCACGCAGGCCCATGATTGCCACAGCAACAGCGAGGCAGTGGGTCAAGCGCAGCTGCCTGCAGACAATGTGCTCTGTCACAATCAAAACGTTTCAGACCTATAGCCCACGGCCGCCATCGATGGCATATCATGTAATGCAGGACTGGTTCGGAATTATGTTCCTACCCGGCTGGAACATGTCAAATTTCGGCTCAACACGGCAGTGCGTGCAGGTCCATGGCCGGTCCCGTTGTACAGTCACTCAGCACAGTGACATGGAGATAGTGGGCAACTCACATCCTGAGAACGGACAAGTACGAGCTCCCTATCTCTTCATCATGTACAGGCTATCGGATGCCTCGAGGAAGAGCGCATGGTTGCCAGCAGATCAAGCGCGAGGGCGTCAGAAAAGCTTATCACTTGGGCCACAAATGCTTCAATTGAGGTTCAAGTCGGCAAAGACTCGCACGATTTGGCAACTGTCTCACATGCTCTGTTGCTCGCTGTCTCTCTCTCTCTCTCTTGCAATTGCTCGCGGGGGCAGTCCTCCATGCTAACCACGGCGCCACTGTGCACCAAAGCCTGCCAAGCTCTTTGATTGAAAAGTATACCGACTCTGGGACACTCGCGCCTCGAAGGTTCCGACCACATTTTGTTGTGTCAGCCACGGCAGGTCGTCATGCGCATGCCTCGGCAAACACGGCAGCACAGACAGAAGAGACCCAGCGACAGAAATCGAGTTGCAGCTTTCACCTTTAGCCCGGGGCCACTGATGGAGGGAGCGACCAGCGAATTTGGGCCTGCTTCCCAGGAAAATCTCGGCCTGGTGAGGAGATGGGGAAATGGTGAAAGCGATGGCGTAAGTTGGAAGCAAACGGCATTCGATTCTCGTCTGGATAGATTAAGTTATGAAAGCTCCACGGAGGCATGCGCAGCAGGTAGCATGCACACACAGGTGCTCGTCTGTTTTGGACAGGTCCAGCGCAGACAGATGTGGCTAGACCAAATCAAGCTGTTGTCTTCGCTGTCGTGCTTTTCCTGCCTCTTCAGTGAGCTTGGGCAGCTTCTTCAAAGCAAGTCTCCGGGCTTGGAGCTCCTGACAAGTGTTAAGCCGTCACGTCTGTAGCTGAGCTACCGCACAAGGCAACTGCACATGTTAGTCAACATGTCATTGTGAGAGCATGTGCGCAGCTGCACCCCTGCATGTGAATCGTCAGTCGAAGAAGTTTTCTGATGCCGTCCGAAGGCCGCCCAAGTTAGACGAAAACAGCCGCATCATCTAGGGCCGGCAGTTGCGGACGAGGTAGTGGCACGATTTCGCGGCCGCCGTTGCCGGCAAGGAGTAGTGCAGAGCAGCAGTAGTAGCAGTAGTAGCAGTAGTAGCAGTAGAAGTAGCAGTAGTAGTAGTAGTAGTAGTAGTAGTAGTAGTAGTAGCGGCAGTAGTAGTAGTAGTAGTAGTAGTAGTAGCGGCAGTAGTAGTAGTAGTAGTAGTAGTAGTAGTAGTAGTAGTAGTAGTAATCGTGGTCGTCGTAGGAGGAAGAGGAGCAGCACGACTGCTACTACTATAGTAACTATATTTTACAGCAGTAGCATTCGCACGAGCAGTAGCAGCAGCACGACTGAGTAGCACCTTTGATAGCAGCACCACCACCACCACCAACAACACAACTATCAGTTGCCAGCTTCGACAACAGCAGTCATTCGTGTTGTTGTTCGTGCTTGGTTGATGGCAACGACAGAAGCAGGCATCGCCCAACAGGGCGATACATTAGTGCGGACGGGGTTTGAATTGTTTGCATGCAGAGCTTCATTTTGTCGCAGCCGGCTGCGATTTAAACATCTGTCATCTACACTGATTCCGGTACGTTTGCCAAACACTTCGTTTGCCATCGCATTTCATGTAAAGGCAGCTTTTCTGCGGTGTTTTTGGTCCGTTGGCCTTCGGCTCGAATGTCCCCCTATTTGCTGTGCTCTTTTCAGGTTTTGAGTCTCCTTTGCAGGCGGCTGTTTTTGGTGCCTGGCCGGGTGAGGGATCCGACAGACACGTGTCTACAACTCATTGAAACCGTTTAAACCTCGTGTTGCCGCATGTTTGGTTCAGCCCCGGCCCTGGGCATTGGAACCTCGGATGGGCGATGACTTTGCATGCCGTGCGCCCAAGGAACGGAAAATATTTGCCAAAACATTGACTCGAGGTCGAAGCCGAAGGGATGAATGAAATTGGAAGCGCAACGCGGTCGTTCCTTGCCTCCCCCTTCCCAGCCCCCCAATCCATGACAGCATTCATGGTCCCCCCATAGATACGGCTACTGCCAACGACGGTGTCAAGTGAAGTGCGGCGCTTTCTGCTAGCAGTGTCTCCTTGGTCACGCTCAACACAAAGTGGCACTCAATATGGCTGTTGGTACTGAAAGAATGTGTCGCAACAACAACACAGGCTAACCCGCCTTCGCATAGTGCGCTAGGAGCTCGGAAGCCAGCTTTTTCGCCTCAGCCAGCAACAAAGCACATTTAAACGCTTTCGAGCGGAAGCGGCAGTGACTAGTCTTGCTACCATCGCTGAAGCATTGCACGAACAAGTTTGGCCTACAGTACGAAACACGATCCCAGAACCATCAACCCTTGCTTGCTTGCTTGCTTGCTTGCGAAGGGGTGATTATGGGTGCACGCACCCCGGCCCGAAGGCCAACCATCAACCCTCTCTCTCTCTCTCTCTCTCTCTCTGACTCGGATTCCGCGTCTGCTCATCAACCACAAACACGACGTGCTACCGGTCACCACTCAAACCTCACCACTAGCAGCAGTGGCAGCACCAGCGCCACCAGCAGAGACAATGCTGCGCGTCGACAACACGCCACCGCGATAACAACGAAACACCAGCAGCACAGCAGAAGCACAGCAGCAGCAGCAGCAGCAGCAGCAGCAGCAGCAGCAGCAGCAAAAACAAAACACCAACTAATAGCCACAACAACTATAGAGTAATGATGGCAGCTGCAACGGCAAACATGAAGGCGACGATGATAAGGACAACGAAGGCGACGATGGCAGTATCAACAGCATCAGTAGCAGCAACCTCCGCCACCACCATCACCTCCAACACCAGCACCACAACCTAGCAGAGGGCCTTTTCATGATTTCAAGTGCGCACCATGCATCGTTACAGCTCCGGTCCTCTGCGCCGTAAGACTGGATCGGTGGTGCTTTCTATTTCTGCGCTGTTGACACGTATATAGCTAAGCGCACGCATTGGGAAGCACAAGGATACATCAGGCTCGGCCTATGACAGTGCACTTCTTTGCCGCGCCTCCGGCAAGCACCATCTCATAATCCCACTGTGGAGCAGGTAGCGAGCGAAGTAGTTGCACCTTTTCAGAAAAAGAGACGGTTATTGAAATCACTCTCGGCCCCGGCAATTGCGAGCCTTTGTGTCTGAGGCCTGGGCTCTTTATTTGGCGGCTGCCTGAGCATACACATGCATACACATTACAGCCATGGAGGTCCGAGTTTCAAGGCATGTTCCAATCCACCCGAGCCCAGCGCTGCAATGATGCCGCACGCACCTGACCAAGTTGGTTAGCTACCACCCTGTGAGACAGGTGGCGAGCGCCAGGCCTGTGGCAGCAAAAGTCTCTGTGCGCCTGGTCGACATTACATCGAAGATGGTCGCAGATTCGTTCAATTCAGGGGTCGTAATCATGGCTCGGAACAGCAGCACAACGGATGACGGGAGTGCTTGATACTTTTGGAAGTGCTACGTACTCGTACCGAATGATTGACGGCGTATTTCTTTTACATACTGCCGGGGATTGGGTGCGACATGATCGCGGATCTTCGATCACACCCTTCTTGTGAGAGCAGCGCTTCAACTGGATCCATTCGACGCAATTACATGCCGGGGGCAAGGCAAAATCGACCACGACGCTCTGCCTGCGGTGGAATTGTCCGGTTTGACCAGGACCCAACCGGACAAATGGAAGGTGTAGGCCAAGGCCTCCTCATACCCACCGTCGTCACTGTCGCGAATCTCGCATATCTGCCTTATGCAGGGCTGAGCTACTCCAGTGGAGACACACAGCCAATGCTCATGGTCTGGCTTCATGTTACATTCGGATTAAGGAGCTGTTCCGGCACCAGGTTTCCCTCAAATAGCTGCTCTGGTCTAGCGGCACAGGTTCTTGGCAGCTGCTCTTGAGTGCTTCATGCAATGCAAAGCCTGGCCATACCACAGCTTCCGGAGGTAACTCTCCTGTCTTTACTCAGACTCTGGATTTACGACGAGCCCGACCTTGTGCCGAATAGTCGCGTGAAACAAAAGTGGAGCTTAGCACTTGGAGCCGAGCTCGTACAGTCGAAGCTTGTCGTGTTTGGAGATTCTCTTCACCTCTTTGTCTGCCACGAACATGGTGCTCGGCCTTGGCTTGGCATCTTGCCAGCATGTTTGAACTCACGAAATACGCTGCTAGCCGCTAGCCGATGAGGTCCTGACCCTCCTGGAAAAGCCAGCTCCTGTGCTTCTGGGGTCTACTCACTGTCGCAACTGCCACAAGCAGTGGATTCTAGATGTGTTCAGGAACTTTCACCACAAGTCCGCTCCAGGAATGCCCTTGCAGCAGCCGGAGGATCGTCGGCCAAGTTCGCCACAGCGGCCTGCGTTGCCACTCAGCACTACCGGTTGCATGCCTCAGCCAGCCGCACTTCCTGCACACAAAACCCTTACCTAGGTTGTAGTTTAAGCGCTACGAAATATTTGCGAAGACACACCTCGAACTAGCGAAGTGAAAGTGGAACCCTTTCTGGGCCTCAAAACTCTCCCAAGGCAGTCGACTTTGCCGCAGGAGCTCCCTGCCATGCATGCAAACTGCAAACAAGTCACACAAACACTGCACTCAACAAGCATGCGAAATAGCCGGCGAGGCCTGCAACGACTGATGCCCTGAATCTTTGCAGTCGTCATGCCTGCCGGAGCAAGGCCCACGATCATGTAGCACCCCTGGCGATGCCTTATCGAATCTGGATGAGCCTCGAAATGTCCGAGCTCGAAGGAGGGCCGTCTCACCCTGATCGAAGTGACAATCGCTGCACTGTACCGCCAACAGATTAAAGTACAGTACGCGGCATTTCGTGCCGGCCTGCAAGCTGACGACGGTGGCATCCGCTCCGTGCTGCAACAATACCTCCACCTAGATGGCTGGAAGGCGACAGCAGCATCCCTTGCACTGAGACTTCTATCACGTCAGCCGATTGCTGAGAAGAAGTACTGAGCAAGACCTCGAGAAGTGACTAAGCACACAGCAATGGTCTCATGACCGCCGGAAGCAGCGATTCCCAGCGCCGTGTTCCGAGCGTCCTGATGACTACGGCTGTACGACGAGAATGGCGAGCTGCTTTCGACACCATAGATACGAGGTGTTCGACATGTGGGTGACAGATGCCTTGTGTGTAAACTGTCTCCGATCCGAGCACCTGCTCTGGCGGCAGAAGCCGCACCAACGCTTGCGACACAATTCACTGTTCAGGGGATTCATATCGTTTTGCTTGCACTAAGGGCGGATGGGTCCCCGGGTTCCGGTGTTTCCGGGTATCCGGATCCGGGGCGCAAGCCAAGCAAGAAACACCATCAGACTAGGACTAGCACCAAGAACTCTCACGAACCGACAGGTGGACAAAAAACAAGAGAGAAGGCAAAACCAACAAAAACTATAACGACACAACAATTGATACCTCACGTGTGCTTTGTCGGTATGATGCTGACAAGGCACATTCATCGAGTCCACATCTGCCCGGAGTTGCAAGAGCTCCTGCACCCATCCCTTCAGGTTCTCCCAAGGTGACACAGCAAAAAAGCGAGGCTCCGGGCACTCAGACTCATAGCAGTCATAGCATCTCAATAATATACATGTGGACAGGGTCCCGCCTCGATGATCCCCGGCTTCACCTTCCAGCCGTACTCACAGGCCTGAGCTTTTACGGCCCCAGGGACGGACAGGCAGGAGCTTCTGCGATGTATGTCCGGGGCATAGGTGAGAGCAACCCGGCCGGTCGCTTGATCTCTATAGTTCAAGTTGGCCTGCCAAGAAGAGCAAGCAGGCAGTTGCAGTCCTGGCATGTCATGCCTTGTAGGACTGGCTTGGCATGTCAGATTCAGCTGCAGGTCGAACACAACAGTCTGAAATTGAGCGAACTCAAAGACGAATCGACCGGGCCTTGCGGTTGACAAGATCTCGCAAAAGAACCCTTGCTTCTGCCTTCCGCGGCTGGCGTGCGAAGTGGGATCAAACTCAACCAGACATACCTATTCCGTCCTATGCCTGCAAGATATTGTCTCCCCGTTGAGAACTTGGGAACTGAACTATGTAAGCTCAGAACCTCGAGCATCCGAGAGCTCTCGCGGATGGGGCCCTCCATGTCAACAAGCCATCTGGACAGCTCGAGGTCGAACTCTTGAGCCAGGTCCTGCAGCGAACGCCATCGGCTTGTATGACTAGTTCTTGGTCGGTACATCCTGTCTCAATGATATCTTCGATCAGTATGCCACACAGTCATTGCGATGCTGCCAGCTTTGTCACGTCCTTCTTGGCATTCAGCACTTGCTGAATGCGTTCCAGCCGATCTGCGGTGAGGCACTCCTCCACCGAGTCCCAGCACCTGGCACCAAACATGCACACGTCGCTAAAGCTGAAGAGCTCTTGTGTGCTATTGTGCGAAAGTTCAAGCTTGCATATTCGGAGGCCCCGGCCGTTCGTATTCCTTGTAAGCCGCCTCAAGTGGAAAGAGGCATGGCATGGTGCCAAACGGGTGCAGGCATTTGCAAGCAGCAAGTTGTGTGCAGTGGAAAAGCTGCGAGCCTGCGGCAGGAGATCTGCGCGGTACAAGGCATTGGCCTTTCGCTCGCCTGAAACTCCCACAGCCGACTCGACTACAGCAACAGCACTACTTAAGAAAACATTGGATTAATAAAATGAGACTCTGGATTTTGGGATTGATAGGGTTCTACATGAAATACCAAGCACTGTTAAAATAAGAAAACCAGGGTACCCTCGTCTGCGAGTCTTATTTTCTTATTTCGTTCTGTCATACTAGTGCGCGTAAACTTGGCCTGTGCTGTATGAGGGGTTCCATACATGAGGGGCCTTTGCCTAACATCCTGGCCCTAGTACTTGGGGTGTCCTAGGCACTTCGTGCCTTGACCCTGCTGAAGTTTCCCCTCCAAGGCTTCCAAGCACGGCTTTCAGGGATCGTAGGCATCCTCGTGGTCTTTAGCTGGGCTCTGGAACGAAGGAGAATAAGAAAATGCCAGAGTCTCGTTTTCTTATTTAGGTGGGTTCTGGAACGAAGGAGAATAAGAAAATGCCAGAGTCTCGCTTTCTTATTTAGGTGGGTTCTGGAACGAAGGAGAATAAGAACATGCCAGAGTCTCGTTTTCTTATTTAGGTGGGTTCTGGAACGAAGGAGAATAAGACAATGCCAGAGTCTCGTTTTCTTATTTAGGTGGGTTCTGGAACGAAGGAGAATAAGAAAATGCCAGAGTCTCGTTTTCTTATTTAGGTGGGTTCTGGAACGAAGGAGAATACGAAAATGCCAGAGTCTCGTTTTCTTATTTAGGTGGGTTCTGGAACGAAGGAGAATAAGAAAATGCCAGAGTCTCGTTTTCTTATTTAGGTGCGTTCTGGAACGAAGGAGAATAAGAAAATGCCAGAGTCTCGTTTTCGAAAATGCCAGAGTCTCGTTTTCTTATTTAGGTGGGTTCTGGAACGGGCCCTGGACATAGCCATATAACAAAACGGCCTTAAGAAAACCAGACTACCCTGACCCATCCCAGATTAAATATTCCCATAAAACCAGCCGCTATCAAAATAAGAAAACCAGACCACCCTGGTCCCAGAAAGTATTTTCTTACACAGCGCTCCCGCTGTACTCAGTGCCTACTCGAGTATGCTGAGCTCCGACTCCTACTCCATGCCCAGCGATGTGCTGGGACACTTCACGTGCTAATCTCTGAATCCGGAGCTCTGGGTTCGTGGAGTCCGACTGAGATCTTGGCTTACAAGCTGCTCCTGCTCGTAGCCGATTCGCGGCATCTGAATGGAGCCCGGCATGCTCCAATCCGTCCTGCAACGATTTCGGAAATGTCGTCTAAGTTTGAGGCTGAAATCTGCTAGTTTCACTCACTGCTTTCACAGAACTCGCCGATCAATCCGAATTGCAGTCTCTGCGTGTGTGGTCTTGCCGGGGGCTCGCCGTCGTTTGTGCAGCCCATCCCACTGAGGTCATGGCCATCCACCTTTTGTCAGCGCCTGCACCTGGAGATAAGGCACACCCCATACCAGCAGTCAAAAGTCGAAAGGTGAATCACTTCTGCATTCTGGCCGCTGGTACAAGAACGATTATAACTCGCGGTCACGGCAGCCAGCTGGCTGGTCTTTGCTACGCCGCAAAGACAAGCTGAGCGTGGGACCGAAACTTCGTAACCAACCTCAGCCCTCAAGCCGACAATCTCATGCGCAGTCAGCTGGACCTGGATCGGCAGGTGACAAGATGCACGTGGCAAGACTACCGTCGTTTTCTATGACAGATCTGCCGGACAAAACAAGGGGCACCTTGGAGACCGTAGCTTTTGTGGTCAAGATGTCGGTCCACTGCCTGAGGCAGGGATGCACTCCAGCTATGCAAAAACTCGTGCAAAAACTCTAGGGGCCCAACTTGTCGTTGACCTGCAGGGATATGCAAAAGAGGAGGCGCTCGGCTCGGGCAACCACTGTGCAAGCCCGGAAGCCGAAGAACTTTTCTGGCGAATTGGCACGAACTGTATGGAGCCAAAAGCAGAGTTTCAAAACTCTCGACATTAACAAGGCTTTTGAGGCGACAGTTCTGCAACCTCATCCCGGACCGCGTGCCTGAACAATTGCGTGAACACGCATGCCGAGAGGCTGTCTCTACCCGTCTAGCTACCCACTCGCGGCTTGCATTAGCGCCTCGAAAGAGATGTATGAAGATTGTCCTGAACGGTGCAGGTGCTGAAAGACTATGCGGGCCCAGGAATCCGGCCAAACGCGCGAACGTGCTGGAACATGAGCCACAGGCACCACCTGTAAGCAGCGATTCACCACGTCGATCGCCTCAATGTCGCAACGGACCAGGGACTTGTTCTTCGCCTGTCCTTGCAGCTTGTCGAGATCTTCCTCGCGGCACTGTGCAACCAAGTGGCGATCTGCAGTTCTCAGCCGTCCACCTCCACGCACTTCGAGAACCACGGACTGTTTGGAGGGCAAGTCCTGACCTTTTTCGTCGGGCGTGTCCACCACGAAGCGACTGAGGTGACGGTCTCGCCACAGCTTTGCTACTGGGGTCACGGCTTCCGAGATCTGGTACCTTCCTTCTCGATGAAGGAACATCAAGGAATCTTTGGAGTAGCCAAAATCCTTCGAGTAGAGATCCCTTAGGCACTCTGATGTGGCCGGCAGGGCATGGACAAGCTGGAGTGGCCGTGCACGACGTGGGGCTTTCTCCGGCATTTCTTCAAACCGAGACTGCAACCAGAAGAGGCGAAACTCTGCTTCAGTGCAGGCCATGTCCATGTCTCCCCACACCAGCACATCGCAGATCGCATACTTGCGGTTACCTGTCGGTCTCCGTCGTCGTCCTTTGCCCGATGATTTACCGCCTTGGGCACCATCCATTGTGTCGTCGCCTTCCGACTCGAGCGCATCGTCCACCGGGGAGGTGGGTTCCTCCATTGGTGGATTCTGCTCCATGGCCCTGAGCCTAAGAGCAGAATCATCCTGCATCTGGCTTCTCACTGGCTTCTGTGGCCGAGGCCCCTCTATGCACACTGCATCCAAAATCGTGAGACCCCGTGGAAATCGCGAATCAGTGAACTTTTCCAGAATGAGACCGTTTTTCTGTCGAACCTGCACCCGGCCACCGTCTGACAGCAGCAAGCACCTGTCGCCTTCCGGCTTCGCAAGTACCAGCCACCTTTCGGCTAAGTCTTCCGGTGGGACAAGCATCCAGTCTGGGATCTGCATCTGCCTGGCAAAGAACAATGTCCGGTGCAAGCGCCTGAGGCGCTGCATCTTCTTCCCATGAGCATAGCCACCATCCATGTCCATGTCGGCAGCATCTGCAGGGTCATCGTCCTCTTCATCCTGGACCTCTACTTCTTCCTGGCCATCATTGGCCGTGGAACCGAGCAAAGAGTCCATTGCGATGCGCCGCATCTGGTCCAGTCTGTTGGCACGAGAATCGCTCTGCCTTTCAGCATTGTAGGGATGAGTTTGCCCGAGGCTGGGGTCAGGTGGGCTCACAACCTGGACCAGTGTCCCCAACTTAAAAGCATAACCACAAAACCACAAGTGGTTCTCAAGGCAAGGCGAGGAACTGCGATGACAGCGCTGCATGCAGCCTTGCCGCTTCGGCTTCGCGGGAGTGGGTCGCCTTAAACTGTGATTGACGGCCCCCGCCTGCCCGCTCCCGGGCATCGAGAGCGGCCATTTTTGGGCTCCCGTGGTCTGTCTGCTAAAGTCCCCCAGAACAGTTCGAGCAAACGAGCCTTGGTAATCCAATCACAGCACAGTCGGGCGGCTGAAGGAGGCGATGGCGCTGTCCCTAGATTCTAGATGTCACGACCGACTCAGTATTGGCGATGTCACTGTCTGCGAGGGATTCCCTGCGCATGCTGTCCACCCGGGCCTGCACAGTCTCGTCGCCATCAATCTGCAACAGCCTGGACCAAGGTTGAGGAAAATTAGGCACTCATTCTTTGGGCAAGCCCGGTGACAGGAGAGGATCGAGCAGCAAGCACGCGGCAGCATGCACAATTGCGGAAAACTCAGCACGGGCCGCAAGTTCACTAGTATATACTAAGTATGTTTGTGCAGGATGCTGCCAGCAGCTGTCATCTCCACTCATTGTGTAGGAAACGCGAGGAAGACTTGCTGGATGCGTTTCGGCGATAGAGTTGTAGACCCAGACGGCTCAAGTCTGTCGCCAACCGCTAACCGGGGCCCCTGCGCCACACTGGGTCGCCCTCCCGTGCGCTCAAAACGCGCCTTGGTGCGACACACGCAAGTGTGAGGTCCCTGAAGCTTCTCTTCAATGGAGTTGAAAAATCGTGAAACTTGCATCCAATGAACTTCGTGAGATTTGAGCATTCTTATTGTTCTACGTATTATGTGAACCTTGCATCCAGTCACTTAGATGCGACTGAGTAGCTGCCTTCTCTTCAATGCGTGATGCCAGGGGGGTACCCTCGCAGCATCAAGACATGCTGCTCTGGAAATTCGCAGGAAGTATGCCGTCGCTGGCACTACACGCGACATACCTTCGGGCCGGAAGCCGATGCAAACTCACCTCCCCGCCTTGAGGTAGCTCTTTCCATCTGCAACCCAGACGGCCTTCAAACTTCGGGGCTGGCAAGATTCCATCTTCTGGACATGTATGCGAGCCGTCTACCGAATCATTTCTCACCAACGCAGAACATACGAGCTCAAAGCATTCTGTTTTGTCTGGCAAAGGCCGGGGAGCGCGGACGCGCATGTTTCGGAGAGATGGCATCATCTGTGCCCAGGGCTGTGGATGGAGGCTGCAGGACAGACCTCGAGGAAATACAGGATATCTCCACTGCCAGCCGGGGATTTGGACTGTTCTGCCTCTGCAAACCTTGCCAGGATGCTTGGCGAGGGCAGCACGAGTCAAAGGATACGAAATAGACACAATCACTCCCTGCTCGCCTGCTCGGCTCTTTTGCGTGCTAACCGCATGATTCGGTTCCAAGAGATACTTTCAACCAATGCCGTTGCGGGAAGTCAATATCCTGGTGCCCTCATGGCCTACAGCGCTAGAACACTTCTGAATGGACACACACACACACACACATGTAGACAACAGCTGGACTCTCCGTTACATCAGCCTGATCTCTCGGTGCAAGCAGGCAAGCGGAAAGCTTGATCACCTACACAGCCTGCACAGATCCGACCCGACTGGCAAGGGCTCCGAGTATCTGCGAGCGACAGGAATTCTTGATTGTGTGACCTTGTCTTGCCTACCACTGGACGGTCCTTGGCAATCTGCGGGGTCTAGACCTCTGGGGTTGAGCATTTTAGATGTAGAAATGCCTGGCGGGCACGCATTAAAGCTGCAATGCCAAAAAACTCTTACCTAGGCTACCTCACTGCCCGCATGAGCTCAGCCTGTCTATCTCGATGGAGCAAATTGGGCACGTGTTCTTGCATTGCCTTGCGGTAAGAAAACGCACAACGCATCATACCACTTTACCAGTTCAGCAATTTTCTGGTCAGACAGCCGTGCAACTGTTGGCGTAACTTATGACAAGAATCGTGAGCCACTTCTTGATGCATGGCTCATGGAACCTGGGCGAGGCCAGATCTTGTCTTCATGCTGACTGGTGGATCAAACTCGAACCCCATCTCCGAGTTCGCTTTCCTGACAGGCGGCAGATGTGAGCAGGGCAGCTGCACGGCCTCCCCACCCAATTGCGACAAACCTTGGCTAGTCATGTTTCATACATGGAGCCGAAGCTGGACGATGATTCAGGCACGTTGTCTTGTTGTTTTGCCTGAAGCGTACGTCCCACATGCAAATTCGAGCCCGTTTGTGTATACGGCTGGCCTTTACACTGTGGATAAGCTGCTCTGATCAGTCTTGCCGTCGCATATTCGCATCTTGCATTCGATGTGGCTCTGAAGGCCCCTCCAAAATGGACTGGCTGACTGCTCGTTGCGGCCTTGTTGCAGACGCCACATTCTCCCGATTGGCCTCGCAGTCGCACCCGGGGAAGCCGCTCAACTTCACCTGGCAATGCGGCAAGGCCGGGAGCGGCACGAGTCGAACTGAAGTTTGCTAGGGGCCTGCCTGGCGTCTGCGATAAGTGATGCGTACTGTATGTGTACGGAACGTGGCCGCGTGCGTCTCAAACATTCAACGAACCTTCAATACACCGGATGTTCACACTGGACTACAAAACAGTGTTGGTGTGATATAGAAATTACGACCGCTCGCACTGCTAGACAAGCTGCGAATGCGTCATGGAAAGTCGATACTCGGTGTGGTCGGACGGATGCTAGGCACGTTCATGTGCTTTTTGCTTCTTGTTGTCCACATTCCGAGGACAAGTAAACGGCAAACCATCAAGAGACAGCAACGCATGGAGGCCCAGACGTCGCGAACCGAAGATTGAGCCGGATTGAAGATTGGGGATGAGGTTGCAAGAACAAGAAGTCGGACCTTTGACCACACACCCTGAATCCCAGCACCAATAACTGCTCAGGCTGCTGCGGGCTTGTTCCTATTCCTCGGAGGGTGCGCAGGGGGGTTATTCATCAAAACCTCACACTAATTTACTTGTCAAGAGTGGCAAATGAAAGCTTACTCTCGGGTTCTGATGCACACTGGGCTCCTGCAGCTTGCAAGTTCGTCCAGGGCATGACACACGCGACAGACTTAGAGCACTCTTCTTCTCGGTTCTATGCACCGCCTGCATCAACCAACTGTACTGTGTGCTTCATGAAACGAGTTCGGCACAGGCCGAATGGATGGCATGCTCATGTGTCGGCCTTCTTGAAGCGTGCTCCGGTTAGGTATGGCTTCGTCAAGCTTGCATAGCTTCCTCAGATTCATCTGCAAGGTTCCCATCGGAACGAGCACTCACCAACTGGAGTCAAGCCACTCATAGTCCTCCGGAGTTAGCTCTCTGTGCCTTTTCAAGACCCATGCGAAATGACAAGGTTGTAGCCAGAACAGCAATGCCTTTCGAGATCGGGTGCTGAGCCGCCCAGGGGCATCATGCTAACGGCCTCGTTCGCCCCAAGACCGCATGGAAGAAGGACCTGTCAGTGCTTCCTCAATTCAATGTTCTTCCAAGTCATGGGTCTGCGTCCGAGTCACATCCTCCTCAGAATCGACGTCGCTGTCCGTGTACTCGCCCCAAAAGTCATCTCCGCAAGCAGGGCCTCCTCTCAGAGCCGGATCTTGGTAAGGTCAGTTAATGCATCGGTTGCAGTTAAGGGCCATGTGCTAGTGACTGCGGGCCGGGGAGGATCGGCTTGGCTGGGAGGCGGGATTTCCTCGGATCAGTTTGGCGATGTTGCGGAGAGAATGGACGCGGTACATGCCTTGGAATACTCGCCACCAGCTTCCAGACACAGATCAAGTCTAGACAACTGGCGATTGAGTGATTACTGGGTTTCGCGACGAGGGTTGTCGAAGGTCATGACTTGTGCCGAGGATCGTTGAAGCGGAGAGCACTTCGGTCTCCTTTGCTGAACCTTCTGGCGGGTTACCTGCGATGCCAAGAAAAGCACCTGTGAGCTGTTGGCGCTTGAGACTAGACAGCTTTCACAAATCGGCTGAGTTCTGCCGAGCGTCCTTCGACCTCAGCTGGTGCCAATTGGGCACAACAACCAGCGCACCCTCTGGGAGCCAAAGCCGCCAAGGTGCTCGGCCAGGCGGCCATTTGGGCCGCGGCCAGAGCCCCATAAAGTGCGGGTGGCGGTGGCCTTCCGCCTTACCGGTGGCCTCACACAAACTTACTCAGACTTACTCTTCTTGCTCTTCGTCGCGCGGCAACCGTTTTGAGCCGAGCGGCCCCCTGGCGCAGGGAAGCGCATCATCTCGTCCAACAGTCCTTAGAGCATCTCACGGCGAACGATGACGATGACGGCTGGGCAGTACACCAATCGGGGCCAACAAACCGATGGTAATGGTATGAAATCTTACAACATCTTACAACACAACATGAGATCACATTGTATCACCTCATGGGAAACGTGAGAATATTCTGCAGTCCGCTTAATACGAAATGTGATTGTGGAGTCGCTGAAGTAGGTAAATTCAAAAGAGGCGTATGCACAGGAGTAGCCATGTCGAAAATCATTGCATAGTGCCTCGCTCGGCCACGCTATTCACCATCACGGCATCCTACGGCATATCAGCACTTTCGCTATCGGTCAGTATCGGTTTCTCGAAAGTGGTACTCGTAGCTGTCATCCTCAGCCGCAAAACCATCATCATCACCACCACAACCAATATCATCATCAGTTCATCATCATCTACCCTGGGTCAAAATGCAGGAAGGGATGACATAAACTACATTTCCAGAAAACAAGTCTGATTGCAAATGTACTGTAATGACATGTAACGTGGCATAACATAAGCGACACGAGACGGAACGTTCACAAATGCTCTCTCCGACTCGTGCAAGGTGACATTTTTAGAACTTCAGAAGGAACATCCACACACACACACACACACACACACACACACACACACACGAAGCCGACCCAGCAGAACGACACGGCGAGGCCATTGCCGCCATGTCACGCTCGACGAGCTTGAAGAACCAATAAACACAGCCTGCAAACAAATACAATCACGTAAGCATCACCAAGACAGAAGACTCTCACGAAATTCACATTGTGCACTGTGGCACTAAGTCTTATATTATGCCCGGGCACCTTTTTCTGGAGACCCGTTCTATGCGCAGCGGCATTGCACTGACACCCCGCTTGATCAAAACTGCCGCGGGCATGAGCTTGCCGAACCGTCTCATGGAGGCGCACTAGTCACTAGCGGCCTGCTGACTGCAGAGGGGCAACTCAAACAATGCATTCAGTTCCCGGAATTGAAAACATCAGAAACGGCTGACTGAACCCAAGCAACTGCATCCATGTAGGCCTCGATCCAAGCAAACGGTATTGTATGGGTTTCCTCCTGGCAGGCAAACGGAAGGGGACTCCCTCAATATCCAGCAAAAGCAAAACTGCTCACCTGCGAACCACCGAGCTTTTGCGAGCACTGCGTGCAGGCCAAAGCCTGGCTCGGTGAGGTTCAAGACACGGCTGACTGGCGGGCACTGTGCCCTGAACGCCCGGAATCTGGGCTCGGCACGGATGGAGGGGCTCCGCCTTCCGCTCCCAGTCGCAACACGAAGCTGAAAATCGCAGACTCTTTGACAGTTCCCTCTGAGACACGTGCCTATGCAGAAGTCCTCCTGCGGCTCCACAAAATCAATCTCCACCGACCCAGAAGGGTCCACCTGCGACAAACAGAAGCAAACCGTCTAAGAAGCTCACTTTTTGCGGCAAAAGCCCACACCACACGCCTTCCGCACTCGTGCGGCCCCGGGAGTCGAAGACTTCCGGTTGTCGAAATCACCGAAAGCACTGACCCAGAGATCCTCCACCTGAGCTTTGAAAGAAGGGAGGCTGAGAGGCTCCGAGGCTCCGCTTCGCCGTGGAGTTTCAAAAGGCAGTGGCCAGCGGCACAAGGCGGGATCTCCAGGCCAAGGTCGTGTCCTCGTCACCTTGGCCAGAAAGAAGCTGTCCTCAAGGCTTAAAAGGGACACCCGGACCACCACGAGGCCGCAGCGAGCATGCCCGAAGGAGTCCACAAAGCACCAGTCCTGCAAAAAATAGTATGACCAGCTCTGATCTGAGATCACTCACTGGCGATGCTGCAGGAGCTCTCCTGCGAACCTTTCTCCCGCATTCTCAGCCGGAAACAAATTGGCGCAGGGTCCTGCACTCAACAAAAACGGATAATTCGGAGAACAATCGTGGGTGCAAAGCCTACGTACATTATCTACGGCAGCTTCCTTGGGGAGTACCCATCGCACTTGTGCACCTCAGGTCGTTGGCTGCACTCGATGGTTTTGCCGTAGCAGCCTGGAGTCTCCACATGTATCCTGATCATTCCTGATCAAACCAAAGCGCGATTGATGCTCAGCACGGTCAGCACGGGCGGTAGTGGAGGCAGCAGCGGCTTCTTGACCTTTCTATTCTCCCCGCTGCCGAGGTCTTCCGAAGTCAGAACTCCAAGCATCAGGCCTTCAGCACCCTGCATGGCTTGCTCGGCCTGGAAACAAAAACGCCATACTCACCGACACACAGTCAGTTAGCTAGCCCGTTCGTTCGGAAAGCCAGGCCGCAGACTCGCTCCATGAAACATAATCACCCCCTGATGTAGAGGACAGCCCGATGGACACCTGACGAAAGTTCAGAGGCCAAAGGCTGGCTGGCAAGGCTACGGTGAAAGCGCCTCGATTTCCTCTAGCTCGTCTGGAATGTCGTGAATGGTAACTGCCGGCCGCCGCAGCCTGAAGGTCTCGCAAGTTTGCACGCATGCCGCGAGCCCCGCAACAAGAACTTCTCCACACTATGGCATCGCAGGAACAAAACTCTGCAAACCGATCGCGATTTAGTCATGTGCATCTGGCATGCACTCAGCCGGGTTGTCTCTGCTTCAACCAACAGAAGTGGCCACAGCAGCTCGCGACCACTACAACTAGGGTGCCGAGTAGTCTCGGCATAAATCTACAGCCCAACTGATATAGCCAGAGGCGTCTGTAGTCAACGGTCCCAGTAGAAAGCTGAGAGAAGAATGAGAAGAAGCAGAAAGAGTGAGCGATGTGGTTCAGGGTGTGAACTGGAAGAACATGCGCATCAACAGCTGAACGCCGAAGAAAAGACACCAACCTTGGCACGCGCATCGGGAAAGACTGCGGAGATGTGAGCCCAGCAGGGTGAAGAGCTTGAAATTGCAATACACATCCTAGATGTGGCGAACACTTGCGAAAGCCTTACGACAGCCAATGCGAAGAATTGTAAACTCCACAAGGCTTCGGTCACGAATGCCCGGACGAAATCTGAAGTCGATTCGACCTACAGCTAAGCTCGTTCATGAGGTGCTTTCACTCGAGACTTCTCTGTCCATACGATGCTATGATTGCGATTGCAGACGTCTCGCCAAGGCAGAATAAGCATGGGCATCGATTTTGCAATGATTGATGGCCGACAGACATCGAAGAAACGAGTGTGCAACTCGCAGTACGCATGATATAAGACAGAGGAGCAAACTTTCAATATCATGATGCTTCAACTTCAGATTTAACCAATCACACTGGTCCTGCTATTGATGGCCTTGAGTACATCCGGGAACTGATCCCCACCGTTTTTGTTCCGCTGCGAAACGGTTTCAAGCAGGTTGGGGGAGGTCCTCGCCCTGTTGGCAAGCAGCTCCCTAAGCTGTGCCTTCTGCTCTCGCGCTCGCTTCTTTGCCTGGCGCCTCTGCTGCGCCTGCAGTCGTTCAGGAGATATTCTGCGAGGCCGGGCATCAGAAAGAAGTGGGATGGGAGTCGCACAGCTTTCGGCTGGAGGGGCTGTGACGAAAGTCCAACAAAAGGCACGCTGCCAGTATCCAGGCCTTCCTTTCACGTGTTCCTTTGAAAGATGTAGCTGAGGATCTCTTGCAAGCTGGAATCCATTGGCCTCAACTGCCGCCACCCAAGCACTGTTCCTCGCCTCCGAGTCGGCGTGTCGGCCAACAGTGCCTTTGGTATCAGCAATGATCAAGAGGCCCAGACCAGGCGTCTTATTCAAGAGCTGCCGCGCTTTGGCTGCAGCAATTCCTCGCGCTTCAGAGCCCGGCAGAATCGAGAAAAACAGAGCCATGATGACGACATCGAAGTGGCCAGCTGGCAGGCTTTTTGCCTCGTATCCTGGACCACCGAGAGGACCACGCTCAAGCTCGAAGCTACTGCCGTGAGGCGAGATTGGCAGCTCCAAAAAGTTGCAAGCCAGGACGGAGTGGTGGCCGGGTGCCATGTCAACAGCCGTTACGTCCAGAGACTGGCCATGGAGCCTGCCAAAGTAGTTGTTGCAGCTGCCGACATCCAACACCCGTGGGCGATCCACCAAGACCCTGTCCGCAAGCTGCCGGATCAAAGAAGCGAATTCCTCCTGGATGAGCGGAAGCGAACCCTCTAAGCGCTTGGCCGCGACAGCCTTTCGCAGCTCACCGGTCAAGACACTGACACGAGACCGCTCAGCTCGTCCACCGGTGAGCCACCGCGACCGGACTTCGGTGTCCAAGAGGAAGTAACACACGACTGATTCGAAGCACCACTCCTTGAAGGCCTTACTCCACTGCTTCAGGCCGTGCACAGCTGCAGCATCCACATCGGGTTCTTCTTCAGAGCTCGGAATGACGTCTGAAGGCGGTCGGGTTGAGAAGGCAACGTTGCTCTGGCTCAACCTCCGCAAAGATCGTTTTCGAATGATGGCAGAAGCTGCGAAGGTCCGAAGCTCTTCGGTGCTTGCATCACCTGAAACTTCCAAATAACTTTCGGGATCATGCAGAAACCATCTCACCATGTTGTCCAAGGCTTGGTAAAGGCGCCTTCTCTGCTCTCTGGCCCTCCGTTTATCAGCAGGGATCGGGCTCAAATCCATGAGACCATCCAACCGAGCATGCCGCTGCAGCGCTGGTAGAGTCAGGATGTGGGCCACTTCTAAGGAAAGCTCACCCAGCAATCTTGCAGCACAGGACGACGCTTCTGCAAGGTCGCCGGCTGGTGGTAAAGCTGGTGCCAGTCGTTCGGCCAAGTAAGCAGGTCGAAGCGGAACTTCATCCAACACGCCTTCCGCCCAGGCATATTGCCCTTCGTTCGAACTTCTGGCTTGGTCACTGGTCCGGGCGACAAGCGCTCCGCTCATGCGTGTTAAAGACGTTCCAAAGACCGTCACGCTGCTCTTTGTGCGGACCTGGCGTCTCGTCAGCAGAGCAGCAGCGGAAGCTGTCCAAAAAGAATTCCAACGCATCTTCGAATGACATTCACGTCGCAGTGGCTGTCCGTGTGGCAGGTCTGATAGGGCCGCAACTGCCGGGCTGAGTGGACATGCGAGAGCTTTGCCGCGCGAGAAGCCTCCTCGCCATGCGACAGCTGCCATCAACGCTACCAGTGACCACCACGAAAGTCCGTCGCTGGCGGGTCTCCACCATGCAATTCTGAACGGGTACTTCGTCCGACACAAACCAACTCTGATGGTTTGAACATGTTTGCGCAACATACCTTACACTCTCTATGGCCAGGCCTTTCCAGACCCTTGTATCTGAAAGAATAGCAACTCGACCAAGCGCATCGTTAGTCTCCTGTGCTTCAGTCAGTTCCTCTGTGCTAGATGCGGACTAACGGTCGAACTGGCACACTGAAAACGGCTGGTTTCAGCTGGGCAAGTCAGGCGAAGCTCGCCCTCCCGTCTGAGATGTGTCCAAACCTTCCCTTCTTATCGAGGTCTTCCTCCGGACGTTATTCTGCGAATCAGGATAGGGCTTTCTGTGCACGGTATCCCGACGAGGAATCACGATGCTGACGCACGCTGACCAGTTGTCATTCAACTCTACTCGATATGGTTTCGGAAAGCTGGCAACACCAGTCCAGCAACCGGCCTCTCCACGGATCCATCCGACTGCAGGTGCATCCTTGGTCCGGCTTGTGTGCAATGCAGGCACAACTCAAAATCATGTCTGGATCTAATGGCCCGACAGTAGAGACAAGTGACTCGCTAGCTACAAGTCCTTCCTCAGGATGGTGCCCAACGTTGAAGGAGGATATCCAGCGTTCCTCGGGAACCACCTGTCAGTGCTTCAAATAGAAATGGGGATAGTGGCAGGAGTACCAAACGTCTCAGGAGCTTGTGATTACTATCCAGCCTCCTCAAACATGATCTCATAGTGCGACACTTTGGCCTAAGCTCAGGAATGATACCAGCACGTCTGCAAAACATCTTGTCTACATTACGTCCAGAACGCTCTGCAAGGACCATACGGCGAAATGGCTCGTGTAAAGTAGCCTGAGTCTGAGAGGCCAGCAACAGTCCTCAGGACGATCCTGGCAACGGAAGTGATTGGCTCAGTATGGAGCTCCTGCCGCACAACTAACCCCAGCAGTCCCAGTGGACAGCCGTCGAAAAGCCGGGGATGCAACAGACGCAACCTTCAACTTCGCAATTGGTGCAAACTGCGAACAAACACCCTAGTGCGAGCAGGCCAGTACACACAAGCACAGAATCGGCTGAGATCTCAGCGGAGGCCGTGGTCGCATCGCCCCTGCCCGGGAGCGAGAAGAAGGAGACCTGCCAGGAAGGAAGGGCGCCGCTACGAGTTGTGCACAGGTGCTGTTAGCGCCTTGACTCCTGGCGTCAGCTGGATCGCCTGCATTGGATGGCTTAGAACTTTAGAACGGCTTGCTGTGCCCGGTCTCTCCAGCGGGGATGAGTGCTAAATAGCTGCGAGAGTGATCCAGCCTCGTCCCATAGGTAGCCATACACTGGATTGTACAAACCTAATGCAGGAACGTGGCTTTGGAGTGTAGGCAAAACACTCTTTTCCGTCAGTTGGGATCTCCGATATCACAGCTGTCAGGCTCAGTGCTGCAGCAGTCATCCTCCCCACCGCCCGAGCCTGCAGAGGAGCCCTGCCGAGCCACGACCTGCCCAACAATGCTGAGGAAGCACTGCGCGAAACCGACGCGAAGCAGCCGGCCTCAGCTGGCCGATCCCTTGCATGACGGAGAACCAGCCACTCCAGCACCTGGTCGCGGCATCGCAAAAGAAGCCGAAGCTCTCGTGGCCATCAGCAGGTCGACATGCGGCCTTCCGACGCTTTCTGACCTTGCGCGTGGGCTCCGCCTGCTGGACCTTGGCATGCAGAAATCTAGTCGGCTTCAAAGCGCTGGTCCGGCTCGGAAGCCCGAAAGAGAGGGCAGAGGGCTTCAGCACGAAACGACCATGGACTCAGACATGCTCGACGACGTGCATGCCATGCTACAGTCCGTTTCGCTCGCCAGCCAACACCATTCCGATATATGACAGACACCGTAAAGAATGAATGTCGGAACGAAGGGCAAGCGCTCGTCGACAGCAAGGAGGCCAAGCTATGGAACAGGAGCGACTGCAGCTACCATACGAGAGATGAACATAAGCATCCTTCCAAAGAGCTTGTTAATTGTCTGGCGCCTGAGACTTTAGAAGGCCCCATGCCCTCAGGACCGGACGCTCCAGATAGAAGCCAGCGGAATCCGAACAGGCTTGCGCCGGTCCATGCCTCGGGGATTGAAGGATTTTGGGACCGGCCACATGCCAGTTCCAGCAAAACGACTTTGGTTGCTGACACTGCAAGTAGACGTAAACCTCCGCGGGCGAGATGAGCTCCCTGAAGAACAGGGGAACATATTTTGGGCCTGAGGAATGCCCGTCGCAGGCCTCAGAACCTGCCCACGCACCGCCCTCTCCGAGCGGTGGAGCACTTCTCGAGACCCAAAGGAATACGCCTCAGGAGTGCAAACAAGGATCTGTTAACCTGGTTGTGCAAGCACCTTAACCTTCAAAGCCCAGCCTGTGCGAAGCTTTCGTCGTCAGGCTTCTCGGTGAGGTGAGCACCACCAAACTGCAGTGTCACATCACCGGCCTTACAACAAGCAGCGTGCGAGAAATTGCGAATCGATAAACCTCGCATCGACCGCGCCTCGCGAGGCTCAGGATGCGCACCCCAAACCTGCAGAAAGAACTGACTAGTCAATACTGTAAGCACTGCAAGTGAGCTGGTTCGTGCCTCGCCCTCGCCATCAGGGCCAGTTGAACTGGCCTGAGCCATTGGGCCAAATCCGTCATTTTTGGCAACCGAGCCTTCGAAAGGCTCTTTGCAGAACCATGGAACTGAGCTCAACGCGTAGTACGACAGCACTCCCTGCCTGTCAGAAGAGGCACTTTTGTTCTCATTGCGGAGTCTGCTACTGATGGCCCAGATTAGTTGGCTTTCTGCGGCTGTGCGGCCCAGGACAGATGTTCTTCTTGGCCCGCTCGGATTCAGGCAGATCCTCACAGAGAAGAGCAGAATGGACAGATGGCGACAGCACAGACTTTCAGTCCTCGCATATCCAATGTCGCGGAACCACCTGGTCACATCGCACGACTCATCAAAAAAACCTTCGGCCCGTTATGGTTGCGTGCTGTAGCCTGGCTGTAGCTAATGGGTGCACAGTGCGTAGTTTTCTCGTCGTTCAGCATCGAGAAATGATGCTCTTATTGTTGCACTTCCCATTCAATGACGCACATCAGAAGTTGAAGCAAACACATAGCATTGATCTTCCCAGAAGCAGGCAAGCCATGCCTGGATGCGGGGGTACGGCTCCAGACTGACCTTCAAATCTGCACGTGTGCAGAGCTCCTGGCGATGACCAGGGCATCCGACACAAGGCCGGCGCAGCCGCCAAACATCAATGCGACGAAACGCTGGCGAGAAGATCTTTGACGAAGAGCTGAAAGTTAAGATTGCTGACACTTTTTGGACATCAAAACATCAGAGCTCAGGCATGATCTCCTCAGGCCGATCTGTGCTGCTGCGCAGATCCTTGCTCTCCTGTCGAGGTGCGGCAGGGATACGCGTTGCTTTTCATGCCTCAGATACTTGAGGCATAACTCAGCCTCGACAGGGAGGACCACCGGCCACCAGGAGCTGATGCCTCGGCTCGGCTCGACAGGCTCTCCCATGTTCCAGATGTGGGAACTGCTGCCAATGCGCTTGGCACAGCTGTCCGGCTCCCGCGAGATGCAAAGCTGCGATCTGGGGACAGGTCCTGAGATGTAGCAATTCATGCAGGCCTGTGTCACCATTGACTGTCTGGACAGACCTCCTTCTCGTCTGCATCAACCTGCTCAGAACTCTGTATTTCTTGTCAAACTCTGGCAGCGGCTCAGACACTGTGACCCTATAGCGGCCCTAGCGAATCTGAAGCTGGTAATTATGTCCGTGTCGGGGACAGCATTCGGTGCCTGCACTCCCATGGCACAGTTGAGGGTGACACGGCTTCCTGGAGCAGGGAGCCGCACCTCAGCGCCAGCTGTTGCTTTAGGAGCTCCAGGCATCATTGCGGGGGCAGTGTGCGCAGTTCCGACCCCTGAATGCTTATACCACCCAAGCTTCGGCTTCTTGAGAGATGCTGTCTTTGCCACTCGCAACTCACTCGGCAGAAGCAAGCGAGGTTTCAAGGTCGAGAACAGCAACTCCAGGACACAGCATGCGAATTCTGCTCACAGAGACAAGGAAAGAAGGGTCACCACACCAGTGACACCTCGGACAAATTTTGTCAACACATCCCAGGACCATGCGAAGCTCTGGGGTTGGCGTTCAAAAAAGAACACTAAACTGCCGGTGGCAAGGTTCAAGCTAGTTTGATCGGCAAACTTCGACAACTCACACTGCGAAATGAAGCATGGAGCATATTGCAGAAACTCTTGTAATGCAGATGCCCAAAAAGCCTAAAGCAGACAGTGCGTTGCTCCCGGCAGTGGTTTGGCAGTTCCAAGTTTGTAGGTGCGCACTGTTTCTTAGCCAGGCCGAAGTGCGATAGCTGGTCCGAAAGACTGCCACCAGAGCTTGAGGAGAAGACCTCTCAGTTTCTATCTTCCGACTTTGTAGTCTCCCAAAATCCATCCGAGCCCTGAGGATGTTGGAAATCTCCCAAGCTGACTCTGAGCCGGCTGCTTGCTGGCTCCAGAGAACAGCACACTGACGGTGTGTCCTAATAATCCGCTCGTAGACCTGCCGCTGCAAATGGCTTAGGACAATCATGCGACACGGAGCCGCAGGAGCCTTGCCTTGTTCTTGGCCACCCTCCATAGACGCCTCGCAAACTCAAGCTACCGCAGAGTCGCATCAGTGGCGCAACGTAGCTCCCACCTTCCAGCTGCGCCTTGGCCGAACCTGTCTTGATCATATGCAAGAGCTTCTGGCTTTATCTGCCGGGATACAAAGTCTTCATGCTTGTGCCTTCGCCGGTGCTCCACCAGACTCCAGGCGACATCCTGAACGCCACAAGCTGTCTGAGTCTGCTACCGGCCCCCGCCGCAGTAGCTGCACCGCTGCCTTCCATGAGCCTCATAAAGCACACGCCTTGCGAGTCCTGGCCTTGATCTCGCGTGACGTAGCTGCCAGCAGCACCCAATCTTGAGGGACCCGCTGCCTGCCGCTATACGGAGGCACACTCGGGAGAATGCTCGGGAATTTTCAGCCGCCTCACGACAACCCGGTCGATCAACTCGAAGTCCACCTTGGCTGTGAGACAGATCTGCCCACGACAAGTCTGCAAGTTTACAAGTCTACATAACGGGGGAGGGGTCCTTCACAGCGCATGGCTTCGGTCCGAATTTGCTGGAATGCACGGCAAGAGCTCCACCGACTTCTTCGGCTGGCCCTAAAGCTGAAGAGGCGATGCTGCTTGCAAAGCTGAGTGGCTGTAACCAGTCCGGGGTAGTGGGAGATCACTGTTCCTGGATCGATGCCAGCCGAGCCAAGCAACAATCTCAGTGAGGAAACCTTTATGCTCAACCAGCAAATGCACCCTGACAACCTGCGTTCTACTGTCGTCTACCTCTTCGCGAAGAGCGTAAGCGTGCGTGAGGCACCAGGGACCGGCCGCTGGCTCTTGCGGCCCTCCTCGACACAGAAGCTGAGCACCTCCAAAGTGACTCGATGTCGATCCAGTCATGTAGGCAAGCACTTCTGCTCGTGGTACTTTGCCACTGCTGTGCTAAGTCTTGCTGGAACCTCTACTGTTAGCTGGCGAACTCCATCAAGCGAATGGCCGAAGGATGCAGCTGCTCATGAACTTGTTGGCAACCCTGATTTCACATTGACTCTGTCTGCCTTCAGCCCACGCTGAACAATGCAGGCTCGATGTTTCCAAGACCTGGACAATGAGGGCAAGGGAAGACTCAACGATGTCCACGGCATGCAAACTGCAAATGCCTGGCTCTGAAGCAAAGTGGCAAGGCGGGACACCTCTGAGTTCCGCTCATTGCAGACAGACGGGAAGACTCCACTCGACCAGAGTCCAGATCTACCTGGAAGAGGTCCGTCTGCAAACCACAAGAGATGATCGGTTTTATGGTGGTCGGGCACCCGCCTTCTGCCATTCGCTGTCTGCAGCTGTGGATCGCACTCGAACTTGCCAAGTGTAATCCAGCAATCTGCAGGGCACAGGCACTGGCAGTCGCTGGGCGTTTCTTGCGGTTGCGGTTAAGTTGCACTCTCCTTGCCTCGTGTTCTCCAGCATCCAGGTGACGGAGACTTTGTCTAATCCTGTGCACCTTTTCATGCAGTCGCGAGCCAAGCATGTGAGATGTCCCTTCGTGATTACTCAACTCCCACTCTGCCTGGCCACCGGAGCAGCCGGCAGGAGATGAGACAAAGGCCTCACCCCGGTCTCGTTGAAGCCTTGCCGCACAGCATCGCAAGCACGTCTGAGATATCTTCTCGGAAGAAGTAGTTTAAGAGTCTATGTCTAAGTAAGGCCCGCTCCACAGGCACTCGAACATGAAAGTGGGGCTTCGTATGGATACCAGGCCGGTAGCCTGGGGAGGGCAGGCAAACGATGACTGGCGTTGCAGGGTTGATTTTCCGTACCGGCCTGACTGGGATGGGGTCACGCAGCTCGTCGCATTCGTCCTGGAAGTTTCGGGCAATCATCTGCGCCGAACAAGCACGTGTGCTCGAAAAGTTTCCTGCGATGACTCCGAGCTTTCTGACCTTTCTGCATCCGAACCTGGCGTGCAAGGCTGAAAGTCATATCAGTCGCTTCATGGGCACACATCTCCTCTGGCACACAGCCCTATATATAACTAGATCTCAACCGTCTCTGCAGCGCAGACTGAACTAGTGGCGTTCCAAAGATGCTCTGAGCCCTGAATCATGGCGGTCTCACCAACGGAGCTGTCGTCACAGGGCATGAACCTGATGGTGCGCTCCCCGTCCTCCAAACAAATGGCTGTTCAATGCCCTGTGCAAACGTCTCTGAGTCGCGCCAGCGGTTTCCAGAACAGTCCTGGTGCTTGTGGACCGGGGTGGCATCTTCCTGACGAGAGAGAAGTCATGTTTCGCAGGGAGCCACGGCGCTAGAAGCCTCAAGCATTGAAAGTATGCCTTTTTACGTACAGTTCCGCTGCAGCTGGTCCATGTGGTTGACGGCATTTCGTCTGAGATTTCTCATGTAGATCTGGGGTGGCAGACATGGACAGGGACGGCTGACAATTCGCGTGCATGTGCATCAGCATGAGCCCAGCCCAGAATGAAGACCGTGCTAGAGGAGCTAGCAGTCGGCCAGAAAAGCTCCAGAGCCAACAGGCCGCTTCCCAGCTGCTCCGTGGAACGAGAGCCAGCGTGCCCCCTCGTTCCGATGCCCCGCTCCAGCGTATCTTGTCCAATTCCGTCCCAGGCTGAGTCTGCACTTGTTCAATTAGAGAAGGCGCGGGTCGCTTTCACAAGGACGCGAGTCGGCCGGAGCCAGAGCCAAATCCGCGAAGAGACCATAGTGGTCACTGGGGTAGCAAGCAATATCCTTCAGCTCCTCCACTCCAATGCGAGTGATGTAGGAGTCTTGCGAATTGACCCCGATGGCCAGCACGCGGTCCATGCGAGCTCTGAGAGCGCAGTACTTGCCTTGGTTGGCATGGTAGGTGCTCCCAACACGGCCTCGTTGGAGCTCGGCCCAGAGATCGACCCATCCAGGTTCCAAAAACATCTCTGCTTGCTGGGCTGTCCAGTTCATGTCTCCAAGCCATGCGGCGGCTTGGCAGCCCTTCTGAAGCATTAGCTCTGTTAAGCTGCGAAGTCCTCGCGCACAAGGCATAGCGCGCTACAGGTCAATGCAGTCATGCGCAAAATGTTGCACTACCTCAAGCTTTCGAAGCTATCGGTATGATGGCAGCTTCTTGTTGCAAAAAACACGGGACATTGTCCAGCACACCAGTCCCAAAAGAAAGCCACATGAGATCTCTTCCTGAGCATACCACATTATTTCACAAGCCTTGGTCCCCAGTCCTTCCGGAAGCTGTGCGACTCGCACTTCTTTGGTGCATCTGTTCGGCAAAGGCGATTCCAGGTGAGCAGTTGAGACTAGGAGCTTTCTGTGTTCTTGTGCAATCTCGACATACTGCAGGGCACGCGCCATGGCGGTTCTCTCAAAGCGCACCTAGTCTGCAGTCGAACACGAAAAAGCAAATCGTGTGAACTCCAGGTCCAGCATCCCCTGATGAGCATCCTGAATAGAAGCTTTCCCACTGTCTCGCCTAGGCACGCATCCCGCATCCAACACACGCAAAGGATTTCTGACCAGAAGTGCTGTGAAATAGTTCGACGCGAAAACGAACATGTCCTCGGGATTAGAGGGCATTTGCCGCAAGACTTGCCAAAGATCGGCTCCGAGATATCTCATCAGCAAGGGAAGCAGCGCGTCGGTCACCTCTTGAAGCGCTATGATGTCTGCATCTGTACGCATCAACGTCTGAGCAATAGCATGCATGCGAGCTCGTTGCGAGTTCTTGCCGAAATGAATGTTGTAGGTTGCCAAACGCAGTGTCCCAGGCCGGCGTGGGGGCAGATCTCCGTCTTTCTCAACATCGTCCACATCTGCTACCACTGGTGACCTCAGGGCCTTGCAGCCCAATGGACCAGTTCCACCACACACAGAGTTGGTTGGCCGATTGCTGAAGCCACAGGCACACTGCCATGCCTTCGGCGATGCATGCTGCATATTCTGCGGGTTAGGTCGAACCCCAACAGCCGCCAGCAAGCAAGTGCAAATTGAGAATCGGTGCCCAAAGTCTATGATGCACAGGAATTTACTGCAGTCCCAAGTCTTAGTGTCAGCTTTGACTGGGATTAGGGCAATCTCTCCCATACGCAGCGGTCCTCAGCATCCTCTGCTTCCTCTGGCTCTTGCTCGGCTTCCAAGGCCTGGCGACAAAAGCCCGATGATCAAGCCTTGTACCCTCGTACCTTTGCTTCTGGTGCGCAGACCTATCAGTAGCTAACAATCTCCCGGGCCATATATAATTAATTTCTGTCCAAGACGTGACTAGTAGCGAACCGAAGTCAAGCGATGGGCTGACGGCTCTGCTTTCGGGCACAGCCTTCTGCCGGAGCACCTGCAATCTTCTGGCCTGTCTAACAAGACACCCAAAAACTGCTGGTTCAATGAAAGTCCCGGCTGACGACTCACCGTGAGACTGTGAATGCGACATGTGCTGGTAACCGCAGCAACAACCACCACGACAGCAACGACGGCAGCCACAACAAGTATTGCCAACAAACACGACCACCACTAATCACCATTGCGACCGCAGTCGCTGCTGCTGTTTTCACTACCATCACCACCACGACAACGACGGCGGCTACTACCACCGCCAGCGACAGGAAAATGAAGATCCACCACCAAGCAACACCGCCACCGCAACCACCACTCCCACTTACTCCTTGGCGATGCTGGCAGCAAGAGCGGGCACTATCCCAGAGAAGCTGGGTCTTCAGACGGGGCCGGCCCGGCCTGAATCTGAAGCTTGCGACGCCTTTCCTCCCTGCGCCGGGTCGCAGCAGCCAAGGCCTCAAGCCGCCGCCTGCACAGCGTAGGTGCGTAGTAGTTCAGATCACATAGGACTCAGCTGGCCTTCTCTCCAGATCCCTGGCTGTTTTCTTGCGAGCTTCCTCCGCCACCTTCTTCCGAGCCTGCATGACTACCATCCTAGAAAACAAGGCTCGACATATCTCGACATGCTCTTCCACATTTGGCTGCAAAGCAACACCTCCCACGAGGGCACGAGAGGCAATCGCGGACCCGCCAGGCCTCAAGCTCTGGATCCATCAAAGCTACGCATGGACGGCTTGTTCGCCATGTGCAACGAGGCCCTGGCCTTCTAGGCTTGTGCCGGAGTCTGCGAAGCATGCCTGATCAGGCTGCGTCCATTCGTCATCACTCGTTGCTCGGTGAAGTTCGGCGCAATATGGCTCCATGTACATCATCCCCGCTCGGGTGCATTCTGTTGTGCTGCAGTCAAGCGCAAAGGGACCTCGGTCGTTCTTGCAAGAGCACCGTCCGGAAGGGAAAACCTTAGTAAAGCACCACAGAGGTGCCATGGCGGTCTCTTTCCTTTGCGACGGAGGGCATGGTGCTCTGAGGCTTGAGCTGCGTTCTGTGCCTGCCACTGCAACCGTGCAACAAGCCCCGTGGCCCACGACTTTACTTCCTCGTGCTCTTTCAGTCAAAGCGGAGACTGCAGCGCCACAGGCTCTCACCTGACATATCCTAGCACCGTGGCTCGCATACAAAGTGGAGGCCTCTGACCAGGAAAGCCACCTCGGCGCTCAGGTTCCGATGAAAAAAACGAGAAGATCGCCACGATCCCTTTGGCTGCGACTGTGCTGCATCACAAGTACGCCTTCGGGCGAGCATCTTCAAGAAGGCAAGGTCTAGCGACTAGAAGAGAAGCAACCTCCTCTTGCCAAAATCAATGTCATCTAATAGTGCAAGAAGGCACTGATTCTCACAGCCTCGCATCTAAGCCGGCCGGAAGTCCAATTCGTGGTTTGCCAGGCATGGGCAAACCCGGACCCAAGTGTCCGGCCATCAGTGTTCCGCCTGACACTATCCTGAGCCAAGGCAAGGGTAACCGGGATGGGTTTACGCTCTCAAAACTCGGACACAGCCAGACGAGGTTCTTAGGTGCAAAGTCGGTGTGAAAATTTGGCTCGTGTCCGGGGTGGGTTTAGGGTATCAAAGCTCGGGCCGGGCAGTACAAAGGGGAACCATCTAGGAACCATCAGGATCACATGCAAATCACTGGCCCAGGCTGCGGACCATAGGCATGCTCAGTCCCAGCCATTCAAGCTTCTTCCCCTGGCAAGAAAAATCTCTTTGCATGTTGCTGGCATCACCAGGCAACCTGAACAGCTCAAAGGATGCATTTTGCACGGAAGCCAGAGAGACACCCGAAACAGACGTGGCCGACACCGCGTACGACAGCAGAAAAGCTCTGAATCTGCATATGCTGTGTCAGGGCGCACCCTGGCAGAGCTCTCGGCTGAGCCTCGGAGGCGAAAGTGCTGCTGGCAGAGTTGCTTAGTGTTGGAAAGGTGCATGTTGTTTTTGCTTCCCGGCTAGGACGAACCTACGATGCAGGGTCTGCTGACTGCTCCCACGTTGTCTGTACACCGTCTTGGACCTCAATTGAGGGGGGAGTCGCCTGCATTATCTGGGCACCGGGCGCGGCACAGATGTCTTTGGCCTCGCCATCGCGAGCTTGGGGCCTGGAAGCGGCCTGAGTACATGGGAGGCGTAGTTGAATGACATGAGCAAAGGATGTAGCATGGCAATTGTATCTCAAGGCAAACGACGGCCACTTCACACAGTGGGTCGAAGTGCCCGGCTTGTTGTGACTGCCCGAGCTCGACAATGGCTTTTGAGGGCCTGCATACGTCTGCAAATGGTTGGAAGCAGTGCATCGGATGCCCGACTTGCGAAGACAGAGGGACTAGCCGAGAGTTAGAAACCAAGCTGTTGAAGGGATCTTGTGATCGACAGCGCGATACGTTGTGCATCTTCGTAGGAACTCGATGCATACCGGAAGCAGATCGGCAATTTCCGAAAGTCGTTGTGCCACTTTTCCATGTACTTTTACTGTATTTGCTCTGATAAACAATTACGGCCACCTTTCACCCAATCCGGAACTGACCTTGGAACTGCCACTCTTTCTCCAAATTCCTTAATTTCGCTGACTATGCCAAAGTACGCGGTAACGGCTCGTTCCAGGAGCCCCAGCATGTGTTCGAAGATGCTTCTGGCCTCCGGGACGCCACGGTGGCTGCTCTCGCGCTGGCCGCCGGGGCCTGTACAAACATAATCGTGTGCAACAGCAATCCGCGCCAGTCACCCCAAGACGCGGCCGCCTGACATCGGGCGACTTTGCAGGAGATCGTACAGGGTTCCGCGTCTGACGCACCTTCAGAAACCAGCGGGTTGTGTTCAAGCAGACCCGCAAAGACAAAGGAAGAAACTAAAGGGAACGCGTAAGCCCATAAGTGCGGCGGTTGGGCAACGTTTTGCTATGCTGGACACTTCGCATCTGTGACATATGTACACTGCGACTTAAGGATTGCTGCCGGCGCAGCATATGTGCAGCCAGGCAAGTCACGAAGAAGGAGAGAAACTGTACAGTCGCAAAAGTAAGGTGAGACCCACAACACCTCTTAGCAAAGCGATGCAGCAGAGCGTCTAAGCTAAGGCCGGACGCATCTCTGCGACCAAACCGTCAACCGAGTCCATGATGATTCGGTCCAGCGTCTGCATCGAAGGAGCCTTGATCTTCAAGCTGGCTGAGCTCTCCTTGAAGGATGACGGGCTTCTCTTTGAAATCTTCACCTCGAGACTTGCACTTGGCGCGTTGTCTTCGAGATCATGCTGTCCTTGGCCGTCCCGGGTCTGGACTATCCGCTGACCCCAGAGCAAGGGCTGAGCACGGGCATTCTGCGCCAGGCGCGAGTCCAGCCATGACTCGCTTGGGATTGTGTTGCTTCCTGAGGCAGGATTGCAGCTTACAGGGTCAGATCCTGTTGCAGTTTGTGGCATCCGAACTTCGATGCAGCCACCTTTCTGCACTGTCCAGACTGCGCCAGATCCTGCTTGGCTCGCTTGCGGCTGCGATTGAGGAGCTAGCGTTACTACAGTATCAGTACACCTGGTCTGACTCGGTGATGGCCGCGGCGGACTTCGGGACTCCTTGCCTCCCGGGCTTTGTGCCGGCTTTCGGAGGTGGACAAAGCGACCATCTGCTGCAAAGACTGTCGTTACGCGGAACTTCTCTGCGCCAGACGTGTCGTCGCCATCCGTGAGAGCTCTTTTGGCAGGAAGAGGCCGAAAGGTTCCGTCGCCACCAACGACGATTGTGCTGGACTGGCCAAGGCCAGCAACATGCCCTTCATGAACACTCATGCTCATGCTTCTGAAACAAGTTGGCTGCGGTGGGAAGAGAAACGAAGTTAAAACCTGCAGCAAACCAACCTCGCAAAAGATGTCGGAATCCAGACTGTACTGAGGAAAAGCTAACAGAGCCCAGAGTCCAAGTGCAAGGTCTGCTTCGCAAGATTTCAACAAAGCAATGTGTGGAATTGTGGCATTGCTTCTTTGCAGCCTTCTACCTGTGCATCAGTGCCTCCATTGAACACACTTGTGCACAAGCATAGTCAAGAAATCCCTTGCTGCCCTGAATCTCGGAACTCGGAATCGGAACATGTCTTTCATAGGTAATTTCGGGCACCCGGGCACCTTCCCTCTCACACGGCTCGGCGTTCCGCAGCTCGAGGCCCGTAGGTTCCTCTCCGACCGGTTGCTGTGGGTTTACTACGGTGCGAAGTGGTGCGTGTGTAGGAGTGCGGGGTTGCACACACTGCTTTGGCGGATGCTTCGCTTATATGGGCCCATGGCGAATACTCGTGCAAACAGGATCAGGCTTGCGAGTCTTGCGATCGAGCTGCGTCTTCGGCACCTCGCCCGCTTTCGGCGCGCTGCGTCCTTGCTCAGATGCCGAAAGCTTTGTGGCACCGGGATGAAAGGTGGTAAGGGCAGCTGCACAACCGCAAGTCTGCCAGATTATGCCAGTTCGCAGGCTTCAAGACAGCAATGCAGCTACTGTCTGGCCCAGCGGCCGGCAAGCAAAGGTGACAAATGGGCTGCCGGAAGATGCCTCCTGGACAGGGCGGAAAGCCAGTACTGCCCTGTGTGACGACACGGCCCGTCATTCGGCATGAAAGCGTGGAAGTTCCCAGCTGCCTCCTGGTGTTTACATGACTTTACATGCGTCGTTGACTGTCTTCTGTCTGAGACTGCGTGTCGCACTCACACAACGCTATCCTCAGACATGTTCTCTGCGAAGGGCTTTACTGATGGTATGACTCTGACTAGCTGATCGGCCACTGCTGAGTCCAAGACCTTGTGGGTTCCTCTGTAAGCGACCGAAGTCGATGTTCGAGGTACCGGGCCTCATGCAGGCCAAAGGTTAAGTAAGGACTTTTTTTCCACAAGATGTGGCAAACACAACTCCAAGTGCTTATGCCAAGCCCTGCTATTTGGCAGGGTATCTCACAGCAAACCAGTGTCGTGTACCGACGGCCTTCACGAAGCTGCAGAAATGCATGTCCATGCATGGGGTGTTTGCTTAGCCCTCGACCCATGCGCGGCTCCGCTTGTCATTCAAGGGTGGGAGCGATGCAAACGGCGCAATGTACATCGACGTTTCCATGGCCAAGCCCAGCCACGGTGCGCCACAGAGCGATCACTGAAGTCTGCTGTCAAGGTCAGGTCGACTCTGGAAGCCTGCCTTCAACGGTTGCCGCGGCAGGGCTAAGCCCGGGCTCTCTCTGGTCGGAAAGCCGGTGCAGACTCCACTTCCGTAGCGGTCATTGGGGCCGCCAGTGCATTTTGGACAAGCTTCTTATCCGGATGCCACGGGGAGAGTGGTGCTGAGTAGGGTACCGGGTAACAGAAAATGCACTGGCAGTCCCTGTCCTCGGTGAGATTGAGGGTGAAACACTGAAGGCACTCTTCAAATCATCAGGTCCTCACAACAGCCTGTGTACACCCTGCCACATTAACTTGGTCTGTGTATATCTTCGTAGTTGCGTGGGGTTGCTGATGCGTCAAGACCTACTACTAGTTCGTCAACTCGTGCCTACCCAGTTTTTGAGCCGGCAGGCAGCGCGCAGCAGCATGAGCTCAAAATACATGGAATACAACTTGTGCCCGCAATTGCTGAGAGTGCTTTCCGAAAGCACTCGTACATGCCAGTTATCTGCTTACTTTCGTGCGGTATGCAATGCAGACTTGGTGTTCAACATACAAGTACGTGAGAATATACTAGATCCACCTGAGCTGCCACACAAATTCTTCATCACAGGGCTCCGTCTCCAACATGGTCACAGACCAAGACGAGTCCTCGCGAAGCTCTCGACACATGTCTGGGAATTCAGTCAAAGTCGAAAGAAGATCTCTTTACTAAACCATACGCAGCCCGCGACAGTCCGGAAATAGTCCTTTGAGGTTCTCGCGGGTCACCTTGGTCTTCCACATCCATGTTGAGCAAACCCAGGAGCACCAAAGCATCTTGGAGCTCGGCACTAAAAGGGGGCGGATTGATGCGGTTGCCTAGTACAAACATCCGCACGTGCCACGTGCCACAACTCTTTCCCCTGCAAGGCCAAGCAGGTCAACCAGCAGGCAGCACGTGCATACGGGAGCTTGCCCTGGTCGTACTGAACAACCTGAGCTGACTCGAAAGGCGTAGGGAGTCGATGTAGAACAGCTTCACGGTGATCATCTACATGCGAAAACAAGGAGGCGACTATCAGGAGGATCCTTCCACCTGCCACAAAAGAACCGGCTTTAGAACTTTCGGTGCATAGGAATGATGACGAAAAATGAACCTGATGTACCCTCCCGGCCTACTCGCAGCAACGACGACAACCCAGCCGCGTACCTGAATTGAACCCGATAATTACATGATATTCCTTCCTTTCATTAATTCACTGGTACAGCTGTGAATGCCAGTACTGCATGGTTCTGCGTAACTTGGCAACGCAAGGCCCTGGACCACACCCGGGTGAAGACACGCCAAGTCGTCATCGCGGCAGATGATTCCGGCGGTGTAGGGCTCGTGCTGCTTCCAACAATCTGGTGGAAGCGAGACCTGGCGGCATTGTTGGACTATCCAGCCCAAGCACAAATTCGCACAGCGCTGAATCCGCCCTTGTGCCAAGGCACCAATGCATCGCAATCGTAAACAAGGTCAAACCTGTGCGCGGAACGGCTCTTTGTTTCTCTGCTTCATGTACCTCGAACTTGGTCTCCATGAGAAAACGCCTGCCATCCGTCGCGAACGTCGAAGCCGCAACCAGCTCCGGCGTGACCTCGAACCTTGCAGCGACGAAGTCTGCCCGGCATCAGCAACAACGCAGCACTTTTTACTGTGGAATGGTACTTCACAACGAACTTCTTTGGCAGCCTCGGACAAGCCAATTCTTGGCTGCACGTCCTGTTCTATGTTAAAATTTCAATTCTGCTAGGGCTCCGGCATGTCACCCTCGATGAGGTGCAATGGAGCATGCCTCCTGCCAAGGTTCACCTGCCACGATATTCTGTACGACTGGTGCATGTGCAAATGCAGATGTCTTGATCGCAAGCCCTCCTGAAGGATGCGGCATGCATGGCATGCCATGCCTTTCTCCAACATCTAGCTTGCGAATTCTCCCTAATGCGCACCGTTGCAGCCTTGCCACGCCACACAGCTGGACGCTCCGAATAGTAACCGAGCCTCAACTTGCACAACTCAGCCTTTTCAATGCCTTTCGTGCATTTCTATTCTGATGTCGCCATCCGGCGAAGTGTCCTAGTCCCCGGCCCTTGGTCGCCTGTCTTGAACGACTGGCCAGACCTGTCTGGAAGACTAGCTCTGCTCGGCCAGCCGCCGTACTTGTCAGAATGGCTCCGACAGCAGACAGAACTTGTAACACTCAATAGTGAAAGGCACAAATGCAATTGCAGGCGGCACCTCGCTCCTGCGAACTGTGCGGCAGGTTGGAACGTTGTCCCTTCCCGCCATCCTGAACGTAACAGCAAGCTGAGATCCAAAGTTTTGTCACGAAAAGATCGTAGAGATAGGGCCAGATAGGGGATGCCGAAGTGGCGCGCCAGTGAGTGTGACCCTGGCCTTGCTCATCTTTTGCAAAGGGCAGCTTGGACTTCATGCCCTTGACCTTGGGCAATCGATGTTGATTTTTTGCTCTTGTGGTGGTCGCAGGCTGAGACCAGGGCTCGTATCTGGTGCTCTGCTTTGAATTCGAGGATGGCCCTCGGAATGCCCTGCGACGCCATAGATGCATTTCTCACTGACCCTGATGTCTTCACGACCCTACCATGTCGGCTAACTACGACTCGAACAGACTTAAAGCCAACTCGTCCGAATCCAGATGCTCACCTGACTCGCCACGGCACGACATTCACCCGGGTGGTCACGGCTCGCCTGGGCCCGAGGATCCCGTAAGCGGGCCTCGACTCCCACGACGCCGAAGCCGAGCTCACACAAGTACGGCCTGGAAGGCAGGCTCGGATGCGATGTCTCTCATGCCGCGGCACGCGATCCTACACTCGCAGGGGTCCCGGCATGTCGACAGACTTTCCGCAGAGCGGCACCAGCACCTTCGGCAAGGGACCGGCCTGTGATGCATTATCGAAGGGAAGAGCTGCAACTTGAAAATGCTGAATCATGCTCTCATTACAAGCCTTCGTCTCATCCGGCGACATTCCCTTTGACCTCGGGTGCAGACTGGGTCCGGACCCTCGAAAGTTGGAACGGACTTTGCAACTGCTACGAGAAGTGATAAACAAGGCTTGGCTTCCAGGCTATTCTTCACGTATACCGCGGCTTTCTAAACTGTGCTAACGAGTACCAGCTTTGGCACACAGAGGTTCGGAGTCATATGTGCCACAATAAACACACCCTGCAAGCTGCAAGACGAGTGGTTTTGGATCCTACCCAGACTTAGATTAGACCGATGAAACTCCTGCTGGAAAAGCTGGCGTGACTCTGCTTATTGGACGAGGCGATATCTGAACTCCGGCAAGATTTTACAAGCGCCCGCATTGTCAGAAGCTGGGGCTAGGTCCATTGCGCGAGGTGCTTCTCCAAGTGCGGGTTTACCTCTGGCCAGGAAGGCTCCAGCAGGCGAGATAGATCGTAGCCTGCCCTAACATGTGCTGATGACTCATCGGCTTTCGGCCACGCTTTAGCAGCAGCCAGCCTCCGTGTGGTGAAAGATCGGCGAAGTGCCTCTCTCTCACTCATTCTCACTCTCTCCCTTCTACCGAGCTTGGTTAGATTTCGAAGATGAGGCGGGCATAACGATGTTGAGTCATTCAAGCCATGACCTTCAGCAACCGGACAGTGTCATGTCATTATATTGAGCGAAGCGAACCAAACAGGGTTGGGTTGAGTTCAGGGCAGCATGCGTGCGCCTTCCAGGTTTCTCTGCTATCGCAACCCACCGGAACTTGGCCTGCAGGGAGGTTCCAGTACACTTGCGACCACCTGGCCAGCAGCACCACGGACTGGTGAGTCAAAGCTGCAGCCCGCACATGCAGCGGAAAAAAAAAAAACACAGACTGCTCCCAACAGCCTCCGAAACGGTGAATTCCCTTCTGACTCTGGGGCCTCTTGAGTCGATCAACCCCGCCATCGGGCGCAGGCTCGAAGTAGCAGTTCGCTGAACTCCTTTGAACAGTTGGTCGATGCAAGCTCTCAAACCCAACGCTCATTTTGATCAAGAGCTGCTCGAGCAAGTTGGCAATATTTGGCACAATCACAATACTGGGTGTGTTTGCTCGAAGACGGTCGGGAAGCATCCGCCTCGCATCCTTTGCGGTGGCCATGGCCTGCTTGTGCCCAGTCAGGATGTGCCAAGCTGCAGGAAGTCACTTACAAATCCTGCACGCTACAGTACATCTTGCTCGCGGTGCCGAATAAGCTAACACGCCCAAGGAGCTTGGTTGTGTAATAATATTGTATAACTCCGAAATGCTCGGGAGAAGGTTCGAATCCAGCAGGGCGGACCATGGCGCCAGCACCCGCTGCAGTGCACAACAGCACCCAGCTCGCCTCCAGAATCTACTCTGTAGCAAAGGGCACACTGACTGACATTGTACTGCTGATCGGACCCCGTGACGTGCTGAGCAATCACCTCGCCGTCATTCTGCGAGGAAGATGCCCCGGCATGCACGGCGCTCCTCACAATGATGCTGACCCAGGTTGACCCCAAAACGCCGCTTGAATGGAAGGTGTGTACTCCGATCTCTGTCACCCGATCGAGACAGACAGCATTACACAATATTACACAGGCGAGGCAGAGCAGCAGAGTTCTGAAGAGCTCGCATCAGCGCGAAGCCTCTGCCAAGGGACAGCTCTGCTCTGCAGAGGTGCTCCTGACACAAGGCAACCCATGGTCTGTGTCGCTCTTCATGACTTGACTATTTGAGCTGCGCATTCCCGCCTCGAGGGCCGCGCGCCTCAGAGAAAAGCACAGGACCGCAGCCAAGTAAAGCAATGCATGACCCCTTGAAAGCAAGAGGCGCTCTGCGAAACCAGCAAGCGCAGCCTTTGGTGCAAGGGCATGGTCCACCTCCGAAGGCAATCTTGGCGATGCATCTCTTATGGCCATGTTTTCTATGCTATTTCTGCCGAATCTGCAGTTTGCCGCCAGTTGGCCATCCTCAAGGCTCAAAAAGCGAAGCAGACCATGACGCCTGCGGGCGGCCATTGCGAAAGCCTGGAATTTGCTTTGCGGTGCAGGATCAGTGTAACGACGAACAACAGCAGAAAAGCTGAAACGCTCTAAGGCCGATCGGGGATCTCAGCTCCATCAGAGCTTCCAAACCGGAAATGCGGACTTCAACAGGACATACTACTCATAATTCTGTCGATCCTTCATGCCATGATGCACGAGCGATGCGCACGCATCCCGAAACAGATAGCTCGCACCGACCTTTGCAGTGAACAGCCTTCACAACAGGGCTTCATGCCTGCTGCGTGCGCTGTCAAGCCGAGCTCTCGCGAGCGCAATGACATAAAACTAAATGAGTAGTTGGCTTTGTTGGCATCCCTCTGCAGATTATGATGTCAGGCATCAAACTGCTGCAGCAGAGGCCCCGCCATCTATACGCTTGAAGCAGCTGGCAGAACTTCAAGCTGCCTTCTGCCTTCAGCTTGCTGCGAAGGTTGGACTCCCAGCCGGGCCCTCCGAGTGAATCATTTGCGTCGGCTTTCGCGCATTCGCAAAGGAGGAAAAAGACTTCGTTTGTCTTCTCATCCCGGATGATTCATCAAAATGCAGGCTCACAGGCACAAGCGCCTTCTTTTCCTCCCCGAGTAGGAACCCGTGACCCTCCAAGAACCGCAAAGCCCGAACGTTCTCGCAGAGAACATCGGCTTTGATGCAAGATGCCCCTTCCTCCTTTGCCACAGCGATGAGCTGCTTCAGCCTTAGCTTTCGTGGAAGAGAACTCACTCCTGCTCGCGGGGGCTCTGCTACATCCTGCGACGGGCACCGATGACCAATCAAGTATGTGTGCCGTGCAAGCCGAGAGGCATCAGGGAGCCCAAGCTCTTCCTTCGGAAACTTGGAAGGACTTGCAATGCGAAGGTCACATCGTTGCTCATCTGCTCTCTGCTGATGCGGCCGGCTCCGACGATCATCTTTTCTCCGTCCTGAACCACCTGTAGTCACTTGCAGTTGCTGAGCCCAGGACACTTCTCAGAATGTTCTTATGGTGGCCCTCCTTTCCCTGCCCAACCTCCGCAACCAAGACGATCGATCGGTCAAAGTCTACGAAGCAGGTCCGGATCAGGTGAGTGCGGCTTAGGCTGCATGTCATCTGTTCCTGGCATGACAAAGCTGAGGCGCACCGCAAGGACGCAAAGTAGCACATGCGCAGCCGCTAAAGTCTACTCTCGCGGTAATCACCTATCCTTGCTACTTGGCCTACTTTCGGAATTCATCTTTACTCCCTCTTGGCGTGCCTCATCCTTTGGCATGGACGTGGGGTCGCAGCCGCTTGGCCAGGAGGCTGCGCCGTAAAAGAAAAGCATCATTCCCTCGTCCTCGCCGGGCGCTCAACAAAGAGAATCGGACGGTGCTGGACAGAAAGGTTGCCGAAATCCATCCGCATGTGTAGTTGAGCTGAGCTGCAGGATTACACATCAAGTCGCAAAACAATCCGAAACCTAGAACGCAAGAGTGCTCTCAGTGACACCGGGACCCAACTTCCTCTGGCAAGATCGGTCGTATCTTGGCCTGAACAAAGCAGTCGGCAGTGTGATTCTGTAGTGCACTTGTAGAGCTTAGGCTCAGACTTAGACTTAGAGACTTAGAGACAACAGAGCTGCTTCTTCGACGAGGGACTGACATCTCGTCTGTGAGGCCAACGATCTTAACATACTGATGTGGATAAGGTCGGATGGCCGGTTGGGGCCAGTCTTCCGGTGCAGTTTTCGGGTCGTGGAGCACCACACGGGCATCCAGGGAAAGGATGGAATCCTCAGATGCGATGAGCGGGTTGATGTCGCATTCCAAGATCTCTGGGAGGTCGACGATAAGGACGGAAAAGCGGACCATGATCTGGATAAGGGCCTCGATATTCACGCTCTTCATACCTCGAACTCCCAGCAATGCCTTATAGAGCTTCGTCTCTTCCAGCATCTTCCGAGCCAGATTGGCATTCAGCGGAGGCAGACCGACGGCTGAGTCTTTGAAGACTTCCACCAGTGAGCCACCCATTCCGAACAAAAGGACCGGCCCAAGCTGTGGATCGATGGAGGACCCGAGAATGATCTCATAGCCTGCGACAGCAAACTACAGTAAACTGCTGAAGGGCTCATTTTGATCCTTACGCATCTTACGCCTTGCGCTTCATATTTCCCTCCTTCCGCACTACTTATCTTGACCCGCAGCTGTCCCTCTGCAACTCGCTATGACCCGCGACACGAACCCCGCCTTTCAAGGAGATCATAGGTTGAATCGTGACACCCTCAAAGCCTTCCGGAGAGGCCAGTCTGGAGACACTCTCCTGCATCTCTAAGAACGACTTTTCCACAGCCATTTTGCTGTGCAGATTCAAGACGACTCCTCCAACCTTGGCTGTGGAGGGGCTGTGAAGCTGTGAGTCATCGGTTTAGAAAGTAGTCAGCTGGACCCTGGCACGACCTGCGATGGCAGGCTGGGAGCGCCACTTCTCATGAGAAACAGTGGCAGCCGCACTCAGGCTGGCACATCCGTCTTGTGTGTGATGGTGGTGGAATTGAGCTTCCTGTTGTGCAGTCTCATGCGCGCAAACAGGCTTTGATGCTATCAAAAAGCCAACGTGGCTTCTGGCAGGCCAAGTGTCATTACCACAGGGAAGCCGATCTTTTCCGCCGCAGCCACGGCTTCGTCAGCGCTAGATGCTAATTCGCACGCGGTGACCTGGACAATCATCAGCTGCACAAGTCTCTCCATTGAAACGATGCCTTGAACAGGTCGTGTGTTTAGGGAGTGCGAGGGTGGAATTTCGATAGAAGCCTGCTCAAACTCCTTCTTGTTCGGTCATGGGTCCCATGCACTCTGCTGTCGAAGACACACCAGTCCTTCTATCACACCCCAAACTTGAAGTGTCCGAGCTCCTCTCGAGCTGTACTTGGATAGGATCCCGCAAATACTCAGCTCTTTTTCACACTCGGCCAAGACACTGGGATGCCATAAGCCTTGAGAAGCAGCTTGCTTTCCTAAGTTCATGGTTCACTCTTGAGGCTCCTTCTCTTGCACTGCCTAGGGTCAGAGCCTGGATGTCCAAAACCAAGCCGCACTGACCCCGAAAAAGTGGCCTTCCGTTGCCAACAAGCTTCTGCTTCCGTCAGCAGTGACCGCCCAGAGGCCCGGACTTTGGAGAGCAGCTGCCGTGCTTCTGCCTTGCTCTCCTCAGTCTGTCGGCACATGTCATGTTGGCCGCTAGCCTTTTGAAAGCTGGCAAAGATCTCAACTCTCTGCGGGCCTGGCAACATATTCGCATACATAGCTTGGCACGATATGGTAGAGAAAGACCTATGGTCCAAAAATGCAGCAGTGGGGCCTGCACCTTCTCTAAGTCCATCTGCAAGTCGATGCGCTCGTAGTTGCTACCCTGGTTGCTTTGATACTGGTGCATGTAGTTGAAAGTCTTGCAGGCCATGTCTGGGTAGGAGTATGTCGGAATTCCTGCATGGTTCAGGACCTTCGCACCCGGAGCAACATCAGGGCCGCCCATCCAGCTAGCAAGCACTGGCTTGCCTTGTATTTTGGCATAGCGTGATAATGCTTCCGCACACTCAGTTGGTGCCGTCATGGCCTGAGGTGTCAAGATCACGAGGAGGCCATCGCAGTTGGGATCACGGGCCACGATCTCCAAGCTGTCGGCATAGTGCTTTGCCGACGCATCTCCCAAGACATCGATAGGATTCCCATGGCTCCAGGCAGGCGGGAGAACTTGATTCAAAGATGCGATGGTCTCTCCGGACAACTCGGCTAGGCTGCCTCCGTGCTGTGCCAGGGCATCGCATGCCAGAACACCCGGCCCACCAGCGTTGGTCAAAATAGCCAGCCGATTGCCGTTGGGCAGAGGCTGCTTGGATAAGACATCCGCCTAAGGAGGCGAGACCCTGACACGGCCCACACGCTCGGTGCATGAAGTGCGAGTAACTCAAGAAGTGAAAGGGCCCATAATCTTAAGGTGCAGTGATTATTCAAGAGCCAACGGAGGAACTGCTCAGCCTTAAAGTTGATTCATTCGGAAACATTTCCTGCTGGGTATTTACTGGGCTGCGACATGGCGAGGAGCTTGTGTGGCAGAAAATCTAGGGGCTCAATGACCAAAACTACAGAGCGGCCAATGCAGCGCAGTCACCATCTCGAACAGATCTGACATGTTCTCGACACGCAGCACGCCAGCTCGCTTGAAGGCTGCATCGAGCACTGCATCGCTCCCAGTCAGGCTACCTGTGTGGGATGCTGCAGCTTTGGCGGCCGCATCCGTACGGCCACCCTTGATTACAATGATGGGCTTGGTCAGGGCTGCCTCTCGTGCAGCAGACAGGAAGCTTCGGGCATTGCCAATCGACTCCATGTAAAGAACGATGCTCTTCGTTGCCGGATCTTTGGCGAGATAGAAGATCATGCTGCTAAAATCCATGTCCAGCATGGACCCGATGCTGATGACCGCGCTGAAACCAACCTTCTGTGAAACGCTCCAGTCCAGCACAGAGGTGATCATCGCACCACTCTGACTGATAAATGCAACGCTCCCCTTCTGCGGCATCAAGTTTGCGAAGGATGCGTTCAGGCCCGAGGTGGGGCAAATGATGCCTAGGCAATTTGGTCCGACTATTCGCAGATTGCCAGTTTGGGCAATCGCCTTCACTTCGTTCTCCAACCTTACTGCAAGGACAGGGCCGGTCCATAGCCCGCTTATGTAAACTCTCTAGGCTCCTACAGTTCCGTTTCGGAATGGCCAGGGCGCTTCTCTCCCTCTGGCCCAACCTCCTTGAAACCGGCCGAGATAATAATGACATTCCGCACCTGCAGAGCCACGAAAACAAGAGGACCGGGCAAGTGACAGGTGCCAGCTTCAGGCTTGAGACCTTCGCAAACCAACAAGAACGGGGCGCCTTGTTGTCCACACACTCCTTGACCACAGCAGGCACAGTCGAAGCCGGCGTGATGACCACAGCCAAGTCAATCTGGCCAGGACAGGCAGCGATGGACTTGAAGGAGGAGATGCCCAAGACGTGCTCCCTCTTCGGGTTCACAGGGTAGACAACACCCCCGAAGGGATTGCTGATGAGGTTCCGAAGGAGAGTGCGCCCGACGCTGCCCTCACGGTCTGTTGCACCGATCACGGCCACACGCTTGGGCTTGAAAAGCGAGTCCAACGGATGGCTGCCCTCCTCCAGCACGTCCACCACCGGATCTAGAAGTGCTGCCATGGTGGAGCCCAGCAACGCTCCCGTCTTCAAATGGACGGCAGTTACTTTATAAGTTTGCTCGAGAGAAACATCTGCTAGCAGTAACCCTCGCATTGCCGCACTGCACAGCCACCTGCATGGTCCTGGAAACCCTGCCGCAATGTTCAGAAGCTGGGATGCCGGCGTCACGGCTCAAAGGCGGAGTCAGAGTCCCAGCCCTGCATGAGCCGAGCGGCAAAGGTCGCAGGCTTGCCGCTCCTTAGTTGTGCCGGTTGCCCTGAATCGGACAGCGCGGCATCGGGTCGAGTCTTGGCTACGTGTCTGCAGATGGCTCGGCGACTCTCATGTTAAGGGGTGCATGGAGATCTTATCCTGGTTATGCAACGGACGTTTTCCAGCTGCGGTCAGTAGAGCGACAGCTCATCCAGCGCCTCGATGCAATTGCTGACCCACACCTCGGGACAGCTCTAGACCCTTCCCAGCCTCTCAACTTGCGAGGCAGTTCCAAGGCCGCGACTGCGACTTGGCTATTCTTTGAACCTGCTGGACGATCGCAGGAATTGAAGCGGTGGTGTGTCCCAGTGAAGATCATGTCGAATGCACGCTGGCAGCTGTGACAGATGCGCTCAGTGCGTCAACATCTTCCGGTTTGAGACACAGTGCGTGCATGTCTCGGCGGTGTGATGTCGGCAGTTGCCGGCGGAAGCTGTGTTGTGCATTCACTCGATACCATCCGATACCCATCCTTCGTGCAGCTGGTCCCGCCATCGGCGCAGAGGCCCTCGCAAGGCCTCGGACGGGAAGCGAAAAGGAGAGGCACCTGATGCCTGACGCGCCAGAGATGTGCTCAAGACAGGTGAGCCGACTGCAGCGTTTGGGTCGCCGACTCTCAAGTTTCGCCTCTCCAGGGCATCCTGCAGGCTGATCTCAACGGGCAAAAGTAGGGCACACATGGACACATGGGCAGCTCAGTGCTAGAGCTTCTTGGTCTGAGTGCCGGGCTGCCTCTTTCAGGGTTGGCTTCTCGAGCTGCGTGGAGGCGGCTTCGATCGATTGGCACAGGAGCCGAGCCAGCCTCGTCTGCTGCTGCTACTGTTTCTCGCTCTCACCTGCCTGTAGCCACAGTCGCCCAAGTACTCCTACTGTCTGCTCAGGAGAGAGCGCCGTAAGCAAAGGCGAAACGGATCTTGATGTGGCCGCCTTGAGAACACGAAGGGTTTTTGTCTTGGAATTGTCGTGGATGTTGACTGCTGAACGCCTCGAAAGGTGATCGGAGCAGTGCAGCGGCTAGGAAGTAGACGGCAGTGGCTGGATCCTGCTGGTGACGGCAAGACGAGCTAACAACTCAAAGCTAATGTTACAGTAAGTTACTTCATTGACACAAAGGATTCCAAACTGACCAGCTCGGCTACTGCAGTTCCGGACAGCATAGCGTGCTTCTGTTTACAGGCGTCAAGGCAGCCACTGAGGGGTGGACACCCTCAATAGATGCGTAACCCAGCTGCTCCCTGGCACGGTCAGACTCCCACCGGCATTGCAGAGAATGGTGGGGGTTAGGAAGTTCGCATGTGCGCAACATGTACATCGAATGCATTCGCGGGTGAGGGGTTCCAGCAGCGACAGCATGCCATGGCCAAGGATCGGGCAGGAGCTTCCCGGCCAGCTCTGCAGCGCCACCTTGAGCTGGGGCACACCTGCTAAGCCCGTGTCGCAGCAAGTCGAGTGGGCAAGGAGTTAAAGCTGGCGATAGCAGGAGCAAGTGCAACTTTGCTGCCAAAAGAGATTCACGGCAATACCATGAAATCAACGATTGCTGCACGATTCTGTAGAGATCTGTACGACCGACGGCAGAGCACTGTACACGGTTGCGGGCCGCTGCATGGCATGCAATGCTTGCTTCGCAACGGCTACATTGCACGCCCATGAACCATTGATGTTCTGGCAGCTTGTTCGGAGATTGGTGGCCCTATGCCGTACACAATCATCGACATCAGAATTCACCATTGCTCAACAGCCAGAACTCTCCTGCACCACATGCAAAATTAAACTTGCGAATTACCGGCGGCGCCGCAATCAGAAGCGTCCAGAAGCCGCCAATGGGGATCCTCTTTGGAGGGATGCTCGCTTGCCTTAGAATGAGATGACATATCACGCCACAAGGCATGGCAGCTGCAGAACATGCTCGTGGGCCCTGTGCCACCTTCCACGAGGGAGATGTGCGCGAGAATCCCAGACAAAGGACCGTGAAGCGTAGCCTGCACTGCACCTGAGGTACGTGAAATTTGCCACAGATCTGTGCATTTGCATCGTATGCTACACGAAGCGCAGAGCTGATTACAGTCCAACAGCTTCCGGACTTTGTCACGGTCTAAGTTCCCTGCCCACATGAGAGCGAAGAGGCATCCAACGCAACCCCTGCCGCAGTCCATGCCTGGGCTAACGAAGCGACCCGCAATGTGACAAACATCTGCAGCCTGCCTTGCTGCACACATCGTCGTGCATGCAGTTTAGGCTTCAATGGTTGCGCGCCAGGTCAGTCCAATGCGCGAGGACGCTCACGGCAGCACTTTACATGCGCTTCCTCACGCACACTGTAGCTTAAAGATCTAGCAAATCATGTCCAAGTCGTGCCGATCCCTGTGCTGAATTCTTGCTTGCCTCTGCTGCCAGCGACTGCATCTTGGCGGCTGACACTGGGGATGCAAAGAAGGCAACTCGATGGTAGCCTCTCGCAACTTCCATGAGCAGCTCCCAGCACATCGCATAGCGGCATAGCATGCACCATGGAAAAAGATCTATCTCATTACTACACGACGCAAGTTGCTTCGTGCTACTGGATTGGGTGAAGGGCTAGCGCGCCTCCCGACGAAGAGTCCAGCTCGAACAGCTCCATCTTGGCATACTGAATGGCGCTGACTTACCACCCGGCTTCTTGCTGAAACCAAATAAATGCCGCAAATGCTGGCGCTGGCGCTGGCTGCTTCCTGGCCTACTGCTGCTGTTCAACTGATCCGAGATCGCAACCACCAGGATAGCAACTTGAGGAGAAGCGATGTTGAAGCCCTCAGTCCAAGCAGACACATCCTCGACAAACAGGTGCACTTTCTCATTACGCGAGGCTCGCAAGCTGAGTACCGTACCAGCCCCGCGGCCTGTGTTGGGATAGGTGTGAAAACTGCGTTCATGCTCATGGAGTGTACTCTGTGAATGTCGATCGTGCTATGCGGGGGGCATTCGGCCAGGCGAGGACTGCGCCGGTAGCTCGGATGGACTGATAGTCCTGTTGGAGCTAGTGTGTGAGTCAAACGCAAACACAGGCCAGGTCTTGAGTTTCTCCTGACGTGCACAGTCCGACGGAGCACCCCAAATGCTGGCGCTGAGGACCTCAATGTACTCCGCTATTCACCACTGGCTTGGCGTGAAGTTGCTTGCCCGTCTCGTTCCCCACGGCAGCAATGCGAGATTTACCTTGACCGGCCTAGAAAGGATGGGATATCATAAGCCTTGCTGCACCGTCTGGATCTACAAGGAGCCGGACAAGCAAGCTTCGAATATCTTTCGGGCAAAAACCTGGACTCAATTGGAAAGATCGCCATGAGCCTGCAGAAGAAGCTGTAGTCCAACTAACGACACAAGAGCCGGGCAAAAACTTTTCTTATCTGTATAGGACTCTAAGGCTACAAAGTTTGTTGCGGGGCAACATCCGCCACTTTTAAAGCTGGGACCCCTTGCCACCGGCCCCCGTGGCCATGGAGTCTCGTCCATGCCGGGCACAGCTCGGGCAGCAAGCAATCGAACCTTGCCGAAGACATCCGGTGTGACTACTGTGACTATAAAAGGAAAGCGGGCGTATCCAAAAGTAGAGATGCACCGGCACCTCAAGGTAGATCGGCTTGGGTAGTGGTGCTGCCACCTCAACGCGCACCGAACTCTCCTCACTGACTTTCGGCGTCTCTGCACCCCGGCCTCAAGGCTGTCTTCTTGTCGGATGCAGTTTCTCAAGTACGGCGGCTTTCTGCAGCACAGGGGAGCTTCAACATAAGCAATCACAAAAATCACAGGTGTCACTGTCACGGAAAGCGTGGTCTAGCAGGTCTAGCACGAAAGCGCTGCAGCAAGCGTCAAACAGGAATCAAGTACCTCTTGAAAAACAAACAGTTATGCAAGCCAAGCATCAGGACATAACCACAGCCGCCATTGAGCGAGAAGAGCCCGGCTTGTACAAGCGTGGCCTCAGGCACAGACGACGTGTGATGTGCACAGTTCGAACTGTGGCCTCGGTCGTATCAATTCGCTCGCATTTCTTGACATCTGCCGGCTAGGTGCAGTGGGCTCTGCCCAAGACAACGTCACACAACTGACTTCTGTGTGGGTGGGTCGGGACCGTGGCGGGCTCTTTCGGGCATGCTGTCTTTCAGCATCCCTCTGTATGCGAGATGCAGGAACCTTTCGCAACTGCTACGTACTCCGGAGGCTTGCTTGCATTCGGCCAAAGGAGGTCAACCCTCCCTGCGCGCGGGCGATAACCGGCATCTGTGGTCTTTGTGATACTCCTTTTGGCTGATCGATGCGCTGGCCTGCTCCGGTGCAATCCCCCCGGACCTTTACAGCGACTAAATACCCCCGCCCTCGCGCCTCGTCTCAGCCTGTGTACCGGCCACTGCCGAGGCTTCTCTCTCTCTCATTGCCGTGGCTTGGGGCTCGGGTGTCACGCATGAAGTGCTGAGATATCATTTCCTCACGAGTTCGAGGCCACCTCTTGGCGACACGCATGCGCGGAGGACACTGTTCGTGACGCTCTGGAATTGGATCATTGGATGGTGAGTGTGCACGCGAGCTCCACGCGAGCTGGAATGACCTGGACCGAGGCCGCGGGCGCCATCTCCTCGAGTTCCGCCCGAAGCAACGGTCATGGCTGCCATTTGGACCTACGGCGCTACGGCTCCAAAGTCTTGGTACGGTGGGACGGCGCCTGAGCGCCCGACCCCGCACGACCATGCGGCTGCCAAATTGTAGTTGACCTGTGCGCTCTCGGCCAGCCGCCCAGCCCTCGTGCGACTCCCTGCGACTCTTTGGCATCGCACTGGCGCATCTCGAGGGGCCAGTGGAAAGGTCAACGTCAGGTACCTGGGCTTCAAAGGGCTGAATAGCTCCCCTTGCTAGCCAAGCAGAACCACGAACTCCTGACAAGTGCAGCCGTGGTGCTGCCTGTGGTATTCCAACATTGTCTGCCTGCAGCGTAGACCATTCACTGCAGTTCACGACAGATCGGCCGGTGCAGAAAAGCGGCTGCTTGAACTCTGCAAGGCTGCAAAGCTCATCCGATGGTAAAAAGCCAACCTTGCGAATCTGCAGAACTTGAATGAGGACAAGTACAGCAAGTGTCTATGTGACGCCAAAATTATACAACAGTGGGCTGAAGAAACCCATCCCGGAGTCGGTCCGACCACTCGGTTGTAGGCGGCACTACGGTGCACATTCACCAACATTTCCCGCTTCAAGCAGCAGTTATGCCACCGGGTGGTTGCTGAGCAAACTTCCGATCAAACACCTGCAGCAGACGCGACTTCAGTCGTCCCCATGTCTTCATGAAACAGAGTAGATCAGAAAATCCGCAGCCTGTCCACACCACACGGCAAAGCGATTGGCAGCTTCTTGCCAAGCCTAGGACAAAGCAAAGACTGGTAGCCACAATAGCCGCACAACTTCTGCTACAACATTTGGGTCTTTGAGGCTTTAGGCATCATGGAGCGGAGATCGTACCTGAACCTGCCTCTGTGCAACACTGGCCTCGACCACTTCATCCGAAGTTTCTGCGTCTTGCCAGCGAGTGCTGTAGCCTCACGAAACAGCCAGCTGTGTTTCGTTGGGGTGTTTGTCGTGCGATTCTGCACTTCTCGGTCTCATAAACATGGAGCAGAGGGGGCCTTTCTGCAATTTGCGCATGGGTGGTCTCGGCGGCTCGAGTGCCGGATCCATGTCACATGCCGGTGCAAGGACGACCACCTTAGTCTCAACATTTGCCACTGAAGACTTGTAGATTCTAAAGCAGTTGGGCATGGGACCACGTGGCCCTTGGCAGCTTCCGGTGACGGCATCTCCGGCCCGCTCCTGTTCATGCTCCATGACGGCGAAAGTCGTGGCAGGCATGCTCGCAAACACTTCCTCCACAGGCGGTCGCCAAGCTTGTCAAACAGAACTTCAGCGACCTGCGAAAGCACTCAAGCTTGCCAAGCTCGGTTGTTTGCAGTTGCGGCTGACTGCAACATTCTGGCTTTAGACCAGGAAGCCTGCCCACGCGATTGCGATGAAGGGAGCTGCCGCAAGCAAAGCACCAGCCTTGCTGTACCCAGATCGCATTTTTTGGCACGCTTGACCACACCCACAGTGGAGAGTACATGGCAGGTCCCCGGCAGAAGTGGATACTGGACCGTCTGAAAACCTCGAATGTTCCATGGACTTGCGGTGTGCCTCTTCTGCATCTGTTGGTTAATGCTAGTTATATATGTCATGGTCTGGTGCATGCGATTCCTGCCCCGGCTTTTTGCAAGCCAAGCGACCTTCCGACGAAATCAGCTCCAACACGTCCTCATGGCGAATGGCAGACATCCTAAACAGTCACAATGCGTTCGATAAGGCCCTGTCTGCCAGTGGGACACGCTTCTGCTGAAGTACGACCTCGCGGACTCAAAAGCATCGCACTTCCACTTCTCCTATCTAGTCGGATCGGTTTAACGCCTGACCTTCTCCGGATCGTTGGATTCAACCCAATGCACGCCCTAAGCCTACCTTGCTCGATCTGTACCGTCCACACTTTGCTTCCTATACATTACAGTACCCGGCCTGAAGCTCAGATGCAGTCTCCAAGAGTGCTAGGCTGATGCACCGACATCCGGCTCGCAGCGCGTTCGTCACTGGCCGGAGGCCCTGTCCGTCCTGGGGTCTCGCTTGCCATTATCAATGGGACAGTTGGTGAGAGACCAGCTTTTTCCCTGCAGGCCTTGTCCTTGTCCTCCGCTGTCTTCGTGGGATTCGGTCCTCCAGCCACGTGACAAATGCTCCATTGAAATATCTTGAAATATCACTGACTCTGCCCACCTTCCGGGCTTGGGGGTGCAAGCTCCAAGAGCACATGGTGAGCGGAGGCGATCCAGTACTCCGTCAACGGCCGGGTCATGTCATCGTGCGAACGGTAGAGATCTGGCTTGAGTGCCTTTGCAAAAGACTGCCTTCCCATCTCGCCAGACAACAGCAACGGCAAACCATGTAGGACCGACTGCAACTTGCTCCAAGTCGCACCGTTGTCGGGTGAACAAAGCGAGCAGGAAAGTCCAGCAACGCTCAACTGACCCTCATCATCGACGTAAGGAACCTTGCAACAGATCAGTGCTTCAGGCGCCTATTGCACTTACTCTTCTCGATCTTGTAGCAGTTCGAAGCAATCACACATCGCCCAGAGTGCTCGTGAGCATGGACGTGGCCTCCATGTCCTTGAGCTGTGCTGCAGCACCCTCAACCACAGCGCCTTTGACATGCATTTCGCATGCACCGAGGAGGCCAGGAGCAGGTTTGAGTCTTGATACAATCTCTTGCGGCGTTTTTGTTTCCGATACTTGCTGCCCAGTCGCGCTCCTCGTTCTGGACTTGGACTAGAAACCAGCTCCACTTCTCCAGCGACATCGAGCCTCCGTCCCCGAGACCTGGGCACAAAAGGGACGCAGCCGTGTCGTGCTTGCATTTGGCCATCCTTGGCAGACTGGGCGCGATTGTGCAACTTGGGATCGGTGAGCAGCTGCTCGGTGAACAGCATGGGCTGCCTCGCTGAATTATGGCTATGGGATGTTATGGGTTCACTGCAGCGACGGACTATTCTTGTGCATGTGTCTGGCTGAAAGCGAACGGCAGGCAAGCCACAGGATAGACCAAAAGCTCTCGAAGGTCACGGCCAGTGGGAAAAGTGCATACCCGGCTGTTCCCTGAGGCAGTGGACAGAAATGTTCTGCTGCTACCCTGCTACCCGCTGCGCAACCAGAGCAGACGAATTCCTGGCCATCGACCGCCGGCGGACCATCTTCCTGGAAGAGCAGCCTGGCTTCGGAAACTCCGGCCAAAAGCTTGCAGTGCACACCTTCGGCTGCCGAAGTACCGAGAGGGAGACGGGGCATGCCATGTGCCAGTGCAGTGCTGCAGGCCAAAACGTGACCAGATAACCATGGGTCTTCGGGAAGTAACTGCTGTGCTCGGGGCCTGTGAAGGAGGTTCGCTGCCTCGCTGGGTGGCAGTTGGTCCTTCACGCCCTGAACCAAGGAGCTAGGAGAGCATCTGTCATGAGTGCTGCACCGACGTGGGCAGGTTTGCGCCTTGGCACTGGGACCACCAGTGCCAGTGTTTGCGGATGCTCTTGTGTTCGTGGTGACGTGGCTTTCTTTCGTCTCTTTCCGTCGACTGTACCTTAGAGCATGCATGTCCCACAGGGACCTCATCTCTGCACTGCACCAGTGGCAACATCTAACACGACTTTGGCGCGGGCTGGCGGAATGCACTGGAAATGTCTCCCAAGCTTCCACTTCTTCCTCGGTCTATTGGCATTCCATGAAAGTAGCACTCGGCTCGAAATTATTGACTTGAGAGGCGGAATCAATAGTCAAGGCGAGGAGCGCATGGTGGCAGCATTCGCGTGCCGATCAAACATCTGCTTGGCGAATGCTTTGAAGTCGTCCAGATTTGCCGTGCATCCTTCTTTGTCTGGCCGCGTCTTTCCCAAAGCATCGCCAGATCGAGAAAGTCGCGCTGACAGTTCCGAAATGTCGTGCGGCAGAGTGGGTGCCTTGCGCAGCGGCTTGACACAGCCTGCCAGACAGTTGGAAGCGCCGGGCAGACAGGCCAGAAGTGAGGCACCACGCCGACGGAAAGAGCGGCGGTCGCTTTGCAGATCTTCGAGCAAACTGGCCAGCGCATCTCGATCTGATTCGCTCGTGAAGACCAAGACGCGGATTTCTTGCGATTGTGATGGCGATCCATGACCTGGTATCGGGACCTCCATGATCGCCAAGCCAAAACCACTCAGCCCATCTCTCGCTTCACAGCGCACGGACCCGACCACGCGTGAGAAGTTTAGGGACTCATCCTCACACTCCAACTCGAGGGTGTACCGAAAGCCCCTCTCCAAGATCAACTTTCCATCAAGAGGATCAGCGAAGTCTGGGTCCAGCACACCACAGGCAAGCCCTTCGCCTAGGCCCAAACAAGCACTCGCAGATGCAGCCGTCTGCCCGAGTTGCGACCTCCCCCCTGCTCAGCCCCCACTGCTTAGCCCCCACCTCTTACTAACGTCATCCGCTTCATCTTCACAATCCATGTCATCACCTCCTACGATGACGACAACTACGACTATGAAAAGACTGCAATGACGACTATTGCTGAGTTTCTGTCCCTCGCTATCGTGAGGATTTCTGATTCCTGATACTGGTGATGCTACTCCTAATCCTGCTCTTACTCCTACTGCTACTACTTCTAACCAATAACAACAAAACACGCTGCTGCTGCTACTACGACTACTACTACCCACAACCTACTACCTACTAGTTACTACCTACTACCCACTACCTACTAACTACTACTACCAACTACTAACTGCGAACTACTTGCTACTAACGGCTAACTACTAGCTACTGCCTACCAACTACTAGGTGTGTGCACCATTTGCGCCCCTGTAACTAGAGGCACTTCCGGTAATGTTGACATGCTGCAAACACTGGCAGGGGCCATACATTCGGAGTTCAGGGACTTTCAGGAAAGAGCTTATTAAAAAAAACTCGCAAGTAGGTTGGTGCAATGCTTTTTGTTGGACTGCGGTACACCCCGCGACGCAGAAACTGCTGCTACACTGCACTTGCGAAAGCTAAGTTGAAGATTTGCCTCTTCGCTGAACATAGTCGGCCCTGGTATTTAGAGAGGTATATATAGATGTAGGTTATATTCATGCATAGAAACTATCACTAGCAAACATGGTTTGCAGCGCAAAATTCTAGTCAAGACATTAAGACATCATTCCGAGTAAGATGTTCGAAGTGCACGCCGAACAGCTAAAGCAGCTGCTACTGGCAAAGTGGTCATTTCTCAGTAGCGAATGCCTATTTTGACGAGGAGATGCATTTATGTTCGAGCAGTCGTTGATCGGTGCAACATTGTATGCTGACTCCCCCGGCCCGACACAAAAGCTGCCTCACAAACCTTTGATTTGAGAAGTAACAGCAAAACCAACACTACAACATGAACGTTGATAGCCCCTCCCCCACCCCCCACCCCCCACCCCCCCCGCCCCCCCCCCGTCACCCCCGAATCAGACAAGCCATAGCAAAACCTCGGAAGCAGCAAAGCAGAAATTTGCGAACCCCTCAAAAGGGCCTGAAAATCTGAAGTGCCCCCAACAACGGAGACTTCGCAAATACCGAGTCGAGCAGCTGAAAAGTGACGGAAATGACAAGGGTGCGTATGGGTCACGGTCCAACTCTAACTACCAAATACTCAGGACTACTACTAATACTACTGCTACTACTACTTACTACTACTACTACTACTACTACTACTACCACTACTACTACTACTACCACTACTACTTACTACTACTACTGCTACTACTACTACTACTGCTACTACTACTACTACTACCACTACTACTACTACTACTACTACTACTACTACTACTACTACTACTACCACTACCACTACCACTACCACTACACTACCACTACCACCACCACCACCACTACCACTACCACTACCACTACTACTACTACTACTGCTGCTACTGCTACTGCTACTGCGACTACTACGACGGCGACTACTACACTACTACCACCACCACCACCACCACCACCACGACTGCTACTACTACTACTACTACTACGACTAACTACGACGACTGCTTCCACTACCGTTTCCACTACCACAGCGACTGCCACTCCTGCTACTACTGCGACTCCTACGACTCCTACGACTCCTACGACCACTACGACTCCTACGGCAACTATGAATACTGAAACTATAACTGCGACTACTACTACTACTACTACTACTACTACTAAGCGTACTACTACTACCACCACCACCACCACTACTACTACGACTACGACGACGACTACTACTACTACTACCACTACCACTACCACAGCCACGGCCACTGCCACTGATACTGCTACTGCTCCTGCTGCTGCTACTACGACTACTACTACTACTGCTGCTGCTACTACTACTGTTACTACTGCTAGTTTAACTACCTACTATCTATTGTAGTACTATTTACTATCTACTACGACTACTTCCACTGCTACTACTACTACGGCGACCACCACCACCACCACCACCACCACCACCACCACCACCGTTACCACTAGCACGAGTACTACGACGGCATTTTGGCTCTCACATGGCACTTCCGAGGGTCCACATAGCAGGTTGTCTGCATTTGATCTCCTCCGCTTACAGACAACAATACAGGTGAGTGAGGATGCATGAATCAAATGAAACATCCACTCAGCACAGCTGGAGAATACAAAGGTACGACGACGACTTACTACTCCTCCTCCTCCTCCTCCTCCTCCTCCTCCTCCTCCTCCTGCGGCTGCGACTGCGACTACGCGTGCTACGAACTACTGCCACCACTGCCAGTTGTGCGGAACTCAGAGCCATGCGAGAGCGCGACAGTGTTACCGTGTTTACAGTTGCACGATTCCGAAAATGCAAATCAAAAGCCATCTTGAAGGCTTGTCTGCACTTGAAAATTCTCGGCCCGTTTTTAGAGGAACAGCAAGCCAAGCATGCTACATCATAGCCTGACCGGGCAATTGCCTTTAGCTGGGAGCAGGTTCGGCCATTCAAGTGATCGCACAGAAAGCACAAAAAAGGGCCAACCAGGTCAAAATGAGGGGTGAGAATGTCACTGATTCGCTACCCTAAATCGAGCCAAGCTTGTGCATCCCTTTCGAAGGCTCCTTTACGCGTTTGCAAGCCGGACATGGGAGCTTGTCAATGTCCAATGCGGAAGCCGTGGTCCCGAGGGGACGCACTTTCGTAGTCACCGTGACGCACAATGTCAGTGGTCGATGCAACTCTCCGCGCGACACGCAGGCACGATGCAAGCAACATGCGAGCAGATCTGCGAGCCGGCATCAGCAATCTTCGACCTCCTCTCTCTTTCTGGTTTATCTTTCTCCCGATTTGGCCTAGCTCTGAAAGGCGGGCCGCGAGAAAGGAGCTGCTCATAGAGCTCCACCTCCCTGTCACCGGGCTCCCTCGACATGGTGGCCACGGAGTCCCCATGGCACACTGTTGACGGTTCCCAACCTCGACCTTTTGCACGGAATAAAAGGGTGAAGGCTGGCACTTGCAGATGGCATAGTGGAATAGAGCATGCCGTTACTGTTGGTTGCTGGATCCGTTTCTGCTGCTGGCACATTAGGGCGGCTCATTGCCGCTTTGCCCAAACCGATGTATATTCTGCCTGTGGAACTAGCAAGCTACTCTCTTTGATACTGCATGAGCGACGGGGTTCAAGCTTCACCTATGCGGTGCGTGGCCTACAAACACCATACCACAAGAGACCCAATGTGCAAGCCCATGTTGCTGATGCCCTGCCCTCACCGACACCATCGCTCTTCGCACCTGCCAGTGGCTCCCGTCACATCCGCCTGAGCCATCAGTTGCAATGAGCGGCCGAAAGGTTGCATGTGGGTGCCAGGGCTCGAGGAATCGGAACTGGGTCTTTCACCAGCCACAGCAGAACAGGCATCGCCTCAAGTGCGCATTCGGCTTCTCAGCTCCAGTGACACGCCTGGGAACTTGCGCTTGGGGCGCAGCATCCTGCAACTGTGGGGCAAGATCATCGCAATGTCCTTCGAATACCAGAACTTAACTTCTAGCTGCAGCAATGCGGCACAAGCAGTCGCAGGAAAGTTGTCACAAACAGGGAGTTCTCCCTTCCAAGTTCCTGCGGCTACTTGCCCGCGACTGCTTGTGCCGCATTGATGAACAAGGGAATCGGTGTACAGGTTGCAGGGTCCAGACAACGGAAAGCTCTGAATTCGGTCTGTCGACGGTGCTTGAACTCGAGTCCAAGGGGTCATTACTGGGGGGCCTTTTGGTGTGACGATGGAGCCCTCAGCAAACGATTGAATTTGCGATGCCTGCACAAAGCCGCGCCAAAGCTCGCAGAGCTGCCTGCGCACTGTCCATAAGGCTGGCTGTGTCGCTTCTGTTGCCACTGGGGAAGGGGCCCTGCTCCGCACGTTTCTCTCGCATCACGAGCTCGCTCTCTCTGTCTCTCTCTCTCTCTCTCTCCCTCTCTCTCTCTCCCTCTCTCTCTCTCTCTCTCTCTCTCTCTCTCTCTCTCTCTCTCTCTCTCTCTCTCTCTCTCTCTCTCTCTCTCTCTCTCTCTCTCTCTCTCTCTCTCTCTCTCTCTCTCTCTCTCTCATGCAGGACAAAACTCCCGGGTTGGTCTCGGGCAAAGCATGTGCGGCTGTGCGGTGCCGGCCTCACCGTCGCTCGGTGACACTGCCAGGGAGAGAGCGGCCGCGCTGAGCAAAGCTCGAGCTGCCTGCGAGCTTTGCCGAAGATCAGAGACCCCGCTTCCGCCTCCGCTTCCGCCTCCGCCATTGCTGACCTGTGGAGAGCCGGCCATGCCGGCAACACCCGCGGCTTTGCAAAGCGTCAGCCACTTGGTGCCCGGCAACTCCGCAATCCCCTGGCGTAATGCCTCACAAAACAGCCCCCACAACTCACACAACATATCTCAGTCTTCTCTTCACAAAACATCCCACAACTCACAACTCAAACTTCTCTTAGAAGAGCAAAGAGCAGACGAGCTCTCAGCTGCCAAGCAAACTTCGCCGCGACTTTCTCTTTCTCGAGGAATCAGAACCCATACGCCACAACCTACAGACCTACAGGCCACCACACCCGTGAATCAGGCTCCAATTCCAAACTAACTGCCGCGCCCTCTCCGAAGAGAGAAGCTGCTGCCGAACGTCTCTCCACAATGCCTGCATCGACACATCAAAACGATTTCATGTTGCTCGGAAAGCATGCAGTACCAGCGGCTTGGTAAGCTAGCACCACCAACCACTTCCTGGTTTTCAGACCCGACCCTGAACTAGCCAGAACTTCAACGGCAAAGAGGACAAGACCGCCGAATCACTTCAAGCCCCACTCATGACACTGTGCATTCAACCCCGGCCCAGAACATTACGTCTGGACTCTCCTGCGCGAGGTCAAGCTGTGCCGAAGCAGGACGCAGCCAAAGCCTCCAGCGTCAAATGTGCTCCCATGCGCTGCTCTAAGACTCTAAGCTGTAGCAGCACGGTAGCATTTCCGTCAAGGCTTTTGTCAGCAGATTTACCAGACATCCCCACGAGCCGGTCGATGCTGAAGGTCCAGCAAATCGGCATCCGTGGGCATGACCGCATCGGGCCTCGGACGTCCATGGCTGGTGGGACATGATACAGGTGCTGGACATCAGTTCGTTTCGCCACCTGTAGTCAAAAGCGCACACCGTCGTCTCTCCCTGTCTGAAGTGCCTGCCAGGCCTTCTGACACATGTGCGGGCTTCGCACATCGGCCATCACAAGCTCAGCGCCGAGTTCTTGTGAGACGCTTCGTTTGCCCATCTTTGCCTGCATGGACCTCTGAGTCGGAGTCCCTGCAATCAGCGACTGCAGTTGGCGCCGAAGCCTCCAGACATGATGCCACCGGGTACGCCGGGCATGTGCCGCTACTGAGCCTAGACCGCATTAACTTGTTCAGAACGTAGAAGTTACGCAGCTCAAAGCTTTGAGAGTGAAGCTAGCAAGGCCAGGGCATAGCTTCTCTCGAATCCTTTCACATTGATTCATCTGAGGATGGTGATCCAGGAAGCATCGAGCGGACCGGACTACCCATCGCCGTAACACCCTGAACCTGTTCTCAAGCTGGGAAATAGGCAAACCTCTCATCTGACAACAGGCTCAGCATCTCTGAACTCTGTCTTTGCAGTACACCCGAATGTCTTGCGTTGTACATGCCGCATAAACAGGAGCACTTGACTGGGTTCGACTTGCCACCGTTTTTCCCCGCAGCCTTGCTGAATCGAACGTATATGTACATGTCGCAGGCAACTATCAAAAATACTTCATCGCCATGAAGGTCGAAACACGTTGGAAATACTTGTCAAAAGGTCCACCTGGGTCAGGACCCCAAAGGTGCTCGAGTTGAGGATAGCAATGAACCATGCCGTGCTCTACTGAGGCATCCAGCTCAATTCCATGTCTCTTCATGTGGCTGGCCAGCCGCTCAATCTGCGACCGGAAAACCTCACAACCACCGTAGTCCAATAAAGTTCTTGGAAACGACGTGGGCCAACGTTTGCAGCGACCTGGTGAAACCCGAACATCTTCAAGCGGGATGCCTTTGGCATAAATCCCTGCTATAACCTCGGCTTGCTTCGCCGGGATGTAGTCCACATCTGCATATTTTTGCCAAGACTCCTCGGTTGTGTCGGACAAGTCCACCCAAGGAGATAGTAGAATCAAACCCTCCGGTAGTGGCAAAGAGTTCTCGATACTCTCTGCATCTTTGGCCAGCTCCTGCGTAAGCGAGAGAACAAGGTTGCCTCCAGCACTGTCGCCACCAAGGAAGATGACATCTGCAATGCCGCTCTTGAGGATGCCCTTGTATGCCTGGATGACATCGTTTTTCGGCACCGGGAAAGGGTGGCTTGGAGGCTGGCGGAAGTTGACGCAAAAAGTCGGCACGCCTGTGTGCACGACGATCTTCGCAAGGAAGAAGCGGTGTGTGGCGGGGGAGCAAAGAACGAAGCCACCACCATGAGCCCACACGAGGACCTGCTCCACATGAGCGCGTGGCTCAACGGAATCTGGCAGGATCCACTCACCACGGACGTCAGCAATGGTGTCGTGCACAATGCGAACTCCTGAACGAAACACATAAAATTGGCATGAATGGATCAATCCCCAAGCCCGCTTACATGCTGCTACATTTGTGGGCAAAACCCCGATGGCCTGATGGCATGGACAAGGACGACGCTGTCCGCAAGATTGACTCTGCCAGTGGCTTCAGGAACGTTTGAATGGCCTGCTCAGAGCTGAGAAGGGACCTGGGCCAGAGCAAACAGAAGCGGACGTGCAGAAAACAATTTGACTGTAGTATCTTCGAAGCACGATCAGATTGGAAAAGAAAAATGCTGGATTCCTAGATGGCAGCCACAGCCATGCAAGAATTGTCGAGAAGCAAAGGAACTCTGCGAACGGTCTCCCGGACAACAGCAATGGCGCGCTTGAACCGCGATGGCCATGCCCGACCGATCAAGTGATCGCGGTGGTGCGAGCTCCAGAAGGGCGACTCATGGCGGCTTCCTTGCCACCAGTCCGCCGCATACTTGACCATGTCATTGGCAAGGACAGTGGTCTTGCGCCGGCTCCGCTTCGCTACTTTCTTGACATTATCTCCCATAATGGCAGCAGCTATGGCCAGCCGGGCCTTGAACGGGCTCTTCTCAAGGGATTCTTCGAATGACATGAGATCAGCCCAAAACTCTCCTTCCAAGATCGCGGCTGCAGATGACATGGCCAGAGCCATCTGCACCGCTTCAACTTCGGCGTCATTTTCAAAATATTTCATGCAGTTGTCCCAACAAAGAGAAACGTCCTTGAACATCAGCTCAGGATCGATCAGGCCATCCACATCATCGTAATGTCCCATGTTGAGGCGCTTGCTAATTGTGTGGAGGTCCATGGGTGTCTCAACAATGTCTGGATAATCATTCAAGCCCAGTTCCTGCCAGTTCACCGGCACCAGAAAAGGTGCGCCCTCCGGCTCAAGGGAAAGCTTGCTCAGCAGATCGCTAAGTTGCCTGCCATGACAGATAAAGTGGGCATGAGGGAGCGAAGGCATGCTGCTAGGACCGCTCTAACGACTCCAGTAACGACCAACCAAAACCCGACACACGGACTACCCCCCAGCCTGTGGCACCATTTGTGTATTAATCGATCTACATTGAATGCCGGATCGCCCTCCGAAGGCGATCCATGAGAGCTGCTGGGCGAGGCTTCCCCGGATCCCCCCTCGGGGATCTCACCTGGGAGCCCGATCATGCACCTCAGCTCCAGGCTCAGTTGGTGACGGCACCAATTCGCAGTTTCATGGCGTGGTAGAAGAGTTGCAGCTCAGCTGGCGACCGGTCATGGCAGAGCCATCTACAATCGCATCTGGGTGAAGGACGCGTACAGGGCCGTAGGCCCGGTAGGAGCCGGCCAAAGCTGCGGCTCTAACCCTCTCAGCTCCCACTCGACAGTCACTGCAGGGTCACTACAGTCAACTCATCTCGAAAAGTGTTTCCAATACACACTGGCAAACATTTGAGCAGCAAGCCAATCAGTCCGCGCTCCCCGCTGTCGTCTCAAGTCTCAACATCCTGGGACCCCGGGCTTTGGCAGAAGGCCAACCCTGAGATGTGAATCGGGAAACCACGAGGGCAGCTCCATCGCGTCCGGCCTCACAGGCTAAGAGGCAAGCCAACAGATTCCAAGAGGCAACACCAAAATTTCACAAATCCATTTGCCCTTCACCATCTCAGGACATGGCTTCAAGCAAGGAAGGTCCCGCGGAAGCGGCGGTGCGCTCTTGCGGACCTCTCACATCAGACTGCTGTCACCGGCAGCAGGGCATAATTTGCATGGATCCAGACTCCCTTGACATCCTTTCGCCTGCCACTTTAGGCAAACTTCGGATCGCAATGAAAGCAAGAAGCCAGCTCGCCGCACGCTTCAGAACTCGATCTCCACTTCCGGGGCCGGACTGCCTGGGCCACTGGGACTTTCGGCCTCCGCGTGGCTCTCGATACTCTGCTGGAGCGCGAGGTACCAGTCAAAGAGATCGCCCTCGCGGCCGTGGCGTTCAACGGCCTCCTCAACTGCCCCAAGACCCCCCGCTTCCACCACTGCAAGTCCGGCCTCGTCACTATGTGCCGACATAGTTGCCAGAGCAGCTGCACATCTCTCAACGATCTCAAGGTCATTTAGGCTGTGTGCCAAGGCCATGACCAAGGCTTCTGCCACTTCCGACTGCACTGCTGCCTCAACAACGAGCTCTCCTCCATGTGCAAAAAGTGCCTGAAACACGCTTGCGCCCCACTTGCACACGTCCGAGGCTCGTCCGCTCTGCTGCAAGATCGATACGATAATGTCCAAGCCATCTTTAGCCGCAATCTCCGTCGCACCCAGCTCACCGTTTGACTCACAGACAGCCCAGAGAACACGCAAGCATGCGACTTGAAGAGGCACATCTGCCACCAGTGCAGACATCTCTTCCAGTGTGTCTGTCGTGTTTCCCGCGGTCAGTTTCAAGGTGGTAAGGGCGGCAGCCAAGCAACCGGTTTTCGTGGCTTCATCGGCGGCATCATCCCCCCCTTCCAGGACCAATGCTGCCAAGAGGGAAGCCACCCGTTCCATCAACGAAGGCGACTCGTGGTCCTGGAAAGCAGCGGCGAGCAAGCCCAGCACACCCTCCTGTAACAAAGTGCAAGCAATCACTGTGCTGTCAGAGTGCTCATCCGTTCCTGAAATTTCGAGAGCACAGAGAAGCGCGGAAAAGCACCAGCGCTGAACATCCACTATCTTTGCATGCACACCCGCTGCTCGGAGCAGCAACTCAAGATCTCTCTGGCCAACATGTTCAAACCTTTGGAACAACTCTTGCAAGACGGCCGCCGCCCAACGCTGCACTTCCGGGCTAGCCGACTGTTTCTCCATGGCAGTTGCAACATGCTCCGAAACGGATGCTTCCAGGACGTCCTCTTTCCTTGCTCTTTTCAAGACAGTGAGCAGTTGCACGAGGCCATCCCTCACCTCTGAGGGAGACGACCCGCCAAGCGCAGCAAGGGGCCCGACCAGCTCGGCCATCGGCCGAATACATGCAGCTAGAGCGCAGAACACAATAATCAACCGCGTAATGATGGCCCCAGCCTCAGTTGCTTGTTCAAAGACCTACACAGACCTGCCAGCGCACCGGTTGAGTGTATCTTATCTCTCTCTTGCGCAACGTGAGTACAGTGGTCACTGCGAAGAGCCAGTCTGGCTTCTTTCAGAAAGGTTGCAAAGGTGCTGTCCAAGCAAGGGTTTTGAGTGAGGCTTCTGTTAAGCCATTCATTAGGCGAATAAGCATAGCTGCAGCATACCCAGCTGAGACAGCACACGTAGATTTCATTCGCATGTTCCTTGTCTCGCCAACTTTGAGCATGCCCCCAAACTTCAAACATCCAAGACGCGAAGGAATGTTAGAATTCGCGACAACAGCACGGGCCTTGATGGACTCCGCTTCAAGCTGCCAAAGGTGCTTGGCATCGGTCTGTAGCGCAGTCCAAACCTAGGACGAAAATGTTGACCAGATGTGTTGTGTCGTTCTTGCCGAATCCTTGAAGCACCCAACCCATACACATCTTGCTGACAGCCTTCCCCTCTGTCTTCCTGTGCAGACTGGAAGACAGACAGCATCGATAGGCAAAATGCATCGCCTGAACTGTGCAGAACCAGGAAATCCACAATCTTTGAGCTCCGCGCCCAGCGTCGAAGGAACCAGCTTTGCTGCTCCTGCTTGTCTTCGACAGTCAAATCTAGGAAGTTGTACAGTTCCATGTATAACTGGGGATGACCGAACACTGCCTCCACGAAAAGTGTACAGTCTTGGGTTCGGAGACTGCCATGGCCCATCAGAAAATCTGCTTCCGTCGCTGATTCGCTTCGTCACTCTGGACCGTATGGGAGTCAGCGAGTTAATCAGGCTGTCCTTACGGATGTCTTCTGTACAAGGCATTAACAAGGCAAGTGCTGCCTTCCGGGAGCTGCACAAGCCCCGATGAGACTTTTCCTCATCAACGGTTGTCGGCAGCCGCTATGTCGCTCATGCTATGGAGAAGAATGGAAACACGCGCATGAAAGCCATCGCTGCGTTTTGCAGAAGGGTGGCTGCTAAGCTGTTCCAAGACAGGCACCAAGCCCTCTTTGTACATAAGCTCGCAATTTGCTGGGAGCCCCGCGAGCATGATGAGCAGCAGCAAGGACTGGTAGACGAATTCCAGGTTCATGTCCGTGTATCCCGTGTCGTGGTCCTTCAAGCCTTCAATTAGGTGAGGTATCGCCCGTGTCCCGACGTAGTGCTTTTGGTCGTTTCGACTCGCACACAGCTGCTTCAGAGCAAACATGACCTTGCTGCACAGCGTGCACCCCATCCGGACAGTGTTGAAGATGTACATCAAGCACTTCGCCGTGTGGGGGTAAATGTCCTGAGCAGAGGCTCAGATGCACCGTAGCTGGACTTCCTGTGCTTCGAGATCTGTGTCTGTTCCTTCAACTTTTCGGCTTGAATCTCCTTTCACACGAACCAAACCAAAAGAGTGACACCACATCTCAGCTGTGAGTACGGTACATCATATGGTTGCCTCAAGCAAGAGTAGTCAGAGTAGTTGTGACGGCCGTTGCGCGAATGTTCGTCGAGCTGATTTTGCCTTTCGATGCAAGCCCTACATTCTGTCTGCGTGCAGGTCCTGGGTGGTAGCACTCTGTGTCACCGAGCCATCCACTTCTTCCAAACAGGCAAGGCCTCTTTACCGTCATGTCCTGTCCTGCATCTGTCACAATGCTCGACCGCCAGGTTTAAAGGTAGCACAGCAGGGCTTGCAGTAAAGAAGCGTCGCCCGCACCCTTTGGTATCTGCATGAATGCCACACCCGCAGAAAAGCAAGTGCAGACAAGAGGCGATAAACTGCTCCCGGAAGCGGTCGTCGTTGCAGAATTGGCCGATCACAATGCAGGTTTGAGTGAGCAGCCGTTCCTTGGCGATGCTTCCCAAGGCCGCTGTACTTATTCCTTGTGCCTTTTTGCCGGTGGGCCGAACCTGCGCATACGAAGAAGTCAATATATCATAGAGGATCGGTATAAGACCCGCTGAAGCGATGACGCTGCGATTGTGGGGCTCCTTCGTCAAATTCACCATTAACATCAAGGTGTAATAACTCAGGTCATCTTCCTTGGCTTGCATGTTCTGCACTGCCAGCTTTGCCATCCCCTGGCCCATGAGGAGCATCTTCACCGCCTGGTTTCCACTGCTCAAGTTTACCAAGGCCGCGGAAGCATATGTGGCGAGGAAAGTTCCCCCGGTCCTAAGCAAGGAGAGCATCGCAGGAACAACGATGAGATTTGCAGAGGAGTCGTCATCCTTCTTTGTATCCGCTTCCCGCGATGCCTTCATCTCCATGAACAACCTGCAGATGTATGCCTTTAAAGTCACCCCACAGCTCGCCTCCAACAGGTTTGCCAAGCAGCGAAAGAAATCCGCGTCCCGACCCTTCCCTATCTGCTTCTTGAGGAAGTCGGTGCTAAGGACTGCCAGCATTACCCTATCGTTGAAGGTCCATTGGCTCAAATTTCGACCCCTCATCTGCTGCGTCAGGCTCACTTCCAAGAAAGGCTTGGTCATGTCACGGGTTCGAAGATGCAAGAGGAACAAGAATGCGGCATAGGCCTTTTTGTAGCTCTCTTCTGTCAATGCAGAAAGTCCTCCGCATGGCGCAACTCACGCACGCATGCCCTGCGTGCAGGTGTGCGTCCGTTGTGTGACTCGCTGTCTCAATCCCTGCATTACATCACCGGGTCCTTCGATCATCAGGTCCAAGTTGAAGCGCGCACCCAAGAGCCCACCATCGACCGCCCAAGCGAAGTAGCGGGCAATGCGGGCAAGCCAGCTGTGCTGGATCTTTAGTTTGGCCTTAGCTTGCTGGAGGCAGACTCGACTTGTCGGCTCACCCTGGCCAGAAGGCTCAGCAAGAAAAGCCCTCTCGACCGCTATAGGCACATGCACATGCATGACACGGACACATCCTGCTACAGTAGCGGCTGAATGGCCTCTTCGTCAAGGGTCTCCGCCTGAACGCCTGACGGAAGACCCTCTCCCTCCTTCATCAGCTTGAGGAAGAAGTCGTGAAAATTGTCAATGCATTCTAGTTGGCCCCATTGATCCTCAGGGCCTGCATCCACCAGTACTTCTTGAGCGGAAAGCTCCAGGACTTGAGGGTCGTAGCCTTCCACCTTGTCATCGCAGTACAGCTTCCAGAGGCTCTTCACAAACCTCACTGCCTCGACTTCCCAGCACGACTTCAGCTTCAGGTGTGCAGCCGCCCACTCCGCCCCTTCTTCGTTGAACCGCAGCGTGTCCAATTTGGCTTGTACCATGTCACGATACACTGAAACGTTCGGAGCGTCTGTGCAGAGCGAATCAGCAATTCGGTACGCTTCCAGCACCAGAGGAAGTTCTGCGCGCTTCCACTCTTCTTCCGGGCAGCGAAGGAGGACAGCAATGTCTTGTGCAGCGCAGCAAACCGGTGGAATGTACTGCCGACGCATAATGAGACAGATGATCGTTGCCGATCGCGTACGGATCAGCAGCTCCCACTGGTGCCACTGCGCGACATCCGCGGAAAGATTCATGTGCTTGTCCCTTGGCGCATTTTTCAAGACGTAAAACTGCGCTTCTTGAGCACATAGTTGCATCTTGTAGTCTGCTGCGACCCATCGAATGTTGTCGCGATTCATTTGCGAGAGTTGCTCGAGACTAAAAGCCTCATGCACATGAACAACAAGGCTGACGCCTTGTTCGTTCACATACTCTCCAGTCTCCTCTTCCTGAATAGAGTTAGCCTGGTCAACAAAACCTTCTGGCACCATGAAACGGTATCCCTGGAACTTTGTCCAGCGATATCCCTGGTATGGTGCGACGTAATTATCGTAAGAAGTCTCCTTCGTAATTGGATGAACGCTTAATGGGAAAATCACTACCCGACCTAGCCGCCACATGTGGTCCGTCTGCCAATTGCAACGGAAGTGTCGCAAGAAAAGGGAGCGGTTTTCAGCTTTCAGGAACAACCTGTCGGAGGGCCATCCTGGTAGCTCTTCCGTCAATGACAGCAGGCAATGCTGGTCGGAATTCTCATCCTGGAGTACTTTGGCAATGGAGCTGTAGTAGACATCTGCACCATCATGGATGGGCCCATTCAGGTCTTGCCTCAGGAAGAATAGCGAGTGCTTTCCGACACAGACATAGCACTTTCGGCGATCATCTCCACAGGTCAGCTGAATCAGCTCGAAATAGCGGACATCGCCTCCAATCTTCATGGTTATCGCTGCTAGGACTTGCTTGTCGCTCGCCATGGCTTTCCGCTGCCTCGAACATAGAGACCGGGAAGGGAAGCAAAGCACACGAATGCGATCAAAGGACCGCTCTTTGATTAAAGTGGTTGTAGAATCCCTTTGTTGGCATGCAGTCCTCTTATATGCTGGTCTTTCTGCTCGAATGGCCCATATGGTTGCACGGTTTGCTAACATTGCGCAGCGTTGCCTTCTGAGACGTCTAACGCTGCAGATTCACGGCAACCAGACCTTGCATTGTCATGTCCGATCTGCATGTTATATATATATATATATATATACAGACCCCAACTGACACCTCGGAACAGAAGAAAGGAGGCAGCATCGAGTCCTGATTCTTCAGCGGCCTGGCCGAACGCATTGGCTTCTCGCTACTGGCCGAAAACAGAGAAGTATCATCGTTGGACTGTGGGTACCGTGACGTTATCGAACCACGGCTTCAAACACACTGCAAAACGGTAACTACAGCAACAACCAACACCCAAAACCAAGAACAAGTACTGCTAACTACTATGACGACGACAGCCAAGACAACTGCACCTGCCGCGACAACTACTACTTACTACTATACCTTCAATGCGACTAACACGACGGCGGCTACCACCACCACGACTACTGCTACTGCTACTACTACGACTACAGCGACGACTGCTGCTACTACTCTTACTACTACTGATACTTACTACTGAATACTTACACTTGTACTACTTATACTAAATGCTGCTACTACTGCTGCTACTACAAGTGCTACTGCTACTGCTAGTGCGACTGCTGCTTGTGCTGCTACTGCCACCACTACCACTACAAGAACTACTAAGTAATCAATTACTGTGGCCACTACAAGTACCACTACCGCAGCTGCCACTGCTACTGCTGCTGCCGCTGCTGCTACTGCTGCTGCTGCTGCTTGTGCTGCTGCCTCTCTCTCGGCTCGGCTCGGCTCCGAGGGTTGAGTCCGCCAGGCGGACCCGGGCCTTAGGCCCCCCTCTCCCCCACGCGGTGGTGGTAGAGAAGGCTTGTGGGGTCAAAGGTCGGGAAACAAAGACAAAGGTTTGTGTGAGCTGTGGAGTTTGCCTGGCAGGAACCCCCCCCTAACCCTGAACTTTAGCCCGCGTCCCGGCCTCATCGCCGCGCCCCCTAAGGCTAAGTCCTAAGTTCCTGCGACAGGCAAAATCCCCCACTATGGTCTGGCAAACGGTGGTCGCCTCCCAAAAAACCACAACACTCTAAGGGCCGAGCAACGACTATAATGTAGTAAGAACACAGTCGTGGGCTGACTCCCCCGTTGCAAAAGCTTCCATCTAGGTTTCTATTGAAAAGCTGAGCGAAAAGGTCATCCCCCAAAGTGGTGTCGGCAAGTCTCTGACGCAATGCCAATTTGTGCAAGTGCAAGGGCGTGTGGCCCTGTTGGTAGTTAGTCGGAATGGCTCCAGCGGCCCGTCTTGAATTAAGCTCATCATTGTAAGCTCGCAGAAAGACTGTTGAAAAAACTTCCCCCGCTCATTGCTTGTAGGTCACGTCGTGGTATCACCCCGCATATGCGCTTGTACACGTCTCACAGCACGCCACATGGGTCCAGGTAGTAGTCGGACCTGGTTGGGGTCGCGTTGTGTGCCCCCCGGTCGTCTTTCCCCACCTCGTCCTCGGTCTCGTTGTCTTGGGCTGCGGCTTGGTAGCGATGGTCGCGCCCCAGCATCCGTGGAACTGTTCGAGCCCCCCACGGTGCTCGGCTTTTCGGTTGTCGTCGTCTTCTCCTCATCGTCGCCCCAGTCCACTTCCTCTTCTTTGAAGCTCTCCGTGGCTTCCGCAGTCGGGTTCACGCGGGCTATATCTGTTGAGCTCCCCGCCTTCATCTCATGCTTGATCCGCTTCCCCTCGTGAGCTGTGTCTGTTGAGCTCCCCGCCTTTATCTCACGCTTGGTCCGCTTCTTCTCCACTGCGCGTTGGTTGGCCTTCTTGTCCTTCTTCAACTTTTTGGTCTTTTTGTGGTCCTTCTTGTCCCGGTCCTTCTTCTCCGTCTTGTCCCCCTTTTTCTCGGCTTTGCTGCCCTTCACCCCCTCCGTGGGTGTTGTGGGTTGGTTCTTGTAGCATTGCTTTGCTTGGCTTAGCATCGCCCCCACCTTCCACGGGTGTTTGGCTATATACCAAAGGAGCTCCGCGACGATCTTTGGGTTCCCCTCCTGGACTATGTCGACGAGTTTGTCGGCTTGTCTTCCGGTCTCTCTTCTCGCATTGTGCCTTTGCACATATTGCTCCCACTCCTGAGTGTTGGCTTCGTCGAGGATCTCCCCCGTTATGCGGTCTTTGTATTTCCCCGTTTTCCAGTTCTTCTTGATGTTCTTCCCGATCCACCGGTCCAGCGGGTCTGGTTCGTACAGGAGAGCTCTCCCCTTTTCAGTCTCGAAGCGAACGTAGTCGGAGTAGGGCTTTGTCCTCCCCGCGACTTCGCAAGTCCCTCCCCCTTCGGGTTGGTAGAGGTCATGCTCATCAGCCACGTCCCTCTGCTTCCGTATGTTGCTGGGTGCCGCCGTGCTGGCGATCCCCCCCGTGGCAACGCGTTGCTTGTAGCATGAGGCGCCACTGTCGTGGCTTTTGTGGCAAAAAGGTCCTTCAAGGCATGCTCGACATGTCACCCCCATGGCCTTAAGTTTCTCCGCGACTGCACACTGCTCCTGCCAGGTCGTCTTGGTTCTGCCTGGCTTTGCCGATGGGTCTCTCTCTATTCGGCTTCTTCCACCTCTGGGGCTGTCTGTCCCCCCCGGCTTGGATCTTGAAGAGCTCGACATGGATCGTGAGGTGGTAGTAGGACAAGGTCTCCCCGTGGTCCACAGTGCTGAAGTATGCTCCGTCCCCCTACTGGCGGGCCACCCTCCCGGAGGAGGGGCCGCGGTCAGGTTCGGGAGGGTGCGCTGGCAAAGGGGCCTCTTAAGCAAGACGGCAGCGGGCGGAGACTCAAGCACCACTGGGTCAAGGCGAAGGTGGCTCCTCCGGGGTAACAGCCCAGAGTAACCCCCTGCCTCTCCCCCCCGGCACAAGAGGGCGAACAGACCCCCAAGTACAAGGTGTGGCACTTGAGCCAAAATGGCTACGCTGCCTCTCTCTCTCTCTCTCTCTCTGTCTTGCTTGCAATCGGACAAAGGAGCACGCGAGCGCTCCCCGCGCCCGAAGGCGCACCGGTCTCATAGTCTGTGTGACACTGGCAGAAAACTGAGGACTGGCCCGGCACCGTTGAACCCCCCTTTACACCCTTTACACATGCCACCAAAACCCCGGCCTCTGGCCTCCTCTCCCCCGTTATTCGGGGGTTGCTGTGTGGTTTCTGTACGCCCACCAGCGTTGGTCAGCTGTGCTGTCCCCAAAAAGGTGTTACCCTAAGGCATGTACAACACATCACATACTGTTGGCAACACAGCACACTGTTAGCACTCTGAGGGCCGCGCCAAGGACAACCGCTCGCACACGGCAACACACAACTCATGACTTCAAGCATGTGGTATTACTTATTGTCCTGGCTTGTCCCCCTATTGTCTAGTGGCTCTGGCAGGTCTCTGGCTCCCCTTTGCAAACACGATTGGCTCGACGTACAAGCTAGGTTACACATGGATCACGGGGTCCCCCGGGTGCCAAAAACCCCCATGACGATCGTAGCAAGCCGCATGCATGCGCCTGCGTCTATGGCTTCGGTAACTGCGCTCCCCCTCGCTCAGGTCTGCTTCCGGTGGATCGGCTACGGTGTCCCCGACCATGGCTTGGCTCCGCATCTCTTCCTCTTGCTGTCTCTCCAACTCTTCCATGGCTGCCACAAGGTCATCATCGCTGGGCCCCCATTGGCTGCTTGGAGGCTGTCGGTCTTCATGGTCGCCCCCATCGTCCGAGCTCGGCACGCTGCCCGGCCACTGTTCCCCGTGCAGCGGTGGCACCCACGGGCCAGATCCTTCTTGCATGGGTCGGGCTGGGTCTGCACTTGTTGCAGCTGCCCCCTGTTCGTCTGGCTTTCGCTGGTCCCCTGTCTGCGGTTCCCCTTCCTCGGTGGTTTGGGTGTCCACCGCCATGTCAGGCTTTGCATGTGCAGCAGGGGAGGCTGCACCATGGGGGTCAGGCTCCCCAACATGTGGCTCAACGCCACGCAGCGTCCCGCCAGAGTTCGTAGCTTGGCGCCGTCCCCCATTGGTAGGGCTGGCGCTTCGTTGGCTCCATTGTCGATCGCTACGACGTCGGCAGGGTGAGCTATATTCAGGGTCTCTTCTTCCGCTATGAGGTCCCTGGCGTCCTCGAGCAGCACGGCCACTGCTTGTCCCCAGCCTTCTGTGACCCAGTCGAGGTCTCCCCTGACGGCGGAACCTTGTGCCGTCTGGACTGCCGCCATGGCTTGTTGTATGCCGGCATAGCTCGCTTGCACTTGAGTTCCCCACTGGTCTGCCACCAGCAGGTTCAGCACTTCTTGGGTTTTGCGCAGTTCGTTCACGATCTCCCCCAGCGAGCCGATCACGCAGTGCTGGTTGATCCCCTCCGTGCTGTACTCCTCGTTCCCTATGTCCAGCAGCCGCATGTACACTATCCCCAGGTAGTCTATATACTTGCGCCTCTTCGGTGCCGGCTCAGCGCATGGATCCGGTTCCGCGTGTTCTTTTGTTGGCTGCACTGCCCCCTCTCTGTCGTCGTCCAGAAGGAGCAGAAGGTGTTCGGCTACTTCCACGGCTGCATGCGTGCCCCCTTGCATCTCAAGCACGTCCCGGATCTGCCTAAGCCAGTGCCGGATCATGGTGGCCGTCGGCGTCAGGGCCGGCCGGGCCCAGGCTGCATCTGTCACGGGCCGTCCTTGCTGCGTGCCATGGCTTCCCTCTGCTACCCTCGTGTAGCTGGCCGCCTGCTGCATGTGTGATGCTTCGTCTGTCTCTTCCTCCCCGGGGGTGGGTGCCGGTGCTGGCTCGTGTTGTTGCGGCTGGTCAGGTCTCGGTGCCGGTGTGGGTCGTGGGTGCGCTGTTCCTGTGTGTGGTCCGCCCCCCGCAGAGGGGCTTGCTTCTGTGGCTCTTCGGTCTCCTCTGGCGTTGTTGGGGTCCCCTCTCTCTCTCTCTCTCTCTCTCTCTCTCTCTCGCTCGAAGCGCAAACATCCGAAGACGTCTTTGCGTGGCTTCCTTTGGACGACCTACATAGGCCGGCTATCTCAGTGAAATTGGTAAGAATGGGCAACAAAAGACAAATAAGCTGAACCTTAGGCTGCTGCTGCAGCTGCTGCTGCTGCTGCTGCTGCTACTACTACTACTACTACTACTACTAGTACTACTACTACTACTACTACTACTACTACTACTACTACTACTACTACTACTACTACTACTACTACTACTACTACTACTACTACTACTCCTTTACTACTACTACTACTACTACTACTACTACTACTACTACTACTACTACTACTACTACTACTACTACTACTACTACTACTACTACGCTGCCGCTGCCACTACCACCACCACTACGCAGAGCACAGAGAATACTGCAGCATCTGCTATGTACGACGACGACTATACACACTGCAATTGCACATGCCTTCACTCCAGAAGCAGAATTTGAAAGCTCTTTGTCTTGATTTGCTGGTCCCGATGTGCTGACTGGTGCATCAGGAATCACAGCAGGATGCGGCCGAGAGTCTCTGAGGCAAGCAGCGCTGCACAACCCCACAGCCCACGTGGGCCCCGAACCTTCAGATCACATGGCTGCCGTCTGACACATGCGGCAGCTCGCACAGAGTGCATACTCTGTGTACTGCTGCACGGACAGCCGAGACATCTGCCATGACGGTGTCGACGGACCACCAAGCAGAAATCAACGTCAGTGGTCCGAGCCCGCCCTGCGATGTGTCTGCATCCAGCTTTCAGCATCCGGGCAAAGAGTCCCGCATCAGCCCGTGCAACACAGGTGAAATGAACCTCCCGCCGTGGCTTGGAAAGACGTGCCGTGGAGGTCGAACCGTGGGAGCTCCACCTCTGCGACAAGCAGCTGAGTCAATGTAACTAGCTCGGTATGGTAATGTATCACAGACTTGCCCTGTTCTATCGGTCCGGTCTGGTGCATCGTATTTTGAAATTCTGAACCGCCGCAGCTTTTTGCCGTGCCGGCACGGCCCCCCTGGCCGAACTCATGTCCATCTAAGTGTTGCCGCGCCCCTGCTAAAATGGACCGTCTCACCCTTTCATCACAAGGGCCGCAGACCCCGTCCAGGTCGCCCACGCATCGGCAGCCTGGTACAGTAGCTCGTCCGCGTCAATCTGGGAAGACTCCAGCAAAGGAGGGCGAGCCAACTCAGAAGCCTAAGAGTGGCAGTTCCATGTTCTAACACTTTCCGATGTGACACCCCCGTCATATCTCGAGGTTTCCAACTCCGGGCACAGCCGAAACCCTCTCTTTCGACAGCACCTGGTGCTCTTCGCCGGTCATGCCCTGGTCAATTCAGAGGAACTGTGCGGTACATCAGCTCAGTGTTCTTTCTATGGCCTCATCCAAACCTGTCTCGCTATGCCCTGGGATTTCCAACGAACCTCGGCGCATCCAGAGCGCGGGCAGCGTTGGCTCGCGAAGCCAAAAAGTAAAGTACTGGGGCGTTTGCCTTGGCGTCGCCTCACGGAGGCCTGTGGCTTTGCGTTGTGCTGCGTGCACGTGTGTTCTAAGCAGGAATCAGTCCGAGTTCTATCCGGGGCAGGACATGAAATCAGCTAGCTCGACCCGTTTCATCTGGCCGCATAGGGTGGTAAGCACCCAGGATGCATGCCAATGTAGCTCTGCCCCGAGGCTGACGCAGCAGGCTCGTGAGCTTGAAATGGAACCCTGCCTCACCACATAAAACAGCCAAACTGTCCTCACAGCTTCTCGGACAAAGCCGAGGACGGGGCCACTCGGCACGAACATACGATCCCCGAAAGTCTCAAGAAATGGCCTGCAATCGTCGCGGTGGGATACTGTAAACACCCAGCGTTCAACATGAAGAGCTGCAGGGCACCCAGTGCCAGGAGATGGAGTGTCGCAACAGCATCACTAGCCACCAGGACGCATGTCTGAAGCAGGGACTTTGTTAGAAGCGATTCTCATCGTCTGAGCTGCACTTTGGCAACAACCGTCCCGTGCTGTCGGGCTCGGTGTCCTTGGCCAAGCGCAATCAGCAGGTGTCGTCGAGTGAGGCTAGACATAACCTTGTGCAAGGTGCGAGATGCCCAAAGCAAATCTATCCACTTGGGCATAGCCTGGCCGTCTGCCAACCAGATGTCCAACTTGCAGTCTGCTGATACGTACACGGTGACAGAGAGCGTGAGAGTGAGAGAGTGAAAGCGTGAGAGTGAGAGAGTGAAAGCGTGAGAGAGCGCGAGGGAGCATGAGAGGGTGAGAGGGTGAGAGAGTGTGTGTGTGTGTGTGTGTGAGTGAGAAACCCAAACTTCCACGGGCTCAGGTCGTTTGGTTTGTTCGTTTAAGCTGCAGGGGGCCAGCGGAGGGGCAGGCAAGGCGAGTGCGTGCGCTGGCCAACGAAGACCGCGCACTCATCTATCTGTCATCTCGTGTAAACGTACCTGCAAAATCGTTGAAAGCGCCTCGATGAGTTCGTGAGTGGTGATTCCGAATACGAGTACAAGCGCAGAGTCAGGTGAAGGTTCCAGGTGACCCGTGGCTTCGTGTTTTAGTAAGCGTCAACAAGGAAATCATGAGCCTATTGAAGACCTCCGGCAATATTTTCATCTTGAAATGTCTCAGCTGAGTCTTGAACTCTTTGAAAGCTGAGTGGTTTTGACCACTGAAGAACAGTTTACAAGGGAAACCGGGTGTGTGTCTGTGTGTGTGTGTGTGTGTGCGTGTCTGTGTGTGTGTGTGTGTCTATGTGTGTGTCTATGTGTGTCTGTGTGTGTGTGTGTGTGTGTCTGTGTGTGTGTGTCTGTGTGTGTCTGTGTGTGTCTGTGTGGGTCTGTGTGGGTCTGTGTGTCTCTGTGTTTGCCTGTGTGTGTGTGTGTGTGTGTCTGTGTGTGTGTGTGTGCGTGTGTCTGTGTGTGTGTGTGTGTGTGTGTGTGTCTGTGTGTGTCTGTGTGCGTGTCTGTGTGTCTGTCTGTGTGTGTGTCTGTGTGTGTGTGTGTGTCTGTGTGTGTCTGTGTGTGTGTCTGTGTGTGTGTCTGTGTCTGTCCGTGTGTGTCTGTGTGTGTCTGTGTGTGTGTGTGTGTGTGTGTCTGTGTCTGTGCGTGTCTGTGTCTGTGTGTGTGTGTGTGTGCGTGTGTCTGTGTCTGTGTGTATGTCTGTGTCTGTGTGTGTCTGTGTGCGTGTGTGTCTGTGTGTGTGTGTGTGTGTATCTCTGTGTGTGTTTGTGTCTGTGTGTGTGTCTGTGTGTGTGTGTGTGTCTCTGTATGTGTGTGTGTGTTTGTTTGTGTGTGTGTGTGTGTGTGTGTGTTTGTATGTGTTTGTGTGTGTGTTTGTGTGTGTGTGTGTGTTTGTGTGTGTTTGTGTGTGCTTGTGTGTGTTTGTGTGTGTGTGTGTGTGTTTGTGTGTGTGTGTGTGTGTGTCTGTGTCTGTGTCTGTGTCTGTGTCTGTGTCTGCGTGTGTCTGCGTGTCTGCGTGTCTGCTGTGTCTGCGTGTCTGCGTGTCTGTGTGGTGTCGTGTGTGTCTCTGTGTGTCTCTGTGTGTCTCTGTGTGTCTGTCTCTGTGTGTCTCTGTGTCTCTGTGTGTCTCTGTGTGTCTCTGTGTGTCTCTGTGTGTCTCTGTGTGTCTCTGTGTGTCTCTGTGTGTCTGTGTGTGTGTGTGTGTCTGTGTGTGTCTGTGTGTGTCTGTGTGTGTCTGTGTGTCTCTGTGTGTGTCTGTGTCTCTCTGTGTCTCTCTGTGTCTCTCTGTGTCTCTCTGTGTCTCTCTGTGTGTCTCTGTGTCTCTCTGTGTGTCTCTGTGTGCCTCTGTGTGCCTCTGTGTGCCTCTGTGTGCCTCTGTGTGCCTCTGTGTGTGTGTGTGTCTGTGTGTCTGTGTGTCTCTGTGTCTCTCTGTGTCTCTCTGTGTCTCTCTGTGTCTCTCTGTGTCTCTCTGTGTGTCCCTGTGTGTCTCTGTGTGTCTCTGTGTGTCTCTGTGTCTCTCTGTGTGTCTCTGTGTGTCTCTGTGTGTCTCTGTGTGTCTCTGTGTGTCTCTGTGTGTCTCTGTGTCTGTGCGTCTGCGTGTCTGTGTGTCTGTGTGTCTGTGTCTCTGTGTGTCTGTGTCTGTGTCTGTGGTCTGTGTCTGTGTGTGTCTGTGTGTGTGTGTGTCTGTGTGTGTGTGTGTGTGTGTCTGTGTGTGTCTGTGTGTCTGTGTGTGTGTGTGTCTCTGTGTGTGTGAGTGTGTGTGTTTGTTTGTGTGTGTGTTTGTGTGTTTGTGTGTGTGTGTGTGTGTGTGTTTGTGTGTGTGTGTGTGTGTGTGTGTTTGTGTGTGTTTGTGTGTGCTTGTGTGTGTTTGTGTGTGTGTTTGTGTGTGTGTGTGTGTGTGTCTGTGTCTGTGTCTGTGTCTGTGTGTCTGCGTGTCTGCGTGTCTGTGTGTCTGCGTGTCTGCGTGTCTGCGTGTCCGTGTGTCCGTGTGTCTCTGTGTGTCTCTGTGTGTCTCTGTGTGTCTCTGTGTGTCTCTGTGTGTCTCTGTGTGTCTCTGTGTGTCTCTGTGTGTCTCTGTGTGTCTCTGTGTGTCTCTGTGTGTCTCTGTGTGTCTCTGTGTGTCTCTGTGTGTCTCGGTGTGTCTCGGTGTGTCTCTGTGTGTCTCTGTGTGTGTCTGTGTGTGTCTGTGTGTGTCTGTGTGTCTCTGTGTGTCTCTGTGTGCCTCTGTGTGTCTCTGTGTGTGTCTGTGTGTCTTTGTGTGTCTCTGTGGGTCTCTGCGTGTCTCTGTGTGTCGCTGTTTGTCTCTGTGTGTCTCTGTGTGTCTCTGTGCGTCTCTGTGTGTCTCTGTGTGTATGCGTTTGTGTGTGTGTGTGTGATCGGAAGACAGAGGCAATGCAAGCCAAGGAAAGGCAGGAGGGGAGTGAGGCAAGGGCAGGGGACCAGCCTTGCAGCCTCCATACTTCCAGCTCGGGCAAAGGCTCTGCACCCTGGCTGCACGCGCAACACGGAGCAACACAATTGGCCCAATACTGTAACCTGCCACATCCTGCAACCCACTTCCTGCAACAGCCGTCCAAGGCACTCTGCTGGAATCTTGAGCGGCTCTTTGACGCCCACTTTGGATGCGGATGTCAGGACCTTGGCAAAGATCACAACAAGCTTAGGCAGGCGCTGCACATGCACACCTCGGAGCCTCAGATCCCGGCGGCAGCATTCAGCAAGGACATGACTGCAGCAGCACTGTCGTCCTTGACCTGGCGGCACACCTGGACCTATAATGGCTGACAAGCTAGGAGCAACTCCCAGCCACGCCTCCTTCCGTCGGCAGGGACAGATTCGCCGGGCCACCGTGGAGGGGAACTGCCCCATGCCACCACGACATCGCGGGCCGCCCCCTTGGACTTTGCAATTAGTTCTCTACAGCCCCAAGCCTCCTTAACATTCCCTAGTCGCATGTCCATATCATCCATGACAAAAAGGAAGGTAACCACAGCAGGGTCCTCTCCCCAACATCCAGCGTTGCACCCTCAACATTGCAACGAGGTTAATTTAATCCAAGCTGGTCGAAACCGCAGACACGGATCTACTGCTCGACTTGAAATCTCCAAGTTACCACCATCCCAGAAGCACACCTGAGTTCAGGTCTGACAAAACTGATGCATACAGGTCAAGTTTGTTGAAGTGCGAGCCTTGAAATCTGCCGGTGCCGCCCAGTATCGCCAGGTGCTGGACCTCCTTCTGTGCAGATGGACGGGTTGTGCAGCCAGCCGCCTGGAGCTGATGCCAGACAAAGAAGTCCTCCAAGGCAGGTCTGGGGCCCAGGGCCATGGGCCATGCCGATTCCAACACCACCGCTCCTGATGTGGAGCTTGCAACGGCTTCCCAATCTTGGGGGTTGCTCGGCCAAGAACCCTCATCGCACCTGAGCTTGACGCATTGGAACTCTGTCCGCTGACCATAATTCTGCCTGCGAGCGCGCCTTTTTCTAATACTGGCATACTTACCGAAGTGCGAATACTGTGGCCGAAGCCCGAGTGCTCGCTCTCAAGTGCGACAGGATGAAACCGAAGGAGGAGCAACCCTCAAGTACAAGTAAAGCAACACCCGGGCGCTCAGAGTCCAAGCCGGAGCAGACGGTCTCGCAGTCGGCATCCCTGGCACCCACCACCTAGATGGGCAATCAGCTCCGGCATGCGTGACATCTCGCCGTCGAAGTGGCATGCTTCCACCCCTAAAGCCGCACGGCTTGGGTGCCAGGTCACCCACTCGATGGGCGACTCTGCTGGCTCGGCTGCCAGGGCCCAGGCAGAGCATGCCGAGATAAGGACTGTCAGCCCCATAAGTTTTACAAAGTTATGTTTCGCCGTTCTGCTGGTGGGAGTTGCAGTTGCGAACCTGCTCACCTATCCCATGCAGAGATCATCAGGTAGCAGGATTGCATCTACACTTGTGCGGATCTTGTGATGAAAGCCACTGAGAAAGTCGGAAAGTCGGACGGCCAAGTTAAAAGCTGCCCCACAGCTCTGCACAGTTCCACCGTGCCTCAGCTGAGCATCTTGTTGAAGCCTGAGCACGCGCTGCAGAATACCTCATGTAATGACTGGCTCCGGTAGGAACGAAGCAGCAATGCAGGGTGTTCGTGTGGTGGCCTCCCGTGCTCAAGTGTCTCAAGTGCTCAAGAAGTTTCGGTTTGCCAAAGCCTTGAAACTTCGAAGTTGGCCAACCAAAAGTTGTTTGCCAGTTGTTTGCATGTCAAGAGTAATTTTGTAGCGGAGCAACGATGCCCACATGACTTTCTCAGCCAGCTGACGAAGCTTAGTCACACGTGGCAGGGAACGCTTCGGGGACATGCGATTCACGCACGACTACCTGGCAGTGAAAATCTAGTCTTCGATTTTGCCGTACTTCCTGTGGAAGTGATGGCAGGAACACACATGGAGCGCGAGCGTGTTTTGGTAGGGTGGTGGGGGGCTGGCATTCGGGTGTTCCTGAGGCTGGGGAAAGAGCGGGTGCTTGCTGAGGGCGGGCGACTGCTTCTACCTACCTGTCTACCTGTCTATCTGTATCTGTCTAGCTATGTATCCATCCATCTCTATGTATCTATAAATCTACCTATATGCGTTTACATATATACAGTCAGTATATATATATATATATATATATATATATATATATATATTAGTGTGTGTGCGTGTGTACGCATATGAACATACAAACATACCTACACTGGACCTACGCACGTACATACGTACAAACAAACAAACAAACATACATAGACACACACGTTACACAACCAGAACTACGTACATACATACCTACATCACATATGCATACATACTTACAGACACATACATACATACATACCTACATCATACATGCATACATACATACATACACACATACATACACACAAGCTATATATATATATATATATGTGTGTGTATGTATGTATGTATACACATGAACGAACTGATATCTTTTACACATATAAATGTGCAGAGAGAGAGAGAGAATGCGTATATATATATATATATATATACATCTTGAAATGACTGTGTGTGTCTGTGTGGGGCTGGGTGAGAAACCTGTGGAGGTAGGTAAACCGTGAAAGCCCGCACGAACTTGAGCATCGCGGCTGTCTGTGGCGAGACTTGGCGTTTTGAACTCTGCAACAAGCGGATCGAGACCACCAAAAATCGTAAAATGGCAGTTCACGCTGCGTGGCCGCGAGAAGGTGCCACCGTTTTGTACAAGTCGGGCGCGGCCCCTCACGAAGTTACCGTCATGACAGGAGAATATCTGCCATTTGGAGCCAACGTGCTACGGGCAAGATCCTGGATCGCTTATCTTCTAGAGTCAGCCGAATTCAGTGCAACAAAGCACTCATGCAAATTTAAATGGTCGCTGCTTGCCGCTCCTGACTGAGAACTTCCAGAGGAATCACCTTCCATTCCCCAGTCATCGGGTTGAACCTTTGCAGAAAGATCTGGTCAGGTAGAATTGTTTGAGCAACCTTGTGGGTCAATATGTACAACTGCCCCTGACAACCGGTGGATGCCAGGCACGTCTGGACAGCCTCAGTTCCGTTACATGAAGGGCCAGGGACCCAACAGCGCAAGGAATCGTCCAAGTGCTCGATGAAGCATGCAGGAGCAGAACCCCCACCGCAAGCGAAGAGCTTGCCGTTCACGCTGGCTGCAGTGTGACCCTTGCGCTCCGTGGACATTGCTGGCATGTGGGACCAGCGCTGCTTCGAAGGATCGTAGCACTCGACGGTCGCAAGCGGTCCTTCGCCTCCAGGTCGATCAGGGGAGATTCCGCCGGAAACGAAGATGTTTCCAAGATGAGACGTGCATTCATGGTGGTGTCGTCGCACGGACATCCGTGGGAGCTGCTTCCAGGCCTTTGTCCGAGGATCAAAGCACTCGACAGAGCCATGTACTGCCTCTTCTCCGGCCTTTTCCTGCTCAAGATCGTCATTGAGGCCTCCACAAACGTACAGCTTTCCATTCAAGAAAGCAGCGGCATGAAATTCGCGCTTCTTGACCATCGGCGGAAGGTTCTCCCAGGAGCCTGTGGTCTTCATGAGCAGCGATGCCGATTTCGTCACACGCCGGACGGCACTTCCAAATCCACCTGACAGAGCCCATAACACGGCTGCACACAGAAAGGAGTCAGAGGAGGTTGGGACACCTACATGAACATTCCACGGCAGGGAGACTTTAATTTGAACGAGTGCAGGTGAAATGCAAAGTCAGTTCCAAGTTCAACTTGCTTGCCGTCTGCTTCCGTTAGGCCGGCTTACTTTACATGCAGACCCCGACCAGTCACCGACATTTGACCCAAGTCGTCAAGAGTGTTTCGGCAAGCTGTGCACGTGGCCTCCACAGGTCACCACCACGTCGCGCTGCTGTGCAAGCGTGGAACGGAAGGTCTGGGTTCGTGGAAGGCAATCACCAAGCAGGCGCAATGTTCCTGGCTGTGGATGCCATTCCCACATCTGGGGTCCTAGAGCCAGGTGAACACCCGGAAGTAGTTGCGGATTGGATCTTAAGCCTTTGGCCAGTACTTTGCATGTGTTGAAGAGCTCCATGGCCAAGAAACGGTCGGCATACTCCACGCACTGGGTAAGAACTCTTTCCGACCGCATGGCCCGCTGAAAAGAGCACTCCGTGTTGCTTGGGTGCAGCTGCTTCATGGTGGAGAACCGCACTTTGTGCAACTCGATGGCCAGTCGACTTGCCGGGACCTGGCCAGACTCGTGAAGGCACTTGCACAAAGCGAGGAGCGTCATCTGCAGGTCAAAGCTGTCGCCCGAGAATGGCGTTGGTGCGTGGCTGGCACCTCGTAGTGCTGCACATGCCATGGCTCTCGGCTTGAAGTTTCCACCGCACCTTGCTAGGGGCTGCGCACTCAGACGCAGGAGGGAGGCTAAGGATGCCCCTCCTTCTGCCTTCGCAGGGCCTGAAACTGCCCTGCGAGCACGCTCTTGCGCTCTTGACTCCACAACACTGTCACAGCTCAACACTACGCACTACAGCTCAAGCCACTGTTGACTCAGGAACCCTTTGACCAGGTGCCGTGCACAGCTTGTTTTTGTAGCTGCTCCTGTGTTTCGAGGCGAGTGCATGCCCGTGCCAAGGCTACAGTTGCCGGAAGCTTTCCTTTTCCTGGCTCTGTCGCTCTGTCTTCATAGCCATAGTTGAGATCACAGCAGTAGCGATACAATGAATGCTACTATAAAGCACCTGGCACCGTCGAGCGTCCCTCTCTGTTCGCCATTCGGCAGCTACGCACTGCGTCGCCCAAGAAGCTAACCTCAACCTGCCTTCTTCCCTCCCTGCACACCGGCTGTCCGTCACTCTAGCCCTATCTTGGAATCGTGCTCTGGCGGATGTCATAGAATTGACAAACTGACACCCGGTGCTCCGACAGTTTTGGATGCAGCGTCTCCTTCTCTTCTGCCCAGCGCCTGCAGCCACGGCAAAAAAAAAGCGCAGCATGTCTCGAGATCGTTGCCGAGGGCTCGGCTTTCGCTCGAGCTCGTGTTGTTGCTTCAGGGCCTGAAGAGCGTCGCAGAGCATTGCTCATTGCTTGCACGAGACCTGCATAATATACTGCTTTTGAGAAAGGCTTTTGGCGCTACGTGCATGCCAACACAAATCTCGCAGAAACGCTGCATGCGCAGACTGAAAGCTGCGCGAAAGTCTGCAACAATGTTGGAAACGGTGATCAGGCGCTTACTGTGCATAAGTTGCCACCCTGTCCCACATGCGCCTTCTCTCGCCGCAGAAGCTCCTTCCAGCGGAGGCTAACGCAATGAACTTACAAGTAGCAACTTTTCGATGCGAAAGGACATACAACTCGAAGCCATGCCTGACATGCTGCAAGTACTTTTTGTTGCATGCGGGCTTGGGAAGGCGGCTGCGAAGTACTTAAAACGATGTCCAAAAAGTGGTTCCCATAGGGAGACAAGAGCAAGACTAAGAAGCTAGCATACTGTAGTATTCCCCAAAAGCTGCCTCAAATTTCGGCAAAGTGCGCAAAACGCAACAGTCACCAGGCCTGAACTTTTTTCTGGAGCTTCTCGCGGGTCTCGATCTCGTTGTTCACGGTCCCCTGACACCCAAGAGCATCTAAGACTGGCATCGTGCTCAAAATGCAGTGAGCTCATAGTGATCTCTTCCCGTGAGTAGTCTGGTCGCAGTCTACCGGGAAGGCCTTCAAGGTTCGTGTCTCTCTTCGCCACTCCACAGCCTCAAGTCCATATGCAACGACCAACGCAGGAAATGGCAAACTGCCACAAGAGCATAAGCTGCAAGAAAACCATTGCTCGGCACAGGCCTTTCGAAATTCGTCCTGCAGGGGCACGGAAGTGCGTTACAGTAGTCGCATTTCACATTTCATTGCAGGCAAGGACTCAGTGGAAGTCCTGAGCCTTCTGGAAGAGCTCTTCAAGACCTTTCAGACAGAAATCCCCTGCTTTCCAGCGGTACTGAAGTAGATGGCTCTGAAGTTTAAAACCTAGAGGAGATGGAGCTTCGTAATCGTAACCGTATGCATGCGGGGATGCGACCAGCGCATTGGCCGGGGCCAAAACCCAGGACGCTCATAAGCTGAAAGCAAAGCTTAAGCCTCAAGCCCTAGTAACTGCCCGGGCTGTATAGAACCAGTAAACCCTACTGTAACTCCTATCCAACACTCCAAAACGCTAAACCGAACCAGCACAGTCCACACATCGCTCGAAGCTTCGAAAAGCTCAGGTCATGGCGCCGTCTTTGGACGCTTGCCTGGCGCGTGGTTTTTCACCGTGTCTAGGTGGTTCGGCTGTTCAATTGAAGAAGCACACAGAACCTGGTCTCTACTCTGTTCCAGATTCAATGCGGCGTGTGAAGCCAAGAAGAGCTAGATGCATGTAGACGTTTGAGTACCTATAAGTAGGAGCTTGGAGCTGCCCATGCGATCAAGACTCATGCCCTGCCTTTTTTGACTCCTAAAGTCGCAGAAACTACAGATTTCGGACTGCAAACGCCCCCAGACAGACATAGTTCGTTATCATGACGTCATCAGATGCCTCCTTCCTCAGCTCTCGCTGAGAGCTGCGCAGCAGCTCATCCTTACTCGCATTCATGCTCAGATCTTCTATGAAGCCCACCCCGCAAAGGTGTACAGTGTCATAGCTTCCTCAACAGAAACAAATCTTCACAACCGGGTTGGGCACAAGCTCTTCGCGCAAATGGACCTGCCATGCTGGCTCCTCTTTTGCACGACACTGCCACAGGAGATGCCAACAACCCTATGTTGATTCAGCATCCCTCCGATCTATCCATAATTGGTTCCAAGTCGTCATCACGCTGCCGTCTAAGGACGTTGGGTCTTCCCCCACCTTGGCTGCAACAACCTGAGGGCAGGCAAGATGGTCTCCCTCAAAGACCCTGCCGTGTACACTACCTTGACTTCGTACTCTCTGCACATCATGGCCACACTCGCAACAGGCGTTGCATCTCTGAGGCCGGGGGCCGCTTCTGCAACGATGCACTCGCTGCGATGCCTCAGACTAGAGCGATCCCAGCAGCCAATACCAAGAGCCGATTCAAAGCAACCGTGAGTATGCCACGAACTGGGCCGATGGCAACTCTGCCTCTTTTTGCGACATACGGTCACTCTTGGCCTTGCGACGGAAAATTTCAGAAAAGAATGAAAACGTTTGATCAGTTTTAAAATTGCCGCCACGTCGTGGCGAACCCAACCGACCACCACAATTGAAGTGACACCTCCTGCCTTCACCAACTGGTAGATTTGTGCCTGCGGAACAGGCTATTGGCGAGTAAAACTAGCAGCCAACCGGGTGGAGGATCAGCCAACCCACGCTTGATTCCCATGGCTGCATGCACATGACTGAAGCGGCTGCACTGTCCCGCCCCTCTCCGGCAGCCGTCTAAGCTGTCCACCAGTTCCCCAGCCACCAGGCTATCAGCGGCTTCAGAGAAGGCCTGCGAGCAAAATGCACATGCACTGACCATGTCCTGCCAGCCTTCGAAGCATCCAAGCTTAGTTTTCCAGCTGGTGTCACCATGTCCATTTGTGAAGAACTATCACACAGCGATGACGAGGCCCACGTCGCTGAAGGCAGAGGCGGCAGAATCGATCCGTTCTGCACAAGCCTGAATCTGGGCCTGGGCTAGCGGCCAGTCTTTGGCAGAGATTGCCTCTGTGATGCCTGGGAGAGTTTTGGCAGCATAGCCTGTGTATAAACCTGGGGCTTGCAGGCAATGCCGGAACCACTTTCGGCCTGGCAAGCCTGACTCCATCAAGAAATTACGCTCCAGAAGGCCGATCTTGTTGTTGAATGCTAGGATCTCATCGAAAGCTGGAGGGCCAAGCTTCCTCAGGCGATCGGCCTCTGCTGCAGACTTCTCTGCTGCCTGAAGGAAGGCTGCAGAGGCTTGCTCGAGGGGTTCGAAGCGCAGCATTCGTTCCGGTGCCGTGTGATTCAGAATCTGCTTGGCCTCCTCTATGTAAGAGCGGATGGCCTGAGCTTGAATTGAGAGGTTCAAGGGCAGCGGAGTCAGACTTCCGTCGTCGGAGCCGGCCAGGCGAAGGGCAGTGAGGCCCCAAACCTGCGACATGGCCACGTGGAACGTGAAGTTTGGATCCCCCTCCGTTGCCATCCAGTTAAAGGAGTCGTATACCGAGTGGTAGACTCCATAATGGGCATCCCCTGGCGTAAAGGACATGTCAAGCGAGGGTATGCCCAGGCGGTCAATGAAAACGGTATAGTCCGAACCTGAACCGAGGGAGTACAACCTGCCAGACCAATGATCGGAGAGAGGTTTCTGGGAGCCAGGGTGGCGGACTTGTCCCAAGACGCCAGCGAGCAGCTGGGCGAGGGACGGGGTTCCTGCAGCTCGGAAGTGGTCCCCTGAGACGCCAACATCGACATTCAGGTAAGCCAACGCGCGTTTCAGCAAAGCACCCGAACCATCTCCGTTCACCTCTCCCCATGCGGTTGAGCCCAACAGCCCATACTCCTCCCCACTCCAAGAGCAGAGGTAGATGCTGCGTAGAGGCCGCCATCCACGGCGCAGCAGTTCACCCAAACCTTTGGCGACCTGCTGCCATGCACACTCATACTACCCTCAAGAACTGCAATGCAGACTCAGATAACCAAGTTCGACATCCAACCCTCCCGGCCTCCAGCAACTGTGCAGTTCCACTGTTTGGATCTGCAGCTCCATACACCCAAGCATCGCGATGGTTTCCCAAAAGGACTGGTTGATCAAGGTCAGCTGGCAATGTGCCCGGAATCTTCCCAATGACATTCCAAACGGGTGAAGACTGGAAGTGATTCTCCACCTGCAGCCTCACTTTGTACCGCATCTCTGTCGGACCCGTGCGATAAGTGATGTTGAGCGCACCTTTAAAGGAGGCCGGGGCCTCTCCGCCACCCAGTGAGTCCAGGAAAATGGCCGCATCCCCGTAGGAGATGGGTAGGACGGGAATCTGGGGAATGAGCTCTTCCCGACTGTAGCCACAGAGTTCCTCAACGCTTTTGCCCTGAGGGGCATATGCTCGAGTTGGATCACCGGCACACAGGGAGATGAACTGTATTGATCCTCGCTGTACGCTGCTCTCGGGCCTCCATGGCCCGTAAGGATACACACTGCCTTGGGCATAGCCATCTTGCTCAGGATCCGAATAGATGGCAGCTGCCAGAGCACCGGCCTTCTGCGCATTCATTGCCTTTAGGCCGCGGAAGCATTTTCCATAACGCATCAACGCAATTGTCCCACGGACGTCAACACCGGCAGCTTTCAAAGCAGCAAAGTCTTCTGGAAGGCCAAAGTTGGCGTATACCACTGGAGCGGTCACTTCCCCAGAGGGTGAGAAGGCGTTGAAGGTGTGGTTTCTCCACCATGTGTCAGAAGTATTGTCCACCTGAAGCACATCCTCGGCCAGCTTGGCTGCAGACACTACTCTTCCGGTGCTGTCGACAAGCTGCAGAGCACTTCGGATTGGATACGTCAGAAGCACCTTCTGTGGATCGAGCTCTGCAGCGATCCCCTCCCTCCGAAAGGAATCTCGCACATACTCGGCCATGTGAAGGTCGCCCACCGTTCCCGCAACGTGTGGTTTGCTGGTTATGTATTCCAGGGATGCACGGGCTGAAGAGTTCGTTGGGATGCTAAGGAAGAGCGACTCTTGCCAAGAAGGCTGGGCTGCAGACTTGCTCATTGCCTGCACGGCCTCAATGCCCAGGTCATGGTGCGATGCCTTGCCGTCCAATGTGCAATGTCCCCTTCCAAACACAGGTAGGGTCAGTGCTACCACAATCAGAAAGCGCGGCATCGGGCTCACAGAGCCAGTAGTACACCGAGACTAAGGCTTCCAATAAGGCTTGCTTAGGTGTTCCAGCATGCTACGAGGGGAACCTAGCTTCGAGCAGAAACAGACGAGCAAAGACTGAAGGTTGCACGTTGTCCACGCTTCGAGTGGCATGCTGAACCATAAAGACGTAGATCACAATATGACCCACTTGGAAAAGCAAGCTGGCCTAACTCCGTGCTGCCTTTCCCTTTGCATGGTACTGGCCGCGCACTTGGGGATGGCTTGTTCTCCAGCTGCTGTTCATGGCACGCACTGGCACTGACGTGCAGTGGGGTAGCCTCTTTTGCAGCTGCCATGAACCGCAGCAGCTATAGTCAGGTGAAACTGTGGTCTAGCTCTGCACAAGACGACCAGGTTCAGCTGGCAAATACCAACCAGACGCACAAGTAGCTAATAACTAGTTCGATTGTTTTCTCATAGAGTGCCACAGCCAGCACACTGACGTGCCCGCATAATCCAATCCAAACTCAATAGCCGGCTTCAGACTGTCGTCTCACGACAGGCCCTGCTTTTGCTTGAGCTTGTCCTCAACCAGCTGCCAGCGACCGTGAGGCGAAAGTAGCTAGAAAAGCCGGGGAGCTGTGAATCTCGTCACGGTATTGGAAGAAAGCCCTTTTCAAAATGCTGGTTTCACCTTGGACCATTGGACGTCCGCCAGACGTTAGTTTATCCGGCGTCTGCCCAGAACGAGAAACTGTGCATGAAGAAATCAGACAGGACGCCTGTGTCCAAGTTTCGGACCAGAAACCTCGCACACAATTTGAACAAACAGGCTTGAGAACCTATGTGCAGAGCCTACGGCATGTCGAAGAACACGCAGCACACAAACTTGCACACCGACTAGTCGAGAGCGACATCGTGGGCTGTCTCTTCGAATTGGTGCCAAGCCACGGAAGCACTTTGCCTTCGTTGAGTTCGGGACCCTCCTCACCGCTGAGGCATGCCTGGGCTAGACCCGCAAATCAGAAGCGGCGCAGTGTCAAAAAAATTGCCTGCATTGCTGCGGCCAAGGCTCCCCACCAGCAGAACCTGTTGCGGGGCACTTGCAAACACTCCCAGCGGCCACGAATCCACGAGACAGAGGCGGCTCTCCGGACTGGAGTTATAAGTTATGAGTTATAAGACTTGTAAATTCTATCTCTTCCCGACGTTTGTGCGGAAGATGGTCTACAAGAAGTAGTGTGCCGCCGACACAGTCCTTTCTCTCGAAGAAATTACAGCAATGAAAGGCAGAAGCCTGCAGCTTTCAGACGCACTGAGCAAAATACACGAGTCCGACTAGCCTCGCATGAAGGCGCGAGGGACTGGCACAGCAGGCTCCTCGCCTGCAACCGCTAGAGGATCCGGAAGTGCAGGGGTATGGGATCGTTCTGTACCAGCTTCCACAAGACCATCCACGGACCGTCGTTTAAGTGTGGCAACATTCGATCTGATGCTGCTCTCAACCAGCTTGATCTGATGCCATTTTCTACGCCCGCCTAGCTAGTCAGGCCGATCTGATGCTGTTAGGGGTGAGGCCCAAAACACGTGTTTAGAGCTCCCAAAAAATTCTCAGTCTCAGGGACAACAACGTTCAAATAACTGTGTTGAACTTCTGTCAGTCCCAGCACTCCGCTCATCAGAGCGGCCCCGTTCCCGACTATCAGAGGATGGGCCTGGCTGTTAAAAGGAGGTACAATGGTACAAGTACTGTGTGGAAACCGTGTGCGCCCCCTGACCGAAGCAACACCCGAACAAGCAAATACAGCACCAAGACCGAATGCTCTGCAAATGTAGATCAACTCTGCGTTTCCCGGCTTCCGCTGGAAAGTTAGCTGCTTGAGGAAAAACATGCCCCTTATTGAGTCCGCTTCTTCGGCTCAACAAAAGCCTGACTCATATAGTATCATGGTACTTGTTGCCGCTCATTTTCGGTATCATGAAAATAGTTGGCCAGCTTTTCGCTGACGGCTGATCACGAATACTGCTGCCCAGCTTTTGCAATCGAAACTTCCGAGCTCAGTACGGAGCATGGTCTTTTGGTGTGGCCGTAGTACTTCTTCGTGTTCAGACTCACTGCTGTCCTCATCACCTGATGGGCTGTGTCTCGTTCCACCGCTCATCGAGTGTCAGGGCACCCATTCTCGACGGTGGTTTCTGCCGGTTGGTGCCGCTTGCCGTCTCTGGTGCTCTCGCTCTGGGTCCTCGGTAGTCAGCATGCCCTTGTCCCGCACCTTGATGCTCTCACCGGTGCTGCTCTGACATTCTGGGGTGTTGGAGGGTTGCCTCGCTGGCTGCTCCTCCCAGTAACTGGCATTACATTCCATTTCCCTCTCTCTCACGTGCGTATGCGAGATCTCATTCCACTTGCAGTATATGATCCGGCAAATCTCGAAAATGATTTCGGCTGTTTCTCGACACCCTGATTGTCGATTTTTCGGAAATTATGTTTTATAGGTCTCTCCACAACGATTAGCCGAAGTTGGACCTTACGCTCTCACAACTCGGACAAGCCAGGCGAGGTTTCATATGTCCGGGTCGGTGTGAAACAATAAAGCTTGTTGGTACTTTCGACCCCAACACACGACACACGCGCCCGAAATCAGTCGCAGCTCTTACGTGCGACATGTTTGCAACCATTTTAGTTACAACCTTAAGGTTGTAACGCGTCATGCCCACCAATGTCGCTTAACAGCCAGTAAGAGTTGAGGGCGTCATTGAATGCCTCGTCGTCCAGTATCGCTTGAGCCAAAATCTATCTCTCTGTGTTTCTGTCTATCGGACATAGTAGGGGCTACAGTTGTAGCCCTCAGACCCTAGACCAGCCCCCTCACCCATTGTTTCATTGAGTGAGAGGATTCTGGGCGTCACCGCCACCACTCTACCGAAGAAGGTTGCTGTCAAACCAAGCTGCTTTGTACTCAGGAAGGAGCTGAATGATCAAGGACAAGCGGAGTTTGATGCCAAATTTCAACTTTGTTCAACCCCTTATCCCTGCTGTTAGGGGTGCAAAGCTCTGGGGGGGGCATCGTGTGCTGACATCAGCTGTCCGCAGTTCTTCGAGACTGCAAACAGCCTGGACTGAACAAATGCAGTGAGACCTGCCTTCTTGCGGCACAGGTGTGGGAACTGCACGCGGTACTGCCTGAACTGCCCAATGCACTTGGCCAGTGTTCAAGTCCTTGACGACCTTGAATGAGGAGTGGAGACTTTTGATGGACAATCCAGGACGTCCGTTCAGAAAGCATTTCGGCCAAGCAGCTGTCAGCTGAGCATCTTCCTAGCCAGAGAATGCTTGTGGGTACATACAAACATACAAGCCTGCTCTTCTGTGTTTTTCGAGAAGTGACTCGAAGAGGCAGGGGCCTCCCAACTGTAAGCTGCTTCCAACGCAGAGAGCCTGGGACTCTGCGAGGAACGGTGTAACCGAGTGTAGCCATTCAAAGGACACACAAATGCGAGCCCGTAGCTGCTAGTCACATGCAGCCGGGTAGCAGTCTGTGAGAGACCTTGAAAGAGGAGGCTGTCTTCAACAGGCCTTCGGGCTGATGTGTGCGTGTCCTTTGCTTCCGGGTTCATAAGATCAGAACGTGTCAGGACAGCAGTGACACTTGCGCTGTGCCGCCAAAGCAGCTGCGCAAACTTCCTTAAGAAGCTCAGGGCAAAGCACCTCAGCTGCAACAGTGTGACGGGCGGACAACCACTTCACACTGCCTGCAAAGTAATACAAGAAACACAAGGGTAATATTTCAGGGGCTGTGATTCGCGATCTGCTTCTGGTGGCGAATCTGAGCCAAAATCCCTGGCACAAGCATTGCCGCCTAGGAACGTCTCCATGTCACCCAGCTCGTCCTGAATGCTGTACAACAATGCTAGGCCAACTTGGACGATGATGCGCCACCCCGCGACCAGAAATCCTGGGCTTGCAAGTGCCCTTGTATAGGCAACGAGCTGGATGCCGGGTGGAACCATTCGAAGGCTGGGGTGATGCTCTGAGGAGGGGAGTGCGCCCAACACTAAACGATGCTCTCTGCATCAAGACAATTGAAGGATCAGCCAGGCCACTATCCCAAATCCGGCGCACCACCTTTTGTGGCAAGTCGCTGGCGAAGAGGGAGAGGAACCTTCGTTGCAACATGCTCGAAGACTTAGAGTGGCTCACAAGCTCGGCCGAGGCCAAGCAGCCACTGGATGGCGTAGTACTCGGAGTTGACGCCGTGCTTTGTTAGGGCGGCATGGACCTTTGGCAAAAACCCCTCGACGATGCGATCGAATTGCCAGATGATGACCTGAAGTGCGCACCGCACATCCGCAGATGACCACGCAGCACACTCCACATGTCAGCTGCGGCTCTCTCAAACTGCCGGCTCCAAGAGCAGTCTCGGAAAGCTTCAGTAGAAGTGACGAGCTGCCCCAAGCTTTGGAAATTTCGGCCGGTACAGATCCTTAGAGGAGGGACACATATCTGATCGGCATCTGCTGCGCGACGCCGGCAATAAACCAGAAATCGACGAAGCCGTCAAGGCAAGCAGCCACCAGCGAATGCCGCAGCAGCAAGGCTAAAGAACAGTTGAATACCAGCGCCTCGTCATCGGGGAAGACCTCTTCAACTCCAACAGCAAGCTTAGTGGTACGGCCATCTCGCCATGCGTAATCGGCTTGCACTACGAATCTCGACAGCATGCAGGGATCCACATTGCTTCCCATCTTGCGGCGCACCCCAATAAGCGTTGCCACGATGAAGTTAAGACTTTGGCCTCGGTATCGGCACACCGGTCGCACGCCAGGAGTGCGTCTTCCGGCGGAAAGGGGGCGTGTGAAGCTTCAGACCTACGCAGCCGTATGCAGACCTGGGCGCGCCCAGGGCGCGCATGTAAAAGAATACATGTGCGACTGTGCGACGGCGACATGTGTGCTGCTGTGCGCTGCGGTGTACACGCAGCAGAAGTGGAGTAAAGAGTCCATTGCAGCCCAGTGACAGTAGCCGACATCCCACAGGCGAATGGCCAGCGCCCGGAGCAATCTGCACACTACGAGCTGGCACGATGCCAGCAGATAGGAAGCAAGCTAGTGCATGCTTGCCGCTTCCCTGCCTGAAGAGCGCTTGTTGACCCTTCCCCTGACGCTCGCGGAAGAGCTCCTCTTGCGGGAGCGTACGATGTACATCTCGCCTGATAGCAGCCGTGTCTGAAACTGTGCAATCCCGCATCCTTTCTCTCACGCTACAGCTGCTAGAACAGTCTTCTTGTGATTTCTGATTTGCAGCTGCACCTGATCGCCGAGTCAAACTGCGACGTCTGGTTGCAAAGCTGTTCCTTGGTGCGGAGCCCCTACTACAGCATGTTTGTTGCATCCATAGGACTTGCAACGGACCATCTCTGCGCCACTGCTCGGCAAGGCTCGTAGTCATCCTGGGGGGTCCCAGCTCGCTGCTGGAGTTTGATGCCACCCAGGAGGAGCTCCTCCACACTCGTGCGTGGGCGGGGCATGTCGTGCAGCATTGCGAAGCTGCCAAAGGCACATTTCAACACCAACTAAACAAAGCAAAATGTGGCGAATTGCTGCGACACTGCGGTCATCATCATTTAATTACTACCACCCGTGTCATCATCTGCAGCATTTGCAGACGCAGCATCATACAGATGACCATCATCACCTGCAGCAGCAGAAACAGCTGTCGCTGCAGCGTTTTCTTCTCCCTCTTCTTGTGGTTCTGTTTGTCGTTTGCAGCGCTTGGGTGCACAACCGGCCCTGGCCCGCAGTCCTTCCAGGCCGGACCACGGTGCTCTCCGAGGTCTTCGGACCACAAGGCCTCCCAGGCACAATGCAGCCCTCCGCAGCTCGAATCCGAAGCAACCGACCTCCACGATCGGTTGGGAGAGGCCGCCGGGCCTGTCTCGAGACGGTTTGCAGCCCGCAGCTTGCCAACAGCCTCTTTTCTCGGCCCCCGACGGCTCATCGCAGGAGTCGCGACCTGCCGCCGCCAGCCTTGAGTTCTTTGGTTGAGGCTCTCCTCCACTCGGAATGCTCAGATGTGTGCGCGGGCCGAGTTCGAGCCTCTTCCACCATGAGCATACGGTTCGGCACCGACGCACCTGAGTCGACCGAGGAGCACATATCAACGCAAACAGATCGGTCAAGCCTATGTGCTCTGAATTGCTCTTAGCTATCACAGCTTCTGCGCCACTCCAGACGAACCCCGAAGAGAATTCAGCTATGTTCAGGCCCTCTCAGCCCTCTCCGTTCGTTCTGCCCTAAGGCCCACCTCCGGGACTGTCAAGTTCTCGCGGAACTCAGAGAAGAGCCGCGGCCACGGAAGCTCCGAAGGTTGCCCTCTCCCTGTGATGCACTGTGCTTAGCTCGATTCTTCCTGAGGGTTCAGGGCTTTCAGCTAGGATCTCGTCGGACGGTTCGGAGTGATTTCGTTGACGGGAGGAAGAACGGCAGTTCGAGAAGGCTGCCTAATGCTGCGTGGATAGCTTTGTAGGTGGTACACACTGTCTGTTCAACTTTCTCGAACCCCACCATAGGCCACACACAGCAAACCATGCCAGCCTACAACAAACTTGATAGTCCCACAACTAAAACACAAAGATTTCACTGTCTCACAGTTCATCTGCCGTGCGATGCCAGCTTCTCGCCGTTCCTGTTCCAGAGAGTTTTGGGCTAAGTTCCGCGAAATGTTGGTGGAATCTCGTGTTTGTGGAATTCTTGCGGCTTGCCTAGCTGGTATTGGCCTCTAGGCTACACTTTCCTCGCTTGTCAACAAAACCCAACCGACATCCTGCAAAAACTAAGCCTTTCAGTGTGGATTTTGTGTAAGGTGTTGCAGCTCGCATCCTTTGAGCTATTGAGTTGAAGAAGCAGCAACTGCAGAAAAATCTGAGGGACTCCGAGAGGAATGCAGCGAACAACCCTCGGTGTGCCTTCCCATTCCTCGTCCACTGCATCGCCATCCATGGGAGCAAGACTTTGAAGAGTGTCTCCGCAGTTCCTTCAAGCAATAAACTACGGATGTGCGGCTCGGCTTGGCAATCCGGAAAATGGAGGTGTCTTACGTTTTGTCTTGCGTTCACCTTAGGCGACGTACGCTAAGCGATCGTAAACGGCCCCTGGATGGAACTATCCGACATGTCCCAGGAAGCTGGGGAAAGGACATAGACCATCTGTGAAACTCTCGAGCCAATTCGCGGCATCAAAATTGGCAAATCTATACGTCGACGGGTTGCTCCGTCGACACGCAAATAACAACACAGTAGCTTAGGGAGCAACCACCCTGCAGCTGTTTGCCTCTGGCTGCCACAGATTTGGCCCACCATCCTTCATTCAGCACAAGTTCAGGCAGAGCTGGCTGTGTGTGTACGCCTCATCATGGGTCGAAGCGAATCAAGGCAACATCTGCTTCTGAGCAATGCGTCGGTGAGGGTCGGTGTGGGACACTTTGCCTGGCTGCCGTAAAGCATCGACCTCGGCTACCACACCACAAGTGCCGACTGGGTACATGATCCACTGATCCACGCGTGCATACTTTCCTCTTTGTCCCACACTACAGCAGCTTTGGGCTTCGCACCCTGCAGGACTCCGGGCCCAAACGAGAGGCTCAGGGGCTGCAGAGCTCCTTCAGAACCCCCAACTGCAAACACAAGACACAAGCCCTGCGGCCCTACGTGCAACCACAATCGCAGCAGAATCGGTTTCCGTTTGACTGCAAGGATCCTCCAGATCGGGCTTCTCGGGTTTGGATCTAGCTCCCGAGAGTGTCGCCATGGCCGCTGCACGGCCTCACCTGGCAACAGGAAGTTGGCAGAGACGGCGGCTAGCACTTCTTCGTCAAACCCTTGGTGGCTTTCAGTTACACTTACGAGAAGCTCGGCTTTTTTTCGAGCTCATCCGTCCTGAGGCTCTGCTCTTTAGCACTGTGGCACATTCACGAGCACTTCATCTGCGCAAAGCCTGTGTTTCAGTGTTCAGGTGAACTCCATGCCCTCGAACTTCATCTCACCCACATCTTCGAAGATAGGCTCCAAGAGCATGCGGCCGCTGAGATCGAACACGCACAACTTCGTCGCAGTTCGCTTGCCCACCTCGAGCACCTTGAGTGCAGCAAAGGTGTCATTGGTACCTGGTACCTTGCGAATGGCTGCAAAACCCCATTCTGGCTCTGGCGGTCCCACACGGAGTGTTTCGATGACTGAGAAGTCTTCGTTGGCGAGCAAAAGCAAGTTGGTGCCCCGCGTCTCGTCGGCCGTCGGAGAGTAGGCCTCCCGACTCTCCTTGCGAGGCAGAACGATCCATCTTGCCAGCCATTGATCCCAAATGATGGCCTCATGCCACAGGTAGCCTGGAAGCTTAGCATCCACGGCTGCGCGCAAGGCCTCGAACCTCTGCCCCCAGTCCAGGCTCTGGACGTGCCAGCTCGAATCTATTCGTTTTACCCACTGAGCATCGCGGTGCACCACGGAGCCATCGTCGTCGGTCCACTCACGACCCATACTGCCCACGAGCAGGTACCCGTCCTCACAATCTTGGGAAGAGTTACGTTTTCGGGGTGTGCGGATCTGTCCAATGTGGGTTGGCTACGGCAAGACGCATTCGAGACATGCACCGGCAGGTCCTTCACAGTGGCCCACTCAGCTTTGAAGGGCTTCATGGATCTACCGTTGCCGTCTGCCAAGGCCAATCTTTGAAATGCTTGACCCTCCTCCGGATCGACTTCGAAGACTAGGCCCGTAATATCGCCTGCAGGCACCCACAGCTGCGGCACATCCCTTCAAAGCTGTCTGCGACAAGTGGCACATCGCCAGGAGATGTTCCTGGAAACGGACCAGCTCGCTCAGCTCCATGCCTCGGAGTTTGCAACTTGACTCCTGCGGCTCTGGAATCCCTCAGTCTCACAGCTTCCAAGATGCTACGGTTCTTGAAGGAAAGGCTGCTTTCAAGCTTGCTCGTGTGAAGCCAATCGAGACGATAGCGGCCGGCCGCGGTCTCGAAGCGAAGCGCACCTGCGGCATGAAGACCACCGACGATTTGGCGGCGTTCATTTTTTCTGAGATGTGTTCCACCAGTTTCCGAGCACATGTTAAAACCGCAGCGGCACAACCACAGGCCTCTTCGAAACCAGGCGTGCCATGTCAGCTTGCTCGGATGGCGTGACGCCTTATCCAAGTCGGTGATGAGCGCGAATTCATGCCTGACCAGTCACTTCCGGGCCGTTTTGAGAAACGAAGCCTTGAAGCAGTCATGGCACGCTGCGGAAGCATGACTCCTCGTAGAATACTTGCTTTCAGGTTACCTTCTTGTCGTGCTGGACGTATGACGCAGCCCATCTCCACGTGAAGGATCCTGCTGCGCAGCATATTCATTCACAGAACCGCCCTTTGCAGCCTCAGTAGATCATCCATAGCCATGGCGCAGATTGCCCTGGTGCAGATCATGTCTGCTTCCAGGTACTTCGAGAGACCGCACACACACAACCAAACCTATCGCTGAATGTGCTTTACAAACCCACGGCATGGAGCCCTGGCTTCTACCCTCCTGGCAATCGCCGGAGCAAACATCCTCTGGAAGTTTGCTCGCACGGCATGCAAGGAACGCCACTACTGCGGCTCGACAGAAGGCCATGGCCTATTTGCTGAGAAAGCACAGCCTTACCAGGCCTTCAGATGGGCGTAGCAGTGCAAACATGGAGTTGATGAAGGAATTGTCTGTGTTTGACATGCTCGTGTCCATCCGATCGATGCGCTCCACTCTGGCGTGATGCATACTTGACTGCGTGAATTAAGTCTACATAATGGGTTAGGTCTGGGTCATGATGAGAAGCTCTGACGGCAGCTAGCATGGCGGTTGCAGCAATGCCATCTCAAAGAACATGAGCAAACCCACAAGAAGACCCAAAGCTAGGCAATGATGGTTTGGTAGGCAGCCAGAGACTGAGACAGGCTTGATGTGATCGCAGGCAAAATCAAAGCACAGCCACTGTGCGGGTTGACTGCCGTGGTCGCTCGGCAAGGTGATTCGCTCGAGCCTAGGATTCGAATCGCGCTTGCTCGCTGCATGAAGGTAGCATCAAAAGAGGAAATCCTCATTGCCTGGGCATGGATAAGCTCCCCGCTGCGGCATGCTTGAGCCTGCAAGCACAAGGTTTGAACCAGGCCGGGCAGCAAGCGCAGCTAGCCCTCAGCCCAAGCCTGCACAATTCGTGTTGCACCATTGGCTGCCGTAACGGCGCTGAGCCCAGACCTGTGCAGTCCACGAGAGCTTCAGCAAAGCCAAGAAACTTATACCTGGGTCTGATGGCTTGGCCAGCGCGGATTGAACACTTACCTGTCGACCAATCGGTCGTGCACTGCCGCTTTTGCTTGCCGCATCTGGGCCGTGAGGTCAGACTGCTGCTAAGCCCCGCTCTCCTGAAGCTTCGGTCAACAGTAAGTATGCTGTCGGACTTCAGCGAAAATGTTGCCCGAACCGCTAGCAACCGGAGAAGCGACTGGGTGGAAACCAAAGTGAACGAAAGGCCATGCCATGCCCCCCGCAGCCAATCGCCGCGTCAGCGGACATGTGCGAGCTGGGGAAGATACTCTCATGCTCCGAAACAAACTGACAACGATCTTCTCTCACTTATATAAACCACAATGAGACCTATACCCCGTAGGCTTTGTCAGAGCGCTCGTAATCCGGATCAGAGACAGAGAGATCGACAAGCTCTTCAAAACTCTTAAACCAGGATGGACGTGTCGCTGGAAGTCACGAAGTACTTTTTGACCTGAGCATACGATGTGCAAGCAGATCAGACGACGGGAGTGGTGAGCATCCCACAGCTTCATCAGAACAGCAGGTTGCCTAGCTCATCTTGGCCAGCATTCAGTGAGTGGCACGCTATACTAAGCTCCCACACCATAGTAACCAAGAAGTCAGTCTTGAAGCGCAGGTGGTTGCCTTCGTCATCGCGAGATCCACCGTTGAGGAAAGTATATGATGTAACCCTCTGTTGCCTGGTGTCGAGAAGAAGTCAATCTTCTTGTCCTGTCGGACAGCTACAAGCAGCAGAGCAGAGCAGAGCAGAGATCGTGCCCACGAGCCCGGCCCCTCCGGTCTCCTGGTCCAAGCTCTTGAGACCAAACCAATCGTCAGTATACCACGGTGCGTCGCGCATGTCCACCAAGGTCTCCATAGCAAGGTGAATGTAGTGCAGAGATGTGCGGAGGGTAGTGGAGGGATGCACAACCCAGATCGGGTGGCTACACGGTTAAACGCTCGTTTCGCAGAACGGCCTCACGCGAGCCATCCTTGAAGTAGCCGAAGTGCTCACCTCAAGCAGCAACACGCACGCTCAGCACCATGTCACCGAAAACACCTTGCCATGGCACTTTCTTTCGGATGGACCTGGCACTTCACGTGCAAACAAACAACCCTCGACTTCTGCCACATGCTGACAACTGCTGCCAGACTTGCCATGGTGTCGTCTTCAGCCATCACCAGCACCAGCTTTTCCAAGGACTTGAAATTCTCCTTGTACGTGGAATTCTCCTGCGAATGCACCAATTTTGGGAGCTGCCCACGCTCACTGCGCGGGGAAAACGGAACCGACACGAATGCACCGTCCTGGCCCTTGACCTGGACAAAGACATGGAGGGCATGTGCTTCAATCCAGGGCAGGGAAATCATGACTGATTCACTGCCCCCTCACGTTCAGTCTCCCCCTCCTCTGGCCAACAGCATATCGCGTGCCATGCAGGGACCCCTTGTAAGCATACGCCCGCGGCCCCGAAAACACAATCCTTGTGGCGCTATTTCTGGCAATTCTGAACTTCCACCCTCGCGCCCTCGAATTCACGAGTACAGTTCTCTCGTCGCGTTCCTCCTGGTTCTTCTGCTTGTATGGCTGACAGTAGTGAGGTTCTTTGCCCGCATGAAACTCAACTTTGTCTTACGTCGGTACTGGTCGATGGCTAGCCCGCATGTCCGGACTGTGCGGGACGGGCCCGGAAGTGTCCGCTTGAGGTTGTATGTTCCGGACTCGCAGGACAGGGGTTAGCGTTGCTCAGCAAGAGCAGAGCAGAACCTGAACCTGTTGCCTCGCTGGCTGGTGCTGAAGCATGCTGTAGCCATCGTGCCGATCCTGCCTCGCATGCAGGTGGTCAATTTATGAACAAGCCTCGTTGTTGATGTAGGGCAAGAAGTGGGCACCGGATCTGTACTCGCCAAGGTTTGCCGCATCGCGGTAGTAGTTCGCTTGGGCCAGGTGTTCCTGCACCTGGGCAATGGCTTGGCAACTTTGACACCGTCCCTGAGGTCTCTCGTGCGACCACGGACAGGGGCGGTGCGCATGGCCTTTTTCCCTTCTGCAAGAATCAGAACGGCATGGCCGAGTCTTCAGGAGACTCTGGTTACCCTGTGCCTTCTCCGCTGGTCTGACCACATCTTGCCGCAACCCTGGCTCGAGTCTCATGCTGTCCGTGACAGCTGAGACATTCCACATTTGTCAACTACGTGCATGCTCCTAACTCTTGACATTCTGCTCTTTCGCTACTGAGTGTCCAAGACGTATGCGGATTTAGCAGCTAAAACTGCTTAAGCAGAACAAGAACTTTCTGCAGCCGAGCTGGCTCAGTTCAATCAGCCCGAGCCAGACTCGAATCTGAAAAGATAAAATTGCCCACCCAAGAGCTCCACACTTCAAATGAGTCGAACCGCTGCTTGCGCTGAAATCTGAGGGCCAGTGTCTTTTGCTAGGAGTCAGCTATGGACTGCAGCCGGCATACTCCCGACCTTCAAAGCGCTTCAAAGTGACAGCGGCATACCTGGTAAGGTACAGTTGGTTTACTGTTCAGAGCGATGGTGGGCCGAACGCACTCGGCTCGTTTTTACTGTTCCAGGAGCCAGGGCAGACCTGTCGAGAGTGCCCGATGCGTTTCAAAAAATCCTCCGAGGCTGAAGCAAGACTCCAAGAAGACCCGCTTCCTGAAACAATTCACCCAATCAACGTCTTCAGTTTCAGAGGTCGCCCACAAAGTAATGCGAAATAGCCAAGCAAAATCGAACTCGCTTCCGGAGCACTTAGTACAGCGACACTACCGCAGCATCCACGTGTTTGCTTGAACTCTTATCGCCGATACCGGTTGCTTCTGCTGCCTTCTGCTAGACATCGGTACTACCCGTTCGCGTTTGAGAATTTGAGTCATTTGAGAACCAAGCTTGGCTGGAAATCGAATTCGCTACGTGCGGAAACTGTACAGTGTTTAGCTTGTATTCCCAGCTCAGTACGATACCATATGAGCTAGAAGGCAATGTTGGCATTCCGTGGCCTTCCCAGACACTTGGAGGCACAACATGGCACAACTCCAACGTCAGCTAGCTTGTTTCCCTTCCCGGCACCTAAAGACTACACTGTGACGGCGTCCGTCTGCACCACTCTCCTGCAGGCACCGTACACAATGCACAGGGCTGCTTGCCCCTCATCAGCTTCGGTTTCCTTTGCAAACGCTGCGGGTCCTGGGTGGCGAGCAGCATGGCTTCACCTGTCTGCCAAGCTGCTTGCGAGCTCACGAAAGCGGCGGCAAGCGGCGGGCGTCATGCCAAGCTTCCTGGGCTGAGCCGCAGCGAATCCAGAATCCAGCCCACTCTATGCGTCCTAACCCTCGGTCCCCTTGCCCTGGCTCAGAAAAGCGGAAGCTTGGAGCCGGACGCATTTACTGCGTCTAAAAGCACGGCAACTTCTCGGTGTTTCAGAAAACGGGCGCAATGCATGATCATCTCCTGCAAAGCATTGCGAAAGCGTGTGCTATTCACAGTGCCTGCGCAGAAATCTACATAATATGTGGTGATGAAGCACCACTCAAGTCACCAAAGCCCTGGCAGAACCGATTGATGCACGTTTCGGTTCCGGAGGCAAACTGCCGCTCACTCCGTCTCTGTGGCTGTGGCACCATTGGCACTGGTAATTGCAAGGAAAATATCAAACGCATGAGAAGCTACTGGTTGTGTCTGCGATGGGAAGGTTGAAGGGCAGAGCAGCATGACGTGGCGGACAGGGGTCCTGCACGCCAACCTTGGATCCCTCGAAGCCAAAGCTGGGCAAGATTTCCTTCTGGACCTGCCAGCACGACGTTTTGCTACGGCACTACGACACTGCTTCTCTGCCGGCTTGCCTGGAGAGCCAGTTCTGCCCGTCCCGGTAGATGGTAGTACCCTGTCTTGGGGCGAACATATTCCAAACACTTCTTGGACATATTCGGTCCGTGCGGAACTAGGCTGAACTAGGTTGCGAAGAAAACTGCATGGTCCCACGTGTCCTTGTGGGTCGGGACGTCCCAGCCGGCTGTCCACCGTGTCCTTCAACTGCTGTATGGAAGATTGGAAGGGCGCATAGCCGAAGCTGACGAGCTGGGAACGCAGCCTGATGTCAAGGGACATACCAAACAGTTCCCCTTTGGCAAACTTGCCCATCCCAAACACAGCACTAGCCCAGGAACAAATCGCAGACGCTGACGGACGTTACGGGCTTTGGGTTGTGCTTTGCATGGATCTGCTCTTCGTTGCTCTGGCTAATGTGGGTCCTGTCGATAGCCAGCACTTCTTCGATGGCCAGGTCGTTCACTAGGATGTCCGGATCGTCCGAGAACTTCTTCAGGGCTTGCTGCATGTCCATCAACCCCGCACTCGACACTTCGAAGCCGTACTTTCCAATCAGCTCCAGTTGCTGCTTGGAGACAAGCTGCTCGTACAGCACGCGCTTCTTGCCCCGAACAAGTTCGGAAAAGCACTTCTGAAAGCTTGGAGCTGAGAAAGCAGCCAAAAGCTCCTTCTGCAAAGCCAGCGCCCGTGCTTTTGAGAGATGCACAACTTCCCTGACGGACTCCAGCTCGTGCTGCTCGTGCTCCAATGTTTCGTCGCTCGAACTCCGTTCAAAGCTAGACAGTGATGATCGACTAAGGTCGTCCGTCTCTGTTTCGGAGGTTGGGGATGTTGCCCGCTTCCAGAAGAGAGAGTCGTCGAGTGTTTCGGGCTCTCTTGACTTCAAACTGGCATGCAGACGGAGATGCTGAGGTGCAGAGGTGGGCGCATGATGGCCGAGCTCTGCACGTAAGCACTCCATCCTTTAATTTGCAGTGCGGTATTTAAAGGCACGCAAACTGCAAGGTAAAACAAACCCTGAGCCAAAACAGCCCAATTCGAGTGAAGCGTCATGCTGTCTCACTTGAATCTCAAGTTGAAACGATCTGCGCGACGGCTCTGCATCAGAACGTGGGCTTTCAAGTGCTGACACAGCCGAGGCACGAAGCTGCTGTATACTCCTCGAACAGCCCAAGGCAACGCGGCAAGCCTATGCTCGAAGCGAGACACAGGCTGAGACAGGTCCTGCATGAGAGACAATTGCATCGACTGCTCGGCAAATGAGTCCAAGCCCTGGCACCTCGACGGTTCAGTGAGTTCATGGGTCCGTGAAGTGTGGAAGAGGGCATGTCAGACATTGCAGCTGATCGCATCCTCAGGTGTCGGCTTCCATGGGACACTGTGGCAGTCCATTGACCTGAAGAAAAAGTGGCCGTACTACGCATGTTGCCTCTTGCTCATCTCATGCCTTGCAGCGAGGAATGACTAAGATCAAAGCTCCCATGAGAACACCATGCATAGACAGAAAGCTCCTGGTACAAATCTCGGATCTCACTCTGCAGGTTGAGCAAGTACGGCACCCGAATCACTTCAAGACATGTTCACTAGAGCCGCAGCCTCGACAAAACACTGGGGCGAGCCGGGGTGAGCCCTTCCGAATAGCAAACAGTTGTGCCCGGCTCTGGCCGTCCTGACAGGCGGGTCATTGTACTTGTGGATGTAGCCACGGATCACGGTCTGAGCAGTGCGACAGCAGGCGGATCTTGACGGCACTCCCAACCGGTAGGCATCGCGCGTTTCCCTGCGAGAAGCCCACGGCATTGAAGCCATCTCGGCAGTTCCGGAATTCAAGACAACTGCACCCTAAACCCTGCCCTACCTCGTCTTGCCACTAACAACCAGCTGATATCCCTGTCGCAATTCGCGCTGCAGAATGCTGCACCCTTGATTCAGACAGCGGCTGCTCAAATTCTTGTCTGCTCGCACCACGCGCGCGAACTGATCGACCTGCGCATCCTCAGCCAGCCAGGATGACATGTCGCCTGCCTATGAGATCGTAGCAAGTCCGAGCACGGGTCCATTGTCATGAAGAAGCCGTTGGACTGGTCCTCTGCGTCGGTCTGCATTGGCTGCATGCATGCCACTTCTCATTCACACAGGGGTGGCAGCAGAGCTGCGAGGTGCAGGGGACATGCAGGACCTGGCCTGTTCGGACAACACTTCTGCTCTGTCATTCGTTCAACTGACAACGGCACGACGACGGCGTTCCCGCCCCTTTCGAGACAAGCTGTTGTTGTCTGCCTCTGTACAGTGCTCGCACGAGGATCCTCGCCTGAGCTCCTAAACAACTACCTGGCAGTGGCACCGTGGCACCACTCAATTGCAGGAGATCTCCAGCCCATGACCGCGAAGCAAGTCTCTTCTCCACCAATCAGAAGAACCAGGCCTCGGTTCGGAGCTCTGTAGAACTGACACGGAGCGGCGAGCTGCTGTATAGCTGTGCACTCTGCAGAGGCTCGTAAAACGGGACAAGGCACTTGGAAAAGTGGTATGTGTACATCTCAACTGAAACTCTCCGGAGCTTGCTGAGGTTGGTGTGCACTTTGTCGTTCCATTCCACCGCCTCCCACGCCACTCTGTCTCTGTGACCTGCGGAGGCCGGTAAAGTTTGGCAGGTGCCCTCCAAGCCCTTTGCCCACTCAGCCCTCTCCCTTCTCAGGATAGTCTGAGGCGCAAAGCAGCTCCATAAAGGAAAGCAGCCAGGAAGGATCGCTGCCTGATTGAAACTGTTCTTGTTTTGGGGCAAGCAGATCCGAGACCGTGACTGCTTCCGAGAAGGCTACATACTCCGCTGCATGACAACTAATCAAGGCTCAAGATGTCAGACGGGAGTAGTGAAGGTTGTCGGCCAAGCCTGTGACAAACATTTTCTCAATTTGGCATCCCTGCAATCGGCTTAGCTTAGAGACCTTATGGAACCAAACTCCAACAGTTTGGAGCAAAAAGTGCTCACGTATGATTTCACACCTATGCCACAGCAGCGAAACGGTTGAGTGGCCTTTCATGCCTATGTGTCTCAACACGACGCTTTGACCTGACCTGCAGAACTCTGGCAAGGCATGTAAACCGAAAACATGACCCCCCTTTGAAGCCGCCAAGCCACCTAGACCCAGAAACCACCACTGCCAGGCGAAGCGCCGATGCAAGGGACTGGTCTGGCGAGGCGCACGGTCGAGGCGGCCTGCTGACTTTAGGGCCTTCTTTGGGCCGCTGCTTGTTATAATTTATATCAATATGCGAAGATAAATGTTGCGGCTCAATTTCACCTTCTCGGAGCTTCGCAACTGGGCCAGGTGTGTGCAGCTCAGGGCCACTAATAATTAGTCACTAAGGGTGACTAAGGCCACCGCCGACTTTGTACGGGATGTCCAACTCGATCAAGCCTGTCTTCGGAATGGCCCAATGAGGCAGACAAGAAATTTTGGGTCCTGTGCTAGTCCGCTAGTCGTGTCACGTGCTTCCATGTGAGATTGCATCAGGTTTGTCATCAGCCTGGTGTCACTGCGTACGGCAATGCAGCTTCCCAGCACAAGTCTCCAACCCTTCAGGCTAAAACTCGAGCTTCTGGAAGCGGCGACATCCTTCCTAAGGAAGGCTGACGAGCAAGGGCAAACAATTGGAACACTTCTCAAGCCCTCTCGGCCCATGCCAGGATGCAGAAACGTCCTGAAAACCCCGCTGCCTTCGCCGGCATCGGCAAAAAGCACCATCCTTCAAACATCTTCCAAGGGAGTGAATCGGATTCGCAGACTCCCGATGTGGTCAGAAATTCAGAACAGCAGCACATGCAAACAAAGCGACACCCCAGCCAGGGCTGTCCACGGGATGTTTGCAAATCGAGCGGCTCATTCCGCATGTGGACAGCACCGGCGAAGTACGCGTGGTGGTTGTAAGCAATTCCAAGGTTCCTCATCTTGTACTTCAGCCACGAAATCAACTTTCGCAGCTGAGTGCTGAGTGGCAGTCGACACTTTCCGCAAGACAAGTCCGTGAACATCCGGTTCTGAAAGCTTACTGCAAGAGATCCTTTATGCCTGAGCCTGGCAACAGATCGCAAGCATGCAAGACTAGGCAACTATGTCTCGCGAGCCCAAGCTTCATCTGTCCGGCTGCTCGGACGAAGCCAGACTGGGCGAGAGGTTCCAGAATGCCGAGCCTCTCGTTCCCCATCCACAGCCAGGCCTGAGGAAAGCCACATCAAGAGGCATTCTGGAGGATGCATCAGCATGAACCTGGGTGTTCCAAACTTCCTCTGTTTCGGGCCCGGTGGCAAAGGCTCGAAGGCTGGGAAGAAACGCAAAGATTAACAGAAGAAGCGTCAGCCACGGCATGACCAAGCGGTAAACGGCTTTCTCAGGGGACACGGACCTCTTCTGCATTGGAACTCCTTCAACAATACCCATGGAAGCCACCAGGGCCACCAGTGACAAAGGATGCAGGAAGGCGTAGTTGCCGCCAACGAACATACCGAAAACAAAGATCATGATGGTGACCGACCCCACGAATCGTGCGGGAAACGATGCTAGCCATTGGAGATACCACTCATCCCTTTGCAGTAGTTGACGCCGCAAGACGCCGAGAGGCCCCATGCTCGCAGCAAGACCCAGAAGCAGGAACGGAACGATGCATTCTGACACATCTATTGCGAACCACTGCATGATTCGGAGGAACGGCCGCGGGGTGTAATTGTGGAAATACCATGCGGCGGAATTTGGCATCGGCTGCGTCTCGTAGTGGTCGTACAAGCATGTGAGATCCTTCCAACACTCGCTTCCTGCTCGCATCTTAATCAGGCCGGCTGCAAAGAAGAGACGGAAGCTTGCCAGTGAAAGTGATATCTCCGCCATACTTCTCGCCCAATCCTTTTTCGCAAAAGCTTGAGGCATGCTCTGTCCAATGATTATGATAGTATGGGGCTACTCTGGGACACGAAACATGGAAAAAAAAACACGGTCCGTGAAAGCGCGAATACAAGCGATGTCTCTGCCACTCTGGTGCGCAAATGCGGGCGTCCATATTATATTTAAAGTGCCATGCCAAACAGGTGTGCAAGACTCCACCACTGCAGGGCACCGTTCAAGGCCTGCGGGCTTGGGGTCAAGTGGGTGCCACAGAAGCTGCCACACTGACACGGCCGTCCCGTCCTGATGCAAAACACTGTCACTTCTGCTGTTTCGGGGCATGTGAAACCGCATGGGGACGTTTGTCAGGATTATATAGCTTCTTTATCTTCTCTTTCTCGCTCCCTTGCTTGCTTGCCTGCTGAGGGGTTTAGGGTCCCGAACCCAGCACGGAAAAGGAATACCTTCTAAGGAATACCTTCTAAGTTAGTCAAGACAACCCAAGTCAAGGGTGTCAGGGGCTCAGGGGGTCATGGGCACCAGATTATTCAGGCCAACCCGGAATGGTCGGGGGGGCCCCCCAGTAAAGACAGACACACACATACGGCGGGACTGAGCAGGTGAAGTACAGACATGGGCTTCGAAAATTGGCAGAAAGTCTGTGAGATCTGGATGTTTGCCCTCTGAAGCCTCCGTGAGGCCGGTGGCGCCGCGAGTCCGTGCCTGCGGCAGGCTCTGCACTGGCTTGCGGTTGCTTTTGGGGTCCGAGTCCCCATGTCCAGTACCTTAGGACCTTGCCCAGTTCGCATCAGGGCACCAAGGGGACCAACCAGTAGAAGACAGCATCAGCCGAGAAAGCGGGGGCTTGGGGCTGAAGACGCCGAGGGTTTATACATGTAGTGACTTTGGGTAACGGCAGACAAAAATGCGTACACCAACAAGGAACTAGAAAAAGCGAGGAGTAAGAGCCAGGGCATAGAGCAGGAATTGCTACTGTAGTTGCATGAAACAGTAGCTTCTTGGGCTTCTGAGCTGTTCACTCTCGGCTCGACAGTGTACAGCAATCCGCGGGTAATGTCCTATCTCTCAAACTTATCGGCCCCATCGTATCTTCTTGCTGTTAAATTGATTGTATCTGGAAGGTGATGTGCAGACTGCAAGTCGCTGCGGCAACAGGAAAACACATGGTATTCAGCTGTAGCTCAGGTCACCAGAGGGGCTCCCGTCCCGACCTCATCGGCTTTGCCTGCACGCTCGCTCGCTGGCCTGCGGCTGCGCAAGGTGGGGCTGCTCTCGGCCTGGCAGAGGCTGCGATGCTGAATGTAGGAAATCTGAGCAAGGGATTGATGCTCTACTCAGCGATGCTGAAAAACTCTATGTCCTGCAATTTGGAAGGCATTGCGCCTTCTCGGCTTGCAATACGGGCTCGCGCTCCTGCAAATGTGCAACGGAACCGGTCTTGATTTTATGCAGTTGCGTGATCTTTTCATTCAGCCTCCTGCTGTCCAGGCGTTGCGTGCTCTGCTGGACCACTGGAGCCCGACGAAGATGTGCTGGGCTGTTGGTTGTCTTCCGCCTGGCAAGAAGAACCATTGCTGCGACAGCTAATCACCAGGGCTGTACCCGCAATCCAGCAACTCAGCCCGAGCCTGACCATCATGGTCGTACAATGTGAGGGTCACGGACAAGAGGCAGCTGAGGAAGCCGATTTCATCCATCATCTGGTCCCATCCGAAGAAAAACCAAAATCCACCTGCGAGGCTTTCGGACTCTGTTGCAGGTTCCACTATGGCGAAGGTGCATCATGCAAAGCCCTGATAAATCGTGCCGTAGCTACACTGCTCTTAAAGGTTGTCGTGAACGTGTCAAGAATGACGGAACAGTAGCTCTGGATCCACCAGCACGGGTTGTGTCGTGCCAGATCTTCCAGCAAACAAGAAGTGCTGGCCACCACCAGGGCCTGAATGCAAGCAGAGCGAAATGACATGGAATGACATGCAGCAAGATCCCGCATCAAACTGTGACATCGAAGGAAGTCTCACAGGGCAGCCGCCGTGCCTCAAGAACACCAGCACTGCCGGAATGAGGGCGATCTCGTTCAGGCGGACTAAAAGCCCAGACGTGTACCCAGCCGGAGCTTCGAGCTTCCACATGATGGGCCCGTCCACCACATTCCTCGGCATTTGGCACAGCTCACAACTGTTCTGGAAGGATTCCATGTGGGGTATTCGTGTTTGAGGCATGCAACCGTTGGCAAGGCGGCTGATGCCGTGATGCCATAGGCATCTAGAAGCCAAGCGATATTCTAGATGCGGCGCATGCTAGCACCCTTTTGGCCACGGTGCCCCAAGAAGGCAAAGAAGTAGACCAGAGCACAAAGACGAACAGCGCAGCAGTGGACCTGGCGTCCACCAGGGATCGGCTTCTCGAGGAGCGGAACAAGCACAAGCCTGCTCCCCCCGTGCCTGCATGGTCCTGGGGCTTGTGCCCATCGCCGCCAGCAAGCAGGGAAAAGTGCCTAGTGGCCTAGTGATGCACTCTCCAGGCTTGAGCCATGTCTAGGACGGCTGCCAGATGCAAGCAGCACGATGCCACATGGACGAGAAGAGTGAGAAGATCGCTGCACGGGCAGCAAGCGGGAGGTCCTCTGAGTCGCAGCCGGAAAGCTTCGAAGGACTCGAGCACAATTCCACGCTGTGCACGTGGGCATTGGCGGTCTCAGGGTTGCAAACAAGCAGGCAAATTTTTTGCGGCTAGAGTCGGGATTTCAGGGAGATCTGGGAACCAGCTGCAATCGAGAGAGCCACCAGTCTAACCTGCAGCCTGCAAGTATCCTTGAATGCTTTGGCTCTGCTGCACAACACCAGCCAGCCTGCGCAATGAGCTTCCGCAACGGAACCATGCCCATTGGATTATTCGCAAAGTCACCCATGCCGTGCATCATCACCACCTGAGCGTTCTGTGGGTTCAGGTGTTGCTATTGCTGCTATTGGTTTTGGGACCTTGAGGCACCTGGACAATTTGTTTTCCAAGCATATGGCAACTTTGCCTTTGAGGGATAGGCTGGTTTTCCAGGCGTTGCAGAGCCTGCCGCATCGCAAAGACTGAAAGACTGTGAATGCTCCGATGAGGAAGGGCCTGCACCCTCTACATCGGCAGCATCAGGCGCGAACTGCCTCAAAGAGCGAAGCTTGCAAGACCACAAACAAAACGGTTTGCAGGCACTGACACAAGATCACGCAACTGCATCTAGAATCTAGACTTATCTGAGATCTACACTCGTTCAGCACTCAGTTTGTTCTGACACCCTGCCAAATGGCGATTTATACAATGGTGACGTGCAAACAGCAGCTGAGGCTCAGGATGGAGGCCACTCCGAGCCTCAGGAACACCCAAGCCAGCATTGCAGAACTCCCTGCTCGTGCAAATGCCACCCTAAGCCCTAAACCCTCCTGCGCATTTCGGGCTGGAGCTTCTGAAGTTGTCAAAGCTCAGAGCCCCGGCTCTGCGAGTCGTGCCGCATCATCTTCGGGCTTGGCGAGAGCCAAAGAAGCCAGGAGTGCGGACCGCCACCTGAGACTCGGCCGCAAGAACTAAGTCACACTGCTAATTACGTGCTAAGGCCGGGTCCAAGGAGCCATGGATGCCTGCCTGCCGCCACAGTCAGAGATGAAAGAAGGTCTCTGAAGGGCGGTGCCAAGACCGAGATCAGTCTGCAGCGGATGAACTTAGTCAGCTAGTCCGGATTTCAGAAACAGGAGGCCTGCAGCAGCTCTCAGAAACAGGCAGGTGGATCGCGCTTAAGCAAGGAACAGCTGCAGCATTCCACAGTGGTTCGAAGCTACACCCAACTGCTCACACACGGGTCACTTGAGTCTGAGTGGACGAGTCTCCAATGTGGTTCGACAAACACTCCCACCAAACGTTCGACGTAATCAGAGCCGCACGAGGAAGAGCGTCGAGGTGCAATAGGGAGCCTCGACGCGGTGTCTGCATGAATGGCCAGTGCACACCGGAAGCAGTTGCATGGATGTCTAGACTCTTGGCATTAGAGTTGGGACGTAGCACGGAACGTTCTCGGTGGCATTGGCGCTCGGTTAATGTCATGGAAGCGCATCCAAGCCGCTCCAGCCGTGGAGCCGGGGAGGGCTCACGTGTGGTTCCAGACCTGGCTCGACGGCACTTTGCACACAAACAGCTCACAGCCAAGAGAGAAACACTGGACTTGACAGAGGTCTACTTTCAAGACGTAGACATAAGACCTCAGCGTGACATAGGATCATTGACGACTCATTCCTCTCCTTCTTATACTAGGAAGGCTTCGGCTTCGAGCTTGGTGTCACTTCGGTTTCATCGGGTGCAAAGATGTAAATGGAGCGGAGCCGAGAAGGGCCTGGCTCGAGGTGGGCATCCTGGACCTTGTACGAAGGCTCTCACCACCTCTCTGTGTGCAGGACCACACACGGAAGCACCGAGATCACAACCAGGCGCGACATCGTGCAGCATGAGTGCACGGAAGTGAGCTACGTGCTGCTGTGTTTCTCTTGCTGGTCCTGAGTTTGTCTGAACGTTGGAACCAAGTCGAAGTTCATGATCGTTTAGGTTTGACTCGAACCCTGAGGTCCTCTTGTTTGAGCTAAGAAAGACAGGGGTCGTCCAGAAGGAACCGGAGGCATGCGATTCAACTCGACCCTTACTTATTGCTGGGCTCTCCACCCTGGAGATTTTGATGAGCTATTCTTCACCCACCCTGTGGCACTGTGGCCTGTGGGGAACCCCTGGTTTGTCTGCTCACCTTCCAAAATGAACGTCGCAAAGAGATCACAAGCCAGGCATGCCAGAGTCTTCAGCAAGCAAGTCAGCTCCAGCAAAGTATTGCTTGTCGGACATGTTCTACACCTTACAAAGAAAACCGAGACTGAAAACGATGCACTACTCACACAAACACCTCTGGTGGAAGCACACGGGTTCGAGCATCAGCAGGTTCGGAGCTCCAATGCAGAGACTGAGAAATCTGAGAAGTAAAGGACCAGATAAATCTGCCAATTACTACATACATATACATACATACATACATACTTACTTACATACATGTTTGTCACCCGTGCTCGACAAGTCAGACGAGGTTTTGGGGCTATAGGACAACCCTTTGAGCATATATATATATATATATATACATATGTATATATATATATATATGCACAAAAAGATACATGTAAATACGTGTGTGTGTGTGTGTGTGTATGTATGTATGTGTGGATGTACGGATGTATGTATGTCTGGGTATGTGTGTACGGGTGTCTGTGTGTTTTACTTATGTTTGTTTGTTATGTTAATATGCTTGCTTGTAAGTATGCATGTACGTGCGCATGTTTGTACACATATGTACATGTATGTGTACTATGTGTCTCTACACATGTATAGACCGTATAGATGCACGTCCAGGACATGGATATTAAGGTGAGTGTCCAATACTGAGGGCTTGCTCGTCCATGCTGCGATGACGCAATTCGAGAATTCCCAGCAATTACTACACCACGCAACGGTAGGCCCACACACCTGAATGTCCTCCAGGCAAAGCGGTTTCTCTCAATTTTCAACTGGGCGGTTTCTTGCTGCTAGCGAAACATGCCGTCGGAGTAACCATCACGACTACTGGACAGCTACGAGAACCCTTGCATGACTGTGATACTTTATCATGGCTTCCGAAGTCTTGATGGGTACTCCATGCAGCTTTTGGAGCAACGATGTTGCTATGAGCTTCGCTCAGGGCAACAAAAGATCAACAACTTCTCCTACCATGGTAAGACTATCAGGAGTCGAGAAGAGGGCCAGCTGCCAGGATTCAAACATCACGTCGAAACACAATGACAATACCGTGACAATACCTGTATCCCTTGTTTTCAGCGCCGAGAGCACCGTGGTGCATCATCCCTTCTCAAGGCCATCCTCGAAGAGCCCCCAAGCATGCTCAGGGTACACCTGGCGATCAGTCTTTACGAGCAGGGTCATGATGATACGTCGGTCATAGATATCAGTTGTGCCACATTGCCGAAGGACCCCGATTCAGGAAGAAAAGCAAATTGGCAGCGCAGACCCAAGAAGTGTCTCTTTTTGATTCCAGCTGACACCGGAGTCAGACTACAGCAACCGACAGCAGGCCGGCTATGCCGCGCCTTCGCCTTCGCTGCTACTTGCCAAAGACAGAACACCCCACCAAATGACCCACAGGATACTTCACATCATGTCGTCCAACACAGAGAGCAGCCGGGGCTTCACCTCAGCGCCACGGTCCTTGGGGCAAGGGCAAGCAGACACAAGTGTAATGAAGTTGGCTGGCATGTGCATGCAAAGCTGTGCAGCCATATGGCGGACCGGGCCGACTTCTTAAATGCTGGAAAAGCATAAGGCAGCAGTTTCGTCAGCCGCCGCACATTCCCAATTTCATTCCAAGGAATGCTCCATGAACTCCGGATCACATCCGTGAGAAGTTCGGGATGCTCCACACCTCATAGTACAGAGACCGTCACGCTTCTCCGTTAAGCCTCTCCATGCCCCCACAGCACCAGATTTTGGATTGCTGTGGCCGGCTGCCTACATAATCATGCTCTCGCAACTCGGACTGCGCCAGATGAGGTCTCTCGGTTCGGATTGCTTTTTGACTGGTCAGACTACACTATATAATTAATGAAGAACTGCGATGCGGGTCTGACTTTGCAACTTTGCCTGCGGCTCGCACTTTAAAGGTGCAATGCATAGAAGGATCGACTGACCGACTGACACTCGAAAAAGGGGTGCCGATGCATTTAGACTTGGAACATCAATTCTGTTCAGGGTCCGCTAGGTTTACAGACACAAGGCAGGCACATTCGCCGCAAGATGCCTCAATGATAAGCTTTTGGAGAGGGGTGGCACACAAACAACCGAGAGGAGGAGCCTCTTCGGACTGCAGTACTCATCGGAATTCTTACATTAAGCATCAGCAGTGGGTCTGACGACATTGCACCGCATGATAGGTCGACATGACTCTTCTTTTCAGACTTCAGAGGCTCAGACGCGTTCTCGTCCAGGCGTCTTTGCCCACTTCCGCCCGGACTTGCGAGAGCAAGTAGATGCAGCGCAACTCCAGAAAGAGGTCGCTGCCGTTGCGATCCGATGCTTCCAGCCGACGCTCTCGCAAGATGGAAACGAGCTGCGGCATCGCGTGCAAATAGATAGCGCCATTCAAGCACGGATGGTTCGCACGGCAGTAGCCATACTTCATGCCACATACCCAACTAAATTCTGTTCTGCAGTGGGAACAAGTCATATGGCAGCATGCGTCCGTCCGTTCCGTAGGCACTGCACATCCGGGACACCTTCTGTGCAGTGCTTCCACGAGCGCCTCTTCGATTCTTTTGCGTGCCTCACACTGTCCACACTGCTCCAGATTGATTCTCAAGTTTCCAGGGGGCGCAGCAACACCTACGACCCTGCACAACAGTTAGGTTAGATTTAAACAAAATCTGTGAGACGCTGGAATTATCTATTCGGCCATGGCGGGCTGCCTGCGGCACGGCGTCCTGAAGCGCACGCTCTTTGCATGTCCAGGGCCGATGAGGCGCCATACCACCTCTTCAATCAAAGTCGGACAGATGATATGGCGACGAAACAAACATGAAGGCAGAAGCCACATCGCCATGCTCTACAAGTCTCGAACATGTGGGCACAATCTGCTGACAATCAGATCCTGTGCCGTGATCTCAGGCAAGCACAGAACGCACAAAAGCGATCCACGATGCAGCCTCGCGTTCAGGATGAGACTTGAGTTGGATGAATGCACAAAGGCAAACACAAATTCTATGGGACCTTTCCGCAGGCACTTGATGGAGCTCATCTCCTGCAGTTACCCAGAAAGTGAAAGCATGGCTCTGAATGCAGGCGACTGGACGAGCAGTGCCACAAGGACGCGATCGGTTCCTCAAGCTCGTTGCAGAGAACCAGGAAGCTGCAGCCAGGACATTTCGCCACCAGTTTTCCCGAGTCCATTGCTTCCTTCTGCCACTGGACCTCTACACGCAAATCCAAATACCTGCAGGCTGCAAACATGCATTGAGATATCCACACGGGTACGCTGTCGACTGGCAAACGCCAAGTTCCCTAAATAACGAGGCAGTCTTTTCAGGCAGGCTTCTTGGCAAAGAGCTCGTCGCCGACGGCTCTGTGAATCACGCCGGGTGGCATGATGCGTCCCAGTGGCCTTAGGCCGCAGATCGGTCTCGACCAGTGTTGGCAGCTGCACTTGCGGCACTTGCACTTGCGATGCTAGCTAGGCCCCAGGCTGCTAGTCGCTGCATAGTCTGCAGGCGAGGAGCCGGCCACATGCTGCGGGGCAGGTGCTCATGCGCTCGTCGTCCACGGTGTGCTCCTTTATGAGCACCTCCAGGCCCAAGCCCAAGCCTCTCTTCTCTGGGATGCCAGTTGCGGCCTTGCCTTCAGTCCATGACCGAGGCACTCAAAATGAAGCCAACATCCACAGCGCATTCGCCGGCCGGCATCGGTCTGGCCGATGGCGCAATAGCAAAGTGCGCAGTCTTGACCTGCTCATGGAAAAAAGCCAGATAACAAACGGCATTTCTGGAGCTCAATTTCTCCAACCTTCCCAAAGCGGCTGCTTATTTTCCATGATCCAGTCATCCACAGTAGCCGAGCTCGAAGTCAAAGCATTTGCCAGCTCGTCAGCTAAGCCACCTCAATCTGACAGGAATAAATAAAAATCACATCAGCATGCTGTGAGCGCGATCCTCCGACAAAAAATGGAATCTGTGAGTTGCCGCAAAGACATTCTATGGCCTTTCTGTTCTGCTATGGGTTCCGACAACATATTGGAGCGGGCACGTGTTCAGGGGTGTGCTGAAACCTGGGCACCTGCAACCAGACACTCCAGCTTGCTCACGGGCTCGGTGGCCACGAGCCCTAGATCGACCCAAAGCGCGCTGACAGCATCCTCCGCACCTTGGCTCAACGAGGTTGGGAGTGGCGGGAGCGTGAAGAGACTTCCCTCGAGTTGCACGATTTGCTACTCACTCGCACAACTGGAAGCCTCACGGCGGTGGTTACCTATGCAGACTACCACTACGAAGCGACGATGCCTCTAAGTAATTAATCTTGCTAAGAGGAACCTGCGTGGCCCCATCGCCATCGAGAGTCCTGGGTGATCGCGTTGACCACCTAGGCCAGTACAGGAGCGCACATCTGTTGGGCATCCACCCGGCACTTCCCACTTTCGTTGCGCTGGCCTGTGTTTGTGTCAACCGCTCCCTCTTGACATCGTCCACGTAGTCGAACCAAAGAATATTCTGAAGAATGCCTCCTAGCTGCGGGACGCCTTCCTGCATGCCTGCAAGCCCTGATGCAATCTCATCAGCCAAGCCAGTCTCCACGAACTGACATGCGTCGATACTGCAGTCCCCGATCATTTGCCATGGCCATCGTATCATGATCCACTGGCGAGTCGCGCAAGCAAACTTTGGAAAGTCGTCCTCCAAGGCCATTCGCAGCTGCTGCCTGCTCATCTTCGGGACAATATCTTGCAGTGCCACTTTGCGTAAGCACCGTTTCGTTCCGAGCTCCAAATTAAGCTGACTGCGCTCGAAGAAGTTGATCGTGTATTTCATTCCTCTCGCAAAATACTCGAAGGAGATTTCTTCCTTTACCTCGTGCATCTGCAACTGAAGAGCCAATTCCTCCTCAACGAGAACCCAGCCAATGTCTAACTCAATTTCCCAGAGGACTCGCCGCATAGATCTCCGCTTGCCAGTAGCCACGATGACTTGCTCCATCATGTCAAAGTTGAAAAGATGTTCCTGCCTGTTCGTGGCTACATATCGAAACGTGCTATCGCCTGTCCCCAGGGCAGCTGTAAGTTTGTTGCAAAGGCCGATGCCAAATGGAACCCACTCGCCTCCACGAAATAACTCCCACTGTGCACTTTGCGCATTCATGCGTGAAGCCCAGCAGTCAAACCACTTCCGGTGATCAGCCTCGTCAAGGCCAAGTGAGAAGACCGGAGATGAGTCTTCCGATGCAACCGCTCCCGCCGCTCCCACCGCTCCCGGCAGTTCGGGTGCCTCAAGCGACGACGGGGCTTCCGCGGACCCCGCGCCCAAGGACGTCCTGGTGGCCTCGGCCTCCGCCGGAGAATCTGCCTCGGCCTCGGTGGTCTCGGTGAGCTCCAAAAATCGCCGCCGGCCCTTGGCGCGCCAAGCAACGCAGTGGTGGCACAGAGCGTAGTCGCACGGCTCGCAGCGCGACCACGTCAATGCCTCAGGGCTGCTGTGGCACACGGCGGCCTAGCGCCCCAGCGGCCCAGCTACGAAACACAAAGCGGTCAGAAACCTACAAAGAGCAAGAGCACACGGCAAGCACAAGCTACACAAGTCTCAGGTGCAGCCAACCTTGGAGCAACAATCACTCGACAAGTTTGACAAAAGCCTTGGCATCTGATTGCGCGTAGCAGCCCTGGCAAGCACAAGGCGGAACCTTCCCGCGCAATCCTTGGTGACTTAGTGGCAGCTGAGGCGTCTGCTGTACTCAGTGCCATTTCCGGTCATTTCTTGATCCGAACGTCTGAACTCGTGTTCTAAAATTTCCAAGCTGCTTTGAAGCCTGTGACCTTCGGCGCACATCACACTGAGCTCTGCAAGGAGGTCCTGGCGTTGAGGGCGAGAAAAAAGGGAGAGGAAGGTCGCTACTACTTCCTCTACCGAGACAACACAAATCAGCCCAGCTGAACTGAAGCTGGCACAACTTGCACGAGCAACCGACACAGCATCTCACCACATACAGCCTGCATAGCGCATTGCTTTCGATATCTTTCAATCTTGTCTGCGGCCCTGCCGGCCTCTGCCGCACTCAGCCGCGCTGCATCTATGTCGAAGCGCCGTGCCTCCTGTGATCAGCCGTGCCGTAGATGCATACAAAGATGCATTTGCGGAAGGATGCCACTTAATGCGGTCCGCTGGCTCCAAAAGCAGGTCCCGTCTCGTTGAGGGCATGCTGAGCCACGAATGTGAGCAGTAGGCAAGTCAACCACAAAGGCCCAACTTCAGAGGCAGATCATGGAAACCTTGTAGAGAGAGCGAATGGTTTTCTAATCGAAAGGTTTTCTAAACGTCAGATAACAAACAGACTTCTGATCCATGCTCAAAGCCCGCCGTCCTCCAGAGCAAGTTGGAGTGCATCGGCATCCTCAGTTCAGTTACCAAGTAGAATGGACTGCGCGGCACACGTCTTCTTCCGATTGCTCGGAAATGCTCGGCGGTGGCTCTGAAGGCCGAGGCACGAAGTTAAGGCTCGCCTCTGCCAAATCCGCCGTTGCCTGGAGAAAGTCCAGCCGGGCCTGGGCTGCAACGACCACCGGCTGCTCGGGCTCCAGCTGCCTAGGCCCACGCAGTGGAACAGAACCCGATACTGTACTAGTAACAGGGCAGAGGCTTTCTGTGCAACAGCGATATCAGTGCTCATGAGGACATGCACTCTCGCAAGACTTCTTAACTCGGATTGTGTGCTGTTGCTCGGTCCGGCGGCCGGCCGTGTCGTGTTCTGCCAAGGAACGCTTCCATGCAGCCGGCGATCGCTTCTCGGATTTCCTCGCGCGCGATGCAAGCGGAGACGTGTCAAATTGCGGAATGCCATGCGATGGCTCTGACTGACTCAGACTTGGATCCACCGCGCAACCTTCTACAACCGAACCGTGCGACGGCACGTCTTCCCACTGATCCTGAGGCACCGCTGCTGCCAGCGACTCGTTGAGCCTGGTGAAAGGCACGTGCTTTCCGACTTCCGCTCTCTCTTTGCATCCCTTTGCCTTTGCAGGGCTCTCATTTGATCCAGTCGTCGACGGGCGAGGCGAAGTCTTTCTGGAGCATCCAGGCCATGCTCCTTTCAGACACCCTGTGCTGCAAGTGAGGCTTCAACAGTCGACATCGCTCTCCTTTGCTCTCGAAATCTCTCGAACGATCTACCTGCTGCTCTGGACTAGGTGATGGAGTCTGTCTTCGAGGTCTAGATGCAATACAGCATGCCCGCGGGATGGCTGAGACGTCATCTACTCAGCCTCTGTGAGTTCCAAATCAAGCATTCGATGTTAATCCCTTGTACAACTTCTCAGTAAACATGATCGTGTCATGATCTACCTGCTACTCTGGCACGTCCTCCGACGAAGTCAAGCGAACACACACAGCAGTCCCGGAAAGCGTATCTCGCTTCGCATATCACTTTGGGCCCAGTAGCCTCCGCTTAGCAACACTCACTTCACCGAAGCCACAGCGGCAACTGCGACTCGAAATCTGGCTCGGAGTGTCAGCCCTGGTCTCCTCGGCACGATGGAGCCGATCCGCGAGCAGCTCGATGCTGTTTCCTGCACAAACCGTGAACCCGAATGGGAACAGATGCGCTTGAACACTGAGGACCGAAGAAGATATTCGCACTCCAGGTTCCCAAGCAGCCTAAGAGCCTGATCCAAGAAGCTAAATAAAGAAACGATGCGCCGTTGTGACCTCGGTCATCCCTTCCCAGGCTCTACATGCTCTACTACATCCCTTCCAGGTCCGACCCCGGTCCGTTAGCAAATTTAGCACTCGTGGGTGGACAGATGGTTTGATGCCGTGTCTTTCAAGACAACAGTGACAACACTACCAAGGTACGACTACATCTGCATCTCGCACCTTCGGTGGCTCTGCGGAGCTCGAAGTCGATGTCCGCGAGGAGGTCCAGCCGCTGAAGCAGAAGCTGCACACGCGACCGGACCTAACTTCGTCGCACAGCATCTGAACATCCAGAAGCAGCTTGGCAATATCTTTATCCGAGCTTTGGGCCATCAAAGCTTCTCGCCCTTCGGCAGCAGAGATGGCTTCCTCCAGCTGCTGGAAGGAGGTGAGGCCGCAAGCGACATCGAGCCGTTCGCAAAGCTGCAGCTGAAGCGATGCCGCTGCCAACCCGCAATCCCTGCAGGGGCCAAGGTCACCAACTTCCAATCAGCTTTTGCAACGAAAACCTCGTTGCCGAGTGCTCCGCTCATGCCCCTGTTTACCAAGGTTACCGGAATGGGTTGGGCCTTGCTTCGTGGTGCTCGACTGCATGCACAGCCATCTGCAGTCGTTCCACGCTGTCCCCCTCCATGGCGATGCTAAGTTCACATGGCAAACAAACCTGGAAGCCGCACCTGCCGGACCAAGCAATAAATATCGACGCCTGTAAGGTCGAAAAGAAACCTTCTGGACCGTGGGACTAGCTTTTGCCTGTGGCAAATTTGCTCGATGTCTCTCCAAGGCACTTGTGCACACAAGTCCAGCTGAAGCTCATAGAGGAAGTCGCGCACAAGGAGCATTCTGTAGCCTCGAAGAGCCCTCGTTTGTGCAATGTGCAGACAGCGTGGCACGTGCTGCAGGACCGTCCCTGTCCGCAGCAACTCGGAGCATCCTGGTGGCCTGCATGCAAGAGCCGAGAGCAGGATAAGTCTGCATGAAACCCCCAACCGGAAAAAGGTAACACCACGTCATTCGCATCTCCTCCAATTCCTCCCCCCTCCCTCGTCCTCTCTTCTTCCGCTCAGCCGAAGGAATGAGACTCACTCTAGCCTTTTCGGTGCGGTTGCGAGCTGTCGTGACTCCAATGCTGATGAACCCTGCGCCTGTGAGCACTTAGGCTGCCAAGTCAGCGTCGTGTCAGCACGACTTCCGGAACGAGCTGCTGCGAACATACCCACTACTCAACGACCGCACGTCGGCGCCCCACAAGCTGGTCTCTTCATGCATTGCACGTTGCAGGTTGGCGGATCTAAGCATTATCTCCAGCTAGTCACTGTCTCTCCTGCTCGAGTGCCACACCCTCCCTGCACGCTCTACTCTGACGTCACTGACTGAATCCGGTCAGCAAAGCTGAAGGTAGTGCCGCCTTTGTCTTTTTTCTGCAGGCCTCAAAAACCGGAGTGAGCCCCGACCCCCCCCCCGGCACAGAGGCAAAAATCGTCCGCCCCCGTCAAGGCTGTTCGGTGCTGTGTTCGCGGGTTGGCTACGACAGATGCACCACACCCTCTTTTTTCCCCCCTTTGTTTTGCTTTGCTCTCTCTCTCTCTCTCTCTGGCTTGCTTGCTTGCTTACAGGGCGTTTGGGGCGGTAGGGTGCGACCCCTACAACCCCTGCGCACAGTGCTACGCCTGTCGACCAGCAAGGCTCCCCGACTCACTCACCAGCCTAGTACTCTGTAACATGCTTCCCCGCCTAGCTGATCATGTCTGGTGTCCGTGCTGTTGCTGTTTATTCCACAGTTGCTGTACTGTCTTCGGCGAGGTGTCCGTATTTGCTACCCCGAGCTCCCCAAAAGGACCCTGGCCCGAAGGCCTACCCCCACAACGGTCTGCAAATCTCGCAGCTCGATTGGCCCCTTCTGGGGTGAGAGAAAGGCTCGTTCCCCCACCTAAGCTTATACACCGTCCCCCCAAAACACCCTCCTAAGACCCTGACCATGACCACGGTTTCTTGATTGTTTGCTTGCTAAGGGTCTAGGGCCATGGGGACGGTCCAGTCCCCGGGGCTTCAAGCCGACCCGTTCCTTCTTCTCCCTCTTTCCCTGTTACATTCTCTCCTGTCAGATCGATCACCTCCTTTTATCTCAGCTAAGGAGTCCCTCCTCTCCCTCTTTGCGTGAAGTGGGAGTCGCAAGAGCTTTCAGGAGACTACACGGGCCTCTCCAGGCACTGCCACCGCATCCCATAACGGCAGCCAAACACCACCGGGCTCGCCCATGGCTCAGGCACGTGCCCTTCGGGCACGCAGCCTGGCACAGCGAGCCTTGAATGCTTGACGTGGAAGAGGCAGCAAGAGGCAGCAAGCGGCAAGCTTGGGAGATCATTCAATCGGATGCCGCCTCACCACGCCGCAACTGGGCAAGAAACACCCCACGAGTAACCCTGCAAGACTGAGCATCACTATTCGAAGTCTTCATCCTTCCCGTCCAGCGCTATGCGACGCGGTTGTTTTCCCTGTCTGGTTCGCTGTCGCTGTCACACGAGACGGAGGCAAGGCACAGGCTTCGGATCAGTACTCGCATATCGAGAGGAACAGGCTCACATGTAAGGATGAATCGCTTTGATTCCATTCCTTGGCGCTCTGCAGTCGCCAAGTGCACGTAGATGGACCACGTTACGATCTCTCTCTCTCGTTATGCCAAAACTCAGCACCTGCTCGTAGGTCTTGCTGTAAGTGGCGTCGCTTTTGGGCTCCAGAACCATGACCTTTGAATGCACAGGCACTGCGAGGCCCTAAGCTTCGATACTCATGACCGAGACTTGCTCGTCACCATAGCCCCTCATCAAACCCGACAAGCGCCATTATCCTTGTGGCAGAGGCACCAAGCTAATGGGCCGTCGTGTCTGGCAAGCAGCACCGAGTTGATGTCGCGAAGAGACGTAACAGTAGTGCACACCTTTCTCCTTCAAAGGTTTTCAGCTGACTTGATGGGTTGATGGATCAAACTTCCAAATTGCTCGGCGGTCTCAGCATGTCTCAGCTTTCTCCGGGATTAAACATGCACAGTAACTTCAATGATAGAGTTTGCAGTTTCCTTGCTGGCCCTAAGTCGAGCGCGGTCCTCGGCCAGCAAGGGTACATGGGCGAACACATCCTGGGCGAGAAAGACCATGCATCACCGAGAAGCTCTAGAACCACCTGCGCAGCCAAGCCACCATCGGAAAGATGTCGGCAGCCTGAGTCCGCGCAGTTGCTGTCAGCATGAACTGCGCTGAGTCTAGGAAGCTGGGAGCATGATTCCATGAACATTGCCTCAAAGCTAGCAGCTCAGGCAGGCACTAAGAAACAAACTCCCTTTTGGCCTTTGCGAATGGCTTTGGTGACCTCGGGGACTCCACGCCTCGGAAGATCAGCTGCCATTTTGAAAGTTCCTGTTCCACTCGGCTTGAACGGCAGCGGCGAAAGGCATCGCAATAGGAGTCTGTAGATCACTGGCTCTTGCATCTGCCTGGTCTGCTTCTCGGAGACCGCTTTCTTCAGCAGCTTCAAAGATCGATCCAGAAGCTTATCCTGGGCTTTTGTCTTCGTTATTTAAAATGCAGCTGTACTTACCAGGACATGCCCTCCACAATCGTCTTGTAGCCTCTGCCCTTTATCTGACTCGTGGCTGGAACGGACATTGGGCATCTTGTTGCCGAGTTTCTGTAATCAGAGGGTCAGCCAAGGGTGAAACGTACAGCGCTTTCCTCTCCTGCAGGTGTACCAAGTATCAGCTCAGCCCCTCAGCCTATAAATGTACTCACAGGCTCTCAGGTCCTGAGGCTTCGGGCTCATTCAGACTTTAGCACGCATGACAACAGCACGGATGTCGCATGCCACTATGTCACAACATTTTCTGCCTGAAGCGAACTGGGAGGGGTCGGAGGATTCCAGGCTTCTTCCATTGGGCTGAATGGCGCCTTCAGGAAGTCTGTACGAAGATTGCAACAGGCTTTTGGATGGTGGAGGATGCCCCAAATGCCGCGGATCCCTGAGAGGGAGGCTCTGACTCTGAGCCCAAGCAGCCCTGAGAAAGCTTGTACAGGAAATCCCAGGGCCCGGGGGGCACACGCTGTGCACGCAGCACGGCTCAAGCACGGCTCAAGCGTACAAGGGCTCTGAATGCTCGGTCGCTGCGTCAGCCGCGACTGCATCCCAAAAGGCGCAGATCTCTGGACGGCCATGTGGGGTCTCTTCGGCCATCGAGCCACCAGGCAGTGAGGCATTGAGCACGATGTTCCTAGCTGAGGTCAAAAGGTCAGGCTTACACAGTCAGTAAAGGAAGTGTAAGTCCTTCTACCTCTCTCCCAGCGAATCTTCATAAGACGTTTGCTTAGCTGTAAACAGGGCGAGGGTCTGAGTCACGTCGCCTCCTGCTGGAAATTTCGGCCAGGAGCCTTGCGTGCCACACTTGTCCCTGCAGTTAGGGTCGCCGCTGGCCGCAACATTGGTCCAAAAGGTGCCCACGGTTCGGGCAAAGTCCCACCTTGTGCAATGGACAGACATCTTAGATGCGTACCGCACTGAGGTTGAGGAAATACTACGTGAAGGTCACATGGAGGCAGATGCTGGCACAGAAGGGTGTTGCTGTGCGGACCAACACTTGGAAATGGCATGATGCCTCCAGGACTAAGTGCTGTCTGGGTACTCCTCGTCGTTGAAGTAGGCGCGATATCCTTCATGGCCGAATCGGTTTGGGGCATAGCATGCCTCGCAGCGAGTGAGGTGCGGGCAGTCGGGTGTGGTAAGGCCCCAGAGGCCGCAGCAGCTGCCATCCTCCATGAAGTTTGGTTGGCCCAATACAAAAGTCACTTCGTCTTGGTGGGCAGCACCCAGGTATGGCAGATGGTAGTTCGGGACAGCAGTGCAATTCGGGTTGCCGGTGTACCTTTGCACTCTGTACTGCCGTCGAAGACCAGCCACCGTGAAGCCGACAACTGAGTCGCGGACCAATAGTCGAAGCGGTAGGTAAAGGCTCGTCCAGGCCTGGCCTTATTGAACAAGGAGGCCCGCTGTCGAATCTGGCAATGGCTCTGGTCTGACTCCACGTTCCCGAGCTGATGCACATTCCTTGGTGTCATCGCACCGGTACAAAGGGGTCCCTCTGAACCCGTGCAAAATCATACGTCATACATCCGAGGAGCAAGATGCTGCTGCCCGGGACAGGCGGGTACAAGCTGAGAGCCTGTCATGACAGCCTAACTACTTTTGAACATCATCTCTCGCTCGCGCTCTCTCCCCTCTTTCTCTCTCTCTCTCTCTCTCTCTCTCTCTTGCTTGCTTGCTAAGGGGTCTAGGGGCTGCACGCAACCCCTTGGCCCGAAGGCCTACCCCCTCGCGGCGCGCAACGTCCAAGGTCAGTTCGGCCCCTTCCGGGGATGGTGAGGACGAGCGCGGTGGACGGTGCCCTTTCCCTGCATTTGGCCAAAACAAACCGTTGGACTACAACCCACAACCAATCAGCAGGGCTTCTGGGCGCTCCGTCGTACTAACCCCCAACGGATTTTTTGGCTTGTTGCCACGTGCATTGCTCTTCAGGCGGGCTCCACCCTTTGCTTTCTGTACAAACCCACCTGGCCTGCCTCCCCACCTGATCCCGAACAGAACCTTGCGCAACTGCACTGCCTGTACCTGCCCACCCTCCCCCTCCCTGAACCTGGCTGTCCCCTCGTTCCCCTTCCAAGCAGTGGCAAGACGACGTAACAAGCAGACCCCTTCAACACACTACAACGTCTACACCTCGACTTGTTTGTGCCATGCTCCTGCGGAAGGATTCCCCCCCCAGCTTTGCGGTCCCCAAAGCATTGCAGCTAGTTAAGTTTACCACCGGTCACGCGCTACAGAGGACTCCGGCTAGTCGTAGGGACTCACACTAGTCGTCTTGATCCAGGGAGCTGGGATTGGTAAAGCTGCGCCTACGCTCTCCCCACTCAGGTGTAGGTCTGTCAGAGGGGCTTGCGGCGAATCTGGTAGGCCCCCTCGAAGCACTGGCCGCCACGGCCCCCTGGAGCTCGGAGTTGTCGGCGTGGCCAAAAGCGTCCGGGTGCGTCATGTGCAGCCCCTCTAGGTCGTTTTCCCCCACCAACTCCACTTCCTCCCCCCAGTGCTGCACCGTCCAAGTGACCAGCTCTTGCAGGGCCCGTTCCACTTCGCGTTGTACGTCTCTCACCAAGGGCCCAAACCTTCTGAGCCTCGCCTTGGCTGCGAAATCTGCTGGGTCTGGTGGGTCGACCCCCCTCCTTGCCGTCGCCTCCTCCCCCCGCCTGGAGTGGGTGTGTGGGTTGCCCAGCTGGTCTGCGCCGCCACGGAACGGGTATTCCCCCACCAGCACTGCCACCCCCTTGGCCGCTTCATCCTGTAGGTTCCGGAGAGTGGCGAGGCTGCTTTTCTCTCTGCTGGTTCCATGGTGGTGATCAGGGTGTGCAGCAAAGCCTCCGCTTCTTCTGCGGCATCCTCCGCCCAGTGAGTCTGTTGCCAGTTGTGGCTCGTTTTGGCCCCTTGTAGTAACGCCGCCCCCGCCTGGACCAGGTCCAGGATTTCCAGGAGTTCCCCGGTAGTGGGTGCGTTCGGGGCCTCATCCATCACCCCCCCCACCAGTGCTGCGATTTCGAAGGCGTTGGGCGGTGGTGGGTCTCTCTCTCTCTCTCTCTCGCTGTCTGTTTCGCCAGGGCTATGGTGAAGGGGTTTCCCGGTTCAACGCGGGCGGCTATGTGCGCCCCGGCAACTGTGAGTGCGAAGAGGTTGCATACACACCGCGGAAAATGCGGGCTGCTCCAGCAATTCAAGCTGTGTCCCTCCACGACTGCGCAAGTTCACGGTTGTTCGTGTGGGACATTTAACTCACATTGAAAAGGCTCCGCTGTTGAGTCCGTGATCTCTTGCTTGCTTGCTTGCCGGGCGTTTGGGGGTGCAGGGACGGCCCTACAACCCCTGCGCGTGAGTGCTACGCCTCTGCGTGAAACTGTGGTGTACCAGCGCGTCAGCTTGGCCGTCTATTCCTGTTTTGGAACAATGCCCGTGTTCTTCGCATGCTACCCCTCCCCGGCCTTGCTGATCACGCTTGTGTCCGTGCTGGCTTGCTGTGAGTATTCCAAAGGCTGGTTGCGCTCTGGCCAGTCTTAGGGGTCTCACAGCAGCATAGTTCGAGGCCCCGGAACTAACGATTCCCCGCTACTCAGAAGCACTCGGTGCCTTTTACTGGCCAGGTGGGCTGTTCCGCTGCCCTCTCTCGTTTTGCTACTTTGCTCGCCTACTGGTTTGGTGGAGTGTTGCTTGTGCCAGTGCTCCGTGATCTCTCTCGCTCTCTGTCTCTATCTCTCCCTCCCTCCTCTATTTTCGAAGAACGATGCATGCTCTCAAGATGTTTCCAGCTTTCGCACATTGGAGAACGTAGCTTCGCCCCTGAAAGGCCTTGCCCAAAAGGCGCGGGCCCACGCGCATAACTAGCTGAAGGCCTCGGCAGACATGGCGAATCAGATGACTCCCGTCTTGGCATGCACATACTAGTGTCTTAAACCACTCGAAGGCTTCAGGGCTTCGTATCTGTTGGCCAACATTCGCCTTGTACTAGGCATTCAGTTTCAGGTGGAAGCGCGGCCTTGGGTCTGCCAGCCTACTCGTCAAGATTTGTGCATGCTGTTCTTAACAAATTTGAAGCTTCATTCATCCAGACAGCATCCTCGCTGTTGCAAAGATTGACTACAAGCTTCTTTGTGCCTTCATTCACAACTCTTCGGCCACAACTGGTCAGCCACCCATTTCCACGGCACCAACTTACACAGCATGTCCCCGTGAAGCTGTTTGCACATTGTGAATAGAGTACTTGAATAGAGTCTGAGAGCATGTCGGTTCCGCATCGGAAAGTAGGTATATTGAGCCATGCCCCTGGAACGTCCGCAGGAAGTGCGAGCGCGTGTGTGCTTGCACGAAGAGACAGAGAAAGAGAGAGAGAGAGAGAGAAAGAGAGACAGAGAGAGAGAGAGTGTGTGTGTGTGTGTGTGTTAGACAGAGAGAGCGAGAGAGCGAGAGGGAGCGAGAGCAAGACAGAGAGCGAGAGGGAGAGAGAGAGAGAGAGAGAGAGAGAGAGTGAGCGAGAGCGAGAGCGAGAGCGAGAGCGAGAGCGAGCGCGAGAGCGAGAGCGAGAGCGAGCTGGATGGAAGGATGGATGGATGGACGGATTCGTGGACGGATGGATGGCTGGCTGGATGGATGGGTAAGACTGCGTAAGTATATAGAAATACCTATATAGATGTGAATACATGCATATATGTGAATAGATCCATAAGTGGATACATGGACGCATAGCAAGATAGATGGATAGATAAAAAGATAAACAGGTAGGCAAATGAGCCGACAGATGGATAGATAGATAGATAGATAGATAGACAGATGGACGGATACATGGATATGTCTATCTGTGACCATGTGCGAGTATATACGTATGTCATGAATACATGTATTATGTCTATTGCTCTGTTTGCCTACTTGTTTATTTAGACATATGCACAACACCCCGCCCCGTGACATGTCGAGGCACCGTACTGCTTGTCCGATATTGGCTTCAATGCGCCATCAGGCCGGTCATTCGGCTGATCCAAGCCGTCCTGTTTTTCTCCAAGGGTCCACCATCATACTACCAACACATTAACATACCCGGACAGCAGCAAGTAGGTTTGCGTGGAAACAGTCTCGTGCAATGCAGGGAGGTCTGCTAGTCAGATGTTACATCTGACGGAGGTGTCCTGCGTATGCTCCCGGAAGAGAAACAAGTTGCTGTCGTTCGTCTGCGCCCCCAAGACAACGGTTGCTGGGTTGACGCGCCCCAAACGAAGCAACTCCTGAAATTCAGGAAAATGAAAGAAATTTGACACCTATCCCGCTTACCAACACAACAGTCTCGCTACACCCTCTGGTGCTTCGTCGGCGCAGGCCTATCATTTAAGCTTCCTCTCTCTTCAACTTGAAGTCCTGGGGCGCCAATGGAAAGGTAACGCCATCCGTCACAGGCGACCATGGTGCCGAGTAAGTGGTCATGGTGAGATTGAGCGCTGGAACCTTGATGCCAAGCTCGGTGACATTGCTTGAGCATGCTTCGTGTACACCCGGTCGCGGAGACACATTCAACATGACAGCAGTGTGCTTCATGAGTCGAGCTGCCCGAGCAAGGCACGTCTTGTTTACCTGCGGATCTGCGCAAGCAGGCACACAACGAGGTTACGTCAGTACACGTGTAACTGAGCCATGCCTTCAGGGTGGCCGTGGCACAGCCCATGCTGGCTGCGATCTTCGTTGCGCTTGCCAAGGCCAAGGATAGGTTCATAGCACTGAGGCTACCTCCCATTTGTGATTGTTTGGAACTAGATCCTCATGCACTCGACAGCCCACCTGATTCGCTGATAGCACCCTGGAAGAGTCCAGATGACTGAGGCGAGACGTACTGCAGCTCCACGAGACCTCAAGTGCTGAAAGCGTCCAGAAGCGCTGCGTCGCTGCGATGTGTTCACACTCGTCGCACCTGCCCCGGAGCTCTGTCCGTGGATGGCCACACGCGAAGCATCACCGCCGAAGGCGGCGACCTCCTTCCGCACCCAGCGCAGAGCACCTTGCGGGACAGCCATGAGCCCAGGGAGTGACCAGAAATGAAAGATGGCAAGCAGCCAGAAAGTGAATCCAAGGAAGCTGTCCAACAACTTCGGCTCTGCCGCCAAGGCACTCTGAATGTCAAGGATGCCCCAATTGCCCGTAGACCGCTTTGCATCCACGTCTTCGCGGAAGGCCATCCAGCCCAGCGGCCCGGTGCGGTAATTGAACGAGACACAAACCACATCGTGAAAAGCGGCCAGAGCACTCCTTGAGTTTGAATTGAACCACAGAAGCCGGTCTCTCACGTCTCTCTCACCTCTCTGGTTCGGCTATGACGGGGCTTTAGCTTCGGACTGCAACCGTCCAAGAGTCATGTTGTAGGGCTCCGCCTCCCCGAATTGATTGGAACCACCGTAGATGAACACCATGACCGGCAGCTTCTTCTGTGTCTGCCAAGCAAGGCGTGGGCTCCACACGTTGGCCTTCAGGCAGTCCTCGCTGCCGTAAGTCTGCGTGGGATCCCCTCCTACCTGCATGCAGGCCGGACCCCACATGGTTGCCGTCACACTGCCTCCTGGGTATGTCTCGTGAAAATCCACGGGGGGCTGAAAACGCTCCGCCCTTGCAAACGGGACGCCGAGAAACTGGTCGACTTCTGCCCCCCCTGCACTTGCCGGCAGGGTGATTCCTATCACAGAACCTCCGCTTGTCTGTGGCCAATGCGCAAACTGCGCAGCCGCCAGCTGCAGAGAAGTAGTCGCCATCAACGACATGAATGGTCCAGCCATCAACAAGCCAAGTTCTCTGCCCATGGCTCCACTCGTTATGATTTCGCCGTCGCACGCGTAGTGCTTCTGGCAAAACCCTCAAGAGTCTGAGCAGATGGACGGCGACGGTGGACAATCTGATGCTGCAATCTTTACGCCTAGCAGCTTGTTCCGCTTACGACTCTCTCTGAATGACACGCAACTTGCGAGACTGGGCGTTGTGTGCGACAACGTCAAATCAAAAACGCCCTGCTCAAGCATCACACAGGTTAGAATGTTTTAAGCTTGCTCGGCTCCTCTTCAGCTTCCTCTTCGTCGGCCATTGCTGTTCTATCTCGACGGTCGGCAATAATGCGGACTCGAGTCCAAACAGCTTCCAGAAGTGATGGGGCAACATGTGCAAACATCACCGCCTAGGCCAGGAATCTGGAACAGGCAGGCGGCGAGGCAGGGTCGGATAGATTTATTCGGAAGTTTGCTTGTCTCAGAAAAGCCGGCCTCCCGGCGACTGCGATATCAATCCAGGGTCAACTTGTATCGGTTCGATAACACGATAACACTAGAACTGCAAAAGACTTGTCTTTCTCCCGTGCAGGTTCACTAGAACGACTGCCGGATGGTTGCAAAAGATACCGGTACAGCACAGCTACGGATAAAAGCTGGGGTCAGACAGCGACAAAGCACTTGCAAGCTCGACCTTTCACCGGCTTAGCCGGCCACAGCATCAGCTTTGCAGATCCTCGGGCAATGTTCGATTGGACGGCAATTCCGCATGCACTGCCGCTGAGGACCCTACCAGGAATCGCGTCTTATTTGCTGGCGCCGGCGTGTCCCCTCGGCCAGGGGGAATGCAAAACTTCAGCCTGCAAAGTTTATGCTCTGCGGTCTGCGGCATCTCAGAGCTCATCCCCAGCTTCCAGCCGGCCCAGCCAGGCATTCCCCCTAAGGAGCAGGCTCAGCTGCAGGCGTAGCGACGCGTTTGGCCTTCTGTCAGCGAGAGGAAAGAAAAAGACATCACAGCCATCACAGCTCGGCCTTTGGAAGCGTCGTGCTCGGAGAGTTCAGGAACTTCACGATGGTGTCCTCTATCACAAGAGTGCACGTAGCGAAGCTTAAAAAATTGCGCCGCTGCGCCGCTCTCCTCAGCCTGCTGCTCCCACTTCGAGCGCTGCTGCTGCAAAGCCCGTTCCTTCCAAAACGGAGGCTGATCGCTTGCAGCAGCCGATGCAGTGCGCTACGCTGTACTATGCTGCGTGGAGCTGTGGAGCTGTGGAGCCTGCCTCTGCCTCCTCCTCGCGCTGGCGGCGGATAAACTTCGCCGTCCAGGCCGCCTCCTTCAGCATTAGCTCCTTCCAGGAACGACGACTGCAATATCTGCAATTGTTGCAACTCTTGGTGCGCAGCACTGTGTGCCCTTCAGCTCCGTCCTGGATGCAGCCATGCCTAGGGTACACGAAGTCCCCCATGTCAGGACACTGACAAGCCTGCACGAAGCGTCATGGCTCGTGGCCAGACCGCACACCCGAGATGTGTAGTCAAGCAGAGTCTAAGAGTCTAAGCTCCAAGCGCGACAAGCCGGGTCTGCGGAGATTCCACTCCCCACGCTCTACTTCGAGCCACAACCCTTCCATCAGTGTTGAGTGTTAGGCCAGTGTTGGCTTCAGATAACCCATTTCAGATGCACGACACAGGTGGTCACTGTTCAAGCCTCTTCTCGTTGCACATGGAGCAAGTGCCGGGTGCAAGTCAAGCTTCGGGCGGGACTGCAACATTGCACAGTCCGGTGCCCAGACCATGCATTAACAAGGGTGTGCGCTGGCCACAAAAGTTACCAAGCTTGAACGAAGCCTTTTCCTCTCAGAACCAGGTAGCTGCCTGGCACAAAGCACACCAAGGAAGATGTCCACTCCGGGGGCGGCGCATGGACCCTGCCTGCAGAAGCGCCATAGCCACGAGCAGTCCAGGTACTGCACTTGCAGCCAGGCCTCGGTCCAACATAGGCGCCTACAGTCCTAGCCGTCCTAGCCTCCTACTCCTACAAGTACTTCGACTCTCGCCGCTTCGCCTTTTTATTGAAGCAGAGCTCTACAGCTATGCCTGCCTCGCCGCTTCGCCAGGCCTACATAGTGCATGTCTCCACATGCGGTGGGCTGTCTCCGTCCCAAGCATGACGGAACTACACGCAACACGCTTTGCCCCCCGTCTGCAAGCCAGACTGGAACCGAGCGCCCTGCCACAAATGGGCGGCGGTCGATACCTGACTTTCGCCAGGGCTTACTTGCAACCTTCGCTGGCAATCCAAGGTGCGCCTGCTGCAGGCTGCCGCAGACACTTTGCAAGTCTTCTTGCCGCTTGCTGGTGCTGCATACCAACAGTATGCTCAGCAGCTCTTGCGGTCTCAAAACTTCCCTGCACTTGTCAAAGCAGAGGATGTGCCAGGCACAGTGGGACGGTTGGAGGTCAAACTGATTAGCAAGCGTATGACACGCAGCTTCTTGCATCCCAGCTGCGGCAAATGTGCGAGGCGGAAGTAAGTCCCTCCAAGTGCTATGTTCCTGCGTCTCAGCGGAAATCGGACATCCGTCAGCATACCACAACACATCAAAAACATCGCCATACATGTCCAGGGGGGATCCTCGCGGGGGTACCCCCTCCCAAGTGCTTTTGGTTGAGTCCGCTCCGGAAATCAACTTGGCATCATTAGAGATGGCGTGACCCTCTGCGGACAGGCTCTACACGGAAAGGCATCGCTCCGTCGGTCTCCCAAGAACCTCCGGCGCCCCGTCCAAAACGGAAAGCCTTGAGGCAAGGTAGGGGCGGACCTACCGCCAGGCAGGTATCGAACAGTGCTTAAAACAGCTCATGGTGGCATGCACGTTCTTTCAAGTGGCTGCCCACGACGTTCAGTTTTATCGTCAAGCACCTCGCATTACGGCGATGTGAATGGACATAGCCTGTTGTTTGCTTTACCTACACAAAAATTCTGAAACAGCAGGTGTTCAAGCACAAAAAGAAATCACACGTAAACGAAGTGTTTCAAATACTGAAAAACTTTTAGCCTTGTGAGAAGCTGAAACCGGCTAACTCTGGAAATGCAGTATTTTGAAAATGGGCTTTTGGGCTTTTCAATTGTGTTTTGGATATGTTCGGGGCATCCAGTTGAGGTGCATTTTGGGGTGCGTCCAGACCCAGAACTTTTTTCCAGAAAATTTCCAGAACCCCAGCACCTTTGAACCCAGAACCCCTGAAACCCAGAAACCCTAAACGCCCAAGCCCAGAAACCCTAAACTACCCAGAAACGCAAAAACCCGTTTTGGCATCCAGCCTGCAAAGCCTCTGCTGAGACGCAAAACTCTGAAACCCTAAACCCAGAAACCCCAAACCCAGAGCCCCTGAAACCAGAAGCCCTAAACCCTTAAACCCAGAAACATCCAGAAATCCTGGACTCACAGACTCTAAACCCAGAGACCCTGAACCCAGAACCCCTGAACCCCCAAGCTCAGAAACCCTTTTTGCATCAGGACTTGTGCAATCGCCTGAACACTGACTTCCAGCTCAGAAACCCTAAACCCAGAAACCCTAAACCCAGATACCCTGAACCCAGAGGCCCAGAAACCCTTTTGCATCCGGAAACCCTGAACTCAGAAACCCTAAACCCTTGAACGCCTGGACCCCTAAACCTCTCAACCCATTATCCCTTAAAGCAGAAGTCTTAACCCTAAGGCCCCAACCCCTAGACCCTACCGCAGGCCTGCTCTCAGTTCGGACGGTTTCACTTTATCTGGTGCCCTCAAAAAAGCGAAAGCGCTATCCCACCCTTTTCAGCACTGGGGTGCCGGCCAGCAATCCCACCCTTTTGCAGCAGGCCTTCCACTTCGCCCTTTTTGCGACTGGCTTGCAACGTCACGCTAGGCCACTTCGCCCTAAACCCCAAACGCTTTCTGAGCTCCTCGGGCGTCTTTTCGAGGCTACGGCCCACGTGGCGCATCCAGAAACCCTTCAAAGACAAGCAGAAGCCAGGCCAGCTCCACAGAACGAGGCCTAAACCCTAAACTAAAAGACTCTTTTTCAGCACAGGCTTGCATTGAAAAACTCTCAGATCTAAACGGCCTAGCTTCTAAAGTCACGGACGTTGCCACAAGCATCCAACCGTCTCTCGGTGTCTCTCTCTGTCTGTTTTCTCACCTCTTCCTATGTCCTATGTGTTCCTTCGTTGTAAATTTGCGAGGTGTGGTTTCGAGCCGGGTATGCGGGGGAAGCTGCATTTAAGTCTGTCGGAGAATCCGTTGGCTCGCAGTGAAAGCTGCATGTGCTGAGATGGTCCATGGGCCTTGGGCAAGGACAGCCGAACAAGCCAGCGGAGGTTTGCTGAATGTGACAGGAAGTCGGACAAGCCCTTGGGGGGGAGACCCCCCCCGGCCATCAAGGAAACCAACACCCCTCCAACCCCTAAGTGCTTTTTGAGGTATTCCCGATCAAGATCCCCAAGCCCTCCTGAAGGCTTCGTCAGTGAGCTCGCGGTAGATCACGCTCGTCTTGGCCAGCTCGTCTCCTTGGAGGGTTTTAGCGGCATTGGGTGAAGAGCACAGCAGCGCGAAGTGCCAAAGAGACCGAGGCTGCGTCGATATGCAGCTTCCGGCTTAGAAGCTGCTGCCACGTGGTCGGTGCCGCTCAAGAACCTGCGTCACACCCTTCGTGCGCAGTCAAACTGCAATTCGAGTGCTCTTTGCGTTCCCGAGATGCCTGGTGGGGTAGGCATTCAGCAAATCGACGTACCGCCGCTCCTGGCATGGATTAGCTCTGAGGAGCACGAATTCGAAACCAAGCTGGTCGCGACTTATGGCTCCTCCGAGGCGTTGTCGTAGATTTCGTCATAGAGAACATCCCAAGATAAGTCAATGAACAGGTTCGGGTGTTTGTCTAACCGGTCTTCAATGAGCTGCACATGGTGCTGAATGGTCAGCGGGGCCAAGAGTGGCAACTGGATCAGTGCAAGCTTTGGGTCAAGCTGCTTTGACAGCCCCGCCATGTGGACCCACACGATTTTGTTCTTTGGGTACAACTTGAGAATCTCGTCCATCAAGTTCAGGAACATGAGCCCACTGGACTGGTTCCCCAAATCACTGTGCAGTGCCATCGGGATGTCTTGTCTCTGCAACTCGTCCATAAGAGGCTTCCAAGACTTGATAGAACTCACATCGACAGGCAGGCCTTGGTCGTTCTTCCAAAGTGCCTGCTTCACGACATTGATCTCCCCAGCCCAGCGGAACATGCCGGGAAACTCCTGCTGAAGCAGTTTCAGCTTCTTCAGGTTGTCCGCGGCATCCGCATGCAAGTCGAAGAAAGATATGGACGGTGTGAGCACAGGCCCAAGCGGGTTGGACGAGAGCGTGTCGTAGTTGTCCAGGATACTTTGAGCATTGAAGAAGTCGTTCTTCAAACTCGGCCGGATCGGGGTGCCCGGACAGTCGAGGTAGTAGGTGCAATTAGACGATATCGGAAGGCGCTGACCGATGCCATAAAGGTTGGCAAAGAGGATGCCGGCACGCCTTAGCCTCTCAATCAACTGGTCGAAAGGAACAGGCGGACCCCCGAAAGGCCGTGCATGTAGATGTGCGTCAACAACTGGCCATTCGTCGGTCGCGACTCGGTCGTAGCAGGTCGTGGAGTGTTCTGTGAAATCTTTGAGGGACACAGACGGAGATGTCTGCAACAACCTTGCTGTTTCAGCTCGCTGAACCTGCCAGGTCCAAGCTCAATCAACTGCAGATTATTCCCGTCCTACACGGTCAAGCTCCAGGGCGTGAGCTTTCCTGAGAGGTACGACTTTTCAGCTGGAGCCGAACCTGCTTGACGTGGTCGGATTGCTCGGCTTCCTTGCCCTTCGCCTCCCAGAAAACAGCAAGAAAGGAGTGTGCGGGAAGTGTTGTTGTGTAATCGGATTTCGTGTGCTGCAACATTATGCATGGAGTTGCAACCGTGAGTCATAGGTGGCACCTCCCTCACTGGCCACTCTTCTTTGAGTGCTCCTTGTCAACACCAGCCATGTGAAGATCACGCGCCTGCTGCTTGGCGCCGGGGTGCTTTGAAGGCAACGCCGCCTCTTTGCAGGAAGGCTAAAGGGCAGAAAGATCCTAGAACCGCAGAAATCGACTTGCTCATCAGCTGCATTTGGGATTTGTATATATCAAGCTGCTTAACATAGGCTCCCTCTAGTTGCATGGGTTGACCGGGTAAACTCGACACAAGGTCCGGGCGGCTGAAATCCTGCCAAAGGCTGCCCGGCCTTTTTCCGTGCTGCTTGCTGCGCAGGAAGCGCTGCCTACCAAGAGCACATTGGCCGCGCTCATGAAGTCACTCTGCCCGGCACGTGCAGCTGGAAAGATGGCAATGGATGATTTTCACCGGCCTTTGCCTTGCTCTCGCAGATCTTTGGCGCAGTGTACTCCAAACCTCCCGAAGTTTTCGGGCACGGCTTGCATTCACAGCCTATCATACTCGTGAAAGGTCTTCCAAAATCCTGATTTTGACATTGCATCCGCCAGGCCTGCCACATCAAACAAATTCTGCCCAAGAGCAATGCGACGAAAGGCGTCGTCGCTCAAGTGCCGGTAGATTTCGCTGGTTTTGTTGAGTTCCTGCCCTTGGCACAAAATGGAAGCTGAGGAAGCATATCAGCAGTGACTTGAAACCTCTTAGGCACATCGGTAGCTAATGGCCAAATGGTCACCACATGACACAAGCACTCGGCCCGGCACTGTACACCTCCTCTGTCTTGACAGCAGCGGCCACATGATCCGATCCGCTTAAAAAGCGTGTCGGGAAGTTATTGATTAGTTTGATGTAAGGCTTCTCCTCGGCTGCAGAATTGTAAATCTCGTCGTAAAGAACATCCCAGGAAAGGTCGATCATTAGCTTCGGAAACTTCTTCAGCCTGCTTTCGATGAGCTCCACATGATCCTCAATGGATGTGGGCCGCTGGAGGAGTGAGGCAGAGAGCTTGGGATCCAGCTGCCGGGAAAGCCCTGCAAGGTGCATCCAAATAATCTTGTTTTTCGGGTACAGTCTCAGTACTTCGTCCATCAAGGGCAAGAACTTCTGGCCCTCTGTGTCATCTCCCAAGTCTGCATGCAATGACAGAGGGATGTCCTGCTTGCGAAGCTCTGCCATGAACGGGCCCCATGTCTTGATCGACTCGAGGGGCACAGGGAGGCCTTGCTCATTCGGCCACAGAGCCTGCTTTACCAAGTTGATCTCGCCGACCCACTTGAACATTGACGGAAACTCCCCCTGGAGAAGATTCATCTTGTACAGAATCTCATCTACATTGTGGAGGTCGAAGAACGACATAGAGAGAGTAATCACAGGGCCAACGGGGCTATCACTGAGGATCTTGGCATTGTCAAGGACGCTTTGTGCGTTGAAGAAATCATTCTTCAAGCTAGGTGTTATGTTGACTCCTGGACAGTCCAGGTAGTAGGTACATGCAGAATCTATTGGGAGGCGTTGGCCAATGCCATAGAGCGTAGTGAAGAGGATGCCCGCCCTTCTCAATCTCCCCAGCAGATCCGCAAATGGAACCGGCGGCCCACCAAAAGGTCGGGCATGCAGATGGGAGTCAACGACGGCCCAACTATGCTCAGGCTCTGGGCCTCGTTCGTAGCAGGTCTCTGATTCCTTCTGAAAGTCTGCCAGTGTCAGGGTTGGGCTTCTGACCCGGGCACCAGCCTTCACAGCGAACACTCGATGTGACAAAGTCTTCATTGACACGTGCCCATTGACTACAGTACTACTACACGCGACCGGTTGTTGCCTGCAGGCCGAGACCCAACATGACCGTTCGCGAGGACGCATGCCTTCTATCGCCCCACACAACTCGATTACTCTGCAGAGTTGGCAGCTCAAGAAGCGAGGTAAAGGCAGACGAGATGCTCTAGCTGCACCAGCGTCGAAGCATCTGGGTCCTGGTGGCCACGCTTGTTGAACGCAGAGAAACAATAGTGCAACCAGGAACGGCTCCATCAAGGTCCAGGACTCCCCAGCGATGACCCGGACAAGGTCTGTTTTTCGGGCATCACTACAGTTTAGTGCGCTTCTGGCTTTCGCATCCCTGGAAACGCTATGACTCTCTTCCCTAATCCACGATCTCCGCAACAGCACTCGTTTGAATTGATTCCACTCCCGAACAACTAAGCACTTGGAGTCTGTCCTCTGGGGCTGCACAAGCATCATCTCCGCAGGCTAACTCGCCTTTTTCGCGCTTGCAATACCGGCAAGCCGAGCATCGAATCATTGTTGTTTCGGCTGGTGAGTACAGTGGTATGTGGAGCCTGCGGCGCGTGGCCCAGGTCCAAGCAGCACGATAAACATCCAGCACAAACCTGGCAGAGATCAGGATGAACCTAGCATCTATCACCTGTCAATTGCATCGATCTGATGACCGGCGTGCAGTGAGCAATTCTGGGCAACTGGCTTTGCGCAGCGCATGTTGGTCGTGATGACAACCACCGCATTTCGGACACGGTGGCACTGCTTCAAGGCTCTGCTTGCCAACTACTGTTCCTTCAGAAGGGAGCTGGCTGCTGGAATGTGTGTGTGTCTCTGAGTTTGGCACGCATCACATAGACAAGGAGTTCGGTTCGCTGCAGAGCCGAAAATGCAAACGATTACTCAAAAATCGAGAGGCCGCAAAATAAACACAGCTGAGTCTCGACTTATCTCTTCTCTCTAGACCTACGAGTATCTTCATCCTTCCGAGGACGCAAGTAAATTGAGGAACAATTCTGTACCCATTGCATGGGTCGCATGAAAGCTACATCCATTGGAATCCGATAAACGGCCTTCTTAAGGTGTGCGTTGCCTTCAAATAGACTACAGCTCACAGAGGCAGGGTCGGGAAGCTCTCACCAGTCCCTTAGTCTTTGCAGCTGGGCTGCACAAATGACACACGAACCAGGAGGACACGGACACAGACACTTCTTGTTGCTAAAGCGGCTGGTTTGAATTTCGAATGGACTCATGCAGCAGCTCGAAGAGCAGCTGGCCTCCCAGGAGTCCCAGCACACCCAAGCACAAGCCCACCCGAATCCTGTCTACAGTCTACAGTACATGAAAAACACACACACACACACACACACACACACACCCGCGCGGCGCGTCACGTCGCAGGATGAAGTTCCGGCCTCGGACTGGAGATCCACAAAGCCGCGCACAGTGGGCTTCCGTCAAACGCACCTGAGCTATTCTGAGCACAGCTGACGGCAGGACAACGCAAGAACTCAGCGTAAACTCGCCGACAATGAAGATCTTCATGCCACACACTCCCAGCAATCCCGGAAACGATGCCAAACTCGCAGACTTCCCGCAGCAAGGCAGGAACCTTCTTGCAGAATAACGAAGCCCCTGCAATGTTGATTAGAGTTCGTTGTTCTTCTCAAAGCATTAGCCGGATGTAGAACACTTTTGCAGGCTTGTCGCAAGCATCTGGCCGGTGAACTCCGCTGGGAGCGCTGCGCACACGTCCTGAAGAAAATTGCGAACTAAGGACGGTCTGATACGGCACCAAGCCGGTCAGTCTTCTACCGTGGGTGGAAGAAAGGAATCACACTGCTGTCAAACTGAGCCAAATGACGAATCCCCAAGCAAAATCAGCCTCTGATTCACATGCCGGGCCATTCTTATACTGGTAAGTTCTTTCTTCTATGACCAGTTAGTAAGTAGCAACCATTAACAGCCCAAAGATATTGCAGATGTCATTGCCCTGACTTTGACCTTTCAGAGAACCAGGACTGGCACTTCACGCCACCGACGACTCCATGCAAGCAAGCAGCAGCAAAAATGCCGTTCTCGACCTGGCAGAGCCAATTTCGAACTTCATGTGGAGACCACTGCCGAGGTTGTGGATCTCGATTCTTCACTGAAACACTTGGGAGGACTTCCCGCTCCGTCGCACAGGCAGCTTTCACTCTCAGAGCTGCACCCGTTCGCAACGTGGACAGCGTGTGTTCGGTGTCTGATGCAGCCGGAGCCAGGGTACAAATGACGGAAAGGAAAGACGTATTCAAGCGAGACAAACATCGTGCCAGTAGCTTTGTGAGCGCTGAAGCTCTGAAGGCATGCGGTGGGATGCGCTGCCTCGCAGACATAAACCGAATGCACTCCTTGAGCGCATACAGGGACGCATTGATTTCGGCTCCCTCGTGTTGTCGCTCACGGCAGTGATTTGCAGAGTCCTTCCGCCGCTCCGTTCCAGCACAATCTACTAGAGTCAAGCTTCCGCCTGTGTCCAGTATTCTTATAGTACAGACGGCATGGCTTCGAGAGCTCTCGTCGTTCGCTTCAGTGACGAACGTGGCCCTGCGCTGCCTGGCGGCCTGGAGTGCGGCACATGCTGCTTCGACGTCTTGTGGGAAGATCTCAGCTGCACCTTCGGCTGCAAAGAAATTTCCAGCTGCCTCGCGCACCTCGCGAAGTTTCAGCTCGGGCAAGTTTGGAACCTGTAAATCGAAGCAGCGCGAGCCCCGAAGTTCCACAAAGCTGATCGACAGCTTCGATTCTCCGCGGAATAAATCTCCTGCTGCCAGCGTCTCGATGGCTCTCATGGTGTGCGTCTTGCCGCTCCCAGTCTGGCCAAACATCAGCACAGTGCTGGCCTGTCCCCTGCGAGCTGCTGATACGAGATTCGCCGCGCAAACTTTGTATACCTCCTCATCCTCTGCCAATTGCGAGAAGACCTGGTCAAAGGCAAAGCGCAAGTGGTGCACCATAGGGGTACGCAGATCCGCCTGGAACAAGCAGTTATGAAGAACCAGTTGTGATGGTGTCCCAGGGCAGGGGATGATGTGTAGAACGTCGAAATCATTGCGCTTGGCGACCTCCTCACTAAACAAAGGTCGCTTCCGTGCATAAACCTGAACTGGTTTCGCTTTTGCAGAGCTTTGACTCTGACCAGTTGGAAGCAACGTTCCGTCCACTGGCTCTTGGACAGGTCTGGGAATCTTCGCCTGGTACTTTTCGATTGCCTCCATGAAGAGGTCTCGATGAAAAGCGCGCAGCTCATTCTTGTCAAACATCTGCCTCCAGGTTGCAGATCGAGGGGCACTGTTCGTGTCGTAGCTTACAGAAGGGCTCAGCAGGACTTGAACAAGGGTCAAACACTGGCGCCTCCCCGCTGCGCCAACGGAGGCTGGCCTTCCTCTAGCCTGTGCGCGCTGCACTGAAGGGCCTTCGGAGGCACTGCGGCGGCCGGGGCCGGGAGGGCTGCGCGTCCTCGGGCCAGGCCTGCCAAACACACTCAGAAACATTCGGCTAGAGAAGTGGTATACATGGGTATACGTCTAAATGCCTGTAGCCCTCACAGGCCTCACAGGCACTACAATACTGAGAGCCAACCCCACCTTTCCATCCACGACTCGTCGGATCTCTCGGACTGGCGATTCTGGCGCTTCTCACGCAGCCCCTCCTGTCAGGTGGGCGAGTTGGCACGTGATGGGAAGGCTTTCGTGGTCTGGACGGTCTTCTGCACGAAATCACGGGCCGTATTCTTTCCACTAGCGAAAACCTGATTACTTTTGGTTTCAGAAACACCGGATCGCACCTCCCTTGCTGCGAGGCGCTGTCGTAGTGCCACTGGCAACTGGGCACTGGGAGCTACAGCATCGCGGCCGACCTGGCAAAGCGCCGGAAAGATTTGTGCTTAGAGAGCACACTTGCGCAGGCTCGGCCCGATTGCGCAGCCCTGCCACGAGGGCCTGTTCTGCCCTCTTGCTCCGTGCCGGATTAACGAATCCCTCCAGTTGAGGCAGGCCTATGCGGGCCCCTGCAGAAGGAGCCTACACATAGTGTAACAACTGCCGGTGGCACCTGCGGCTGAGGTCCGGCTCCAAACGCCTGCGGCCTGACTGCAACTCGGCGCGTGCTTGTGCGTGACTCGAAACGACTCGAAAAGCACTCGCGAGCATCGGAGCATCCCCGAAGTTGCCTGGCCGGTGCCTTTGCCGGTGACGCTGGAGCAAAGGCATGTTGGACAAGGTTCTCCTTCAGCGACACTGACGCCACCTCCGGCAACAGAGTGACGTCAAACTCCAAGCCGCTCTCCAGCTCTGCCAGATCGGCATCCTCGACATCGCCAACGTTGCTGTGAGGCACGACGTCTTCGTCATCACCAATGCTGTGGGGAAGTGGGGGTGTCCCTTGTGTTTCACGGGAGTCTGGTCTAGAGCCAGTGGCAGCCGTCGCCGGTGATAAATGCTGCTTCGGGCTGACCGTGGGTGACTGCGGGTTTGGGAAGGTGTTTTTGTACAAGGGTGGCTTGCCACAAGACTGATGGGTTGGCGTTTTCTCCTTCGGAGTTGCCTGGCCCGCATTTCTCCCTATCCGATCGTCGTCATCCGCGTTCCAAAGCTTGCTCTGGTCCACAATGCTTGTGCCCAAGCCTGGGATTTTCTCAAGCTCCGTTTCCGAGCCGTCTCCACAAATCGAAGACCTGAACAGGGACTTGCGAACTGCCAACTGCCGGGGGCCAAGAACAGCCCTGACACACATCTGATTTACCCCCCTGTATTGGGAAATTCCTTCGCTGCCGAATCGCTTCGGCTGCCGGTGTGGCTGCAAACACTCTGCTGGAGACTGTGCCTCGCAGCGAATCGCAAACTGGCGGCACAAAATCTGGTAGAAAATAGCATGAAGGCTTTCTGAAACCGTAGCTTTACCCGCTAGAGTTCTGCGCGGTCTGCACGAGGCACCAAAACCACGGCTGCTGAGCAAGTTGGTTCTTCGTCACGGCTTGCCACTGACCTTGGTCTTCTCCACCGCATACATTGAAGACCATGCAGAAGCACCAATCTTCGACATGCCGCATGCAGCGCACCATACACTCAAAGCCACACTGGTCACGACTCATTCATGAATTATAGAAACTGCGGCAAGCTACTCCTTGGGAGGCGCGGCGACATCATCGAATCTTGGACGCTGAATTCCATATGGTGAAACCTCGGGCGACTCGGAACCTCAGTGTGCAAATGTCGACAGAAAACCGTGACCCGTTAAAAAGCAGAAGCTGCTGCATCTGCAGTCCCGCATTTCACCTTCTGTTAATGAAAACTATTGAAAATTTCGAGATGTTGCATGATCTCGGACTCCTCTTGGACCAGGAACTGGTGGAGGCTGCTGGTGCTCGGCCCACATCTCGCTGAAGCTGACGGATCTGAACCCGCGACAAGCCTGCCTGCGAACAGGGTGACCCGGTACCACTCGCAAACGTGGTCGCTCATGTTAGCAGTGCAAGTGCCAAGCTAAGTTGCCTTTCGTCTCGGGGAAAAGATACAGCAAGTTGTGAGAGATGGTGAAGGCCCCAGCGAAATTTCAAGTGCTGCCGAAGTCAGGCCGCACCACATCGACACCGGCACTTGTGAAGACACACGTCGGGATACAGTGCTCAAACGTTCAATCAGGCCTCCCTGCTCGGGCGCACGGGAGCGCCAGAGTTGTTGCCACACTATATGCCATCTCGATCGACCCTGTGATGCTATCTAACTTGCTATACGCCCTGCTCGTATCAGGATTTACTGCTCTGTTCGTTACGGCATGGCCATCCAAACGAAGTGAGCGACTTAATGTGCAGGACCTTGAGTGGTACACTTCCCGGCCTCCTCCAAGTCGGTCACCAGCAAATCTGTGATGTGACCAGGTTTGGTCACACCCAATCGCTGCAACGATTCCATTTGAGTGGACAAACCTTTCCCGAAACAATGCATCATGCGAAGCGCATGCTCTTGTAGACACTTCAGCGCAATACCTCCTTTCAGAACTGACCCTTGCTTCTGCAGAGCTGAGTAACCATGCTTGTCCAATAAAGTCTGCAGCTCCGGATCTGCATCCGGATGCTGACGCGATGCTGGCTTTCCAACTCGCTTTGGCCACACAGCCTGCGCACGTTCAACACGTGTGTCTTTGTGGATGCTGTAAATGGTTCATGCCCGTTGCCTGGCTCGCAGATGCACCGCAACCCATTCCGACATACGTTCACACGCAAATGCACGTAGAGCTGTGCTTGCTCAGAAAGCTGATGCAATGAGCATGGATAAATGCATAGAAACCAAGGATTGTGAGCCGACAATAGCCAAGGGCACAGCTCTGGGCATTGCTGGGGCAAGAGCTTACCTATGCGTGCCGGGGAATTCTGGTAGTTCCCATAAGTTGTGTCGAACTACAGCTCACGAGCCCAGTCAAATCAAATCAAATGGACAATGCTCGCCGCAAATGTACTGCAACCAAACTTCCCAAACATAGCGCGAGTCGGCATCTTTGTACGGTGCACACATAACGGCAAACAGCGAAACCCCCAGACCAGCAGCAACAAAACAACAACACGCAGTACGATTGCCATCGGGGAATTGTCCGTCGTGCTTCGGCTTCCAGAACGAAAACTTGGTGCTGACAGCTCCAAGGATGGCATTGATGGACGCTTACATAATTAATTCGAAAGCTACAACATTGTGGACAAGGCACGGGCTCTCACTGCACCGCATGGGCCCAGCATACGCCCCATCATGAATTAAATACAGCGAAACTTCAATAGATGTTCGAGCACACACGCCACCCCGCGCCCCGCCCCCCCCCCCACCCTGCAATACGTACATACAAGTAAACGTTTATGTTTTTTTTCACGCGCCGTTTCCCGCCCACCAACAAAGTCCAGTCTACTGCTACGTACGTCGCTTCCCGGGTGCGCAGCAAGTTCGTCCGCCTTTACTACACGCTTCCAACACCTGGCGGAGCATCCACCAAGGTGAAGGCTGCGAGCAAGGCGACGCATTGGTCCCTGCACCAGGGGCAGGCGTCCGAGCGAGCCATCGGTGCGGAACGACCCGGCCCCCGGCCCGACTGCTCATCCACACATGCTCAAGTGGCTTGGCTCGCCGGGCGAGCAGACCGGTGTGGAACCATGACCGTTGGCCCCGCATCTGCCCTGTGCAACGGGCAGTGGCAGGCGCAACCGCCGCCGCCAGGCTATGATTGTAAGAATTTCTGGCCTCTAGACCCTGGATTTCATTAAATAATTATTTTGTCATTTATTTGTCATTTGGTGGTTTTTCCGTTTGTCAATTTTTAATTATTTCTGTCATTCGCCCTTCCTCCCCCACGGAAATGCCAAAAAATGACTCCAAAATGACAAGAAAATGACAATGCCTCGGGAAGTGTGCAAATTTCGGTCTGGTGCCCTGCCCCACCCTTCCCCCCTCCCTCCGCGCCCTACCAAAATTACAAGAAGCGACGCCAATGCCAAACAAATGCATCCAAAATGAGAAAAAAATGACTCCAAAATGACAATAAATGATCCCAAAATGACAAAAAAATGACACTGCCTCGGGAAATGTGCAAATTTCGGTTTGGTGCCCTGCCCCACCCTTCGTCCCTCCCTCCATCCGCGCCCAGTATCCGCGCCCCACCAAAATTACAGAAAACGACGCCGATGCCAAACAAAAATGATTCCAAAATGACGAAAGAATGACTCCAAAATAACAAACAATGACTCCAAAATGACAAGAAAATGACAATGCTTCGGGAAATGTGCAAATTTCGGTCTGGTGCCCTGCCCCGCCCTTCCTCCCTCCCTCCGCGCCCTACCAAATTTACAAAAAGCGAAGCCAATGCCAAACAAATGCTTCCAAAATGACGAAAAAATGACTTCAAAATAACAAACAATGACTCCAAATTGGCAAAAAATGACAATGCCTTGGGAAATGTGCAAATTTCGGCTTGGTGGCCTGCCCCACCCTCCGCGCCCCACCAAAATGCCACAAAAACGACACCAAAATAACAAAAAAATGACAGTGTTAACGTTCACCTCAAGCTTTGCTGCAGAAACTCTGGCAAAGCAATGAGCATGCGGTCAAGCCAGACAGTTGCGCCAGGTTCAATCAAACCCCAGTCCAGCCCTTCCAGCTGCAGGCGTAAATCAACTTCGGTCAAATCTCCCCAGTGCAGAATAGAAGGACAAGAGTGAGGTTCGACGCTTTCCGTGCTGTTTGTGACTATAATCTGGCTTGCGCAACAATGCAACTTTTGCAAAGCGTGGCATTTTAAACTTCCAAGCTACTGACTTTACTGCTGGTGCGACCGCATTTCTGCATATGCAAACAGGGGCCGCTGGCACTGAATCTCGAAAAAAAAAACATACCAACTTCCGTTTCTCTTCTGCGTGTATATGTGGGATGCAAGCTACGGTCTGCTTGCCTTGAGCTACTGGTCTCGAGTTCGGTTTGGAAGATGCAAATGCCCAAGTTTAATAACCAGGCGGCTAACATCTGCCGTAAAGCACCCGCGACCGACGGTCGCGGCAGTGAAATTTGGGCGAACTGCTTGCGAAGCTGGCCAAGCGTGCGGCCACAGACACCACGTTGGTCCCGGGGGGCAAAATGATGCATGTCGTATGCGCTTGTAAGACGACGGTGTTTGGAATGGAGCTGGTATGTCGACGTCAAAAACCGCCCCACAAACATGTAAAAAATGAAATTGCCAACGCGTTGCCTTGCGATTGCATCCTTTTTCCAACGCAGCTTGGTCGAATAGGCTCCAGGTCCCAATGCCAACTGCCGTCTACGGTGGCTGGTTACGCTTTAAACATGCGCAGGGAGGCGGCTGCGTTAAGGAACCTCCTGCCCAGTGAGCGTCTGCAAGCTCGCGCAGCGCTGGGGGCGGGCCAGTGCCTTTGTCGACTCGTGGGTCGGGCCCCAGCTTAGCACCTCGCGCCACAACTGCAGAAAGCTTGCCTGAGCCACCAGTTCGGTCTCAGCACCGGTGCTGGCACGAAGGCGGCCGCCTCCTGCGTGCAACCACAACCACGGGTTCTCAATTGCACGGGGGGCCCTGCATGAAGAGGATATTCCTAGCGCAACACAATGCCCTCACCCAACTCCAGACCCGGAGCGCAAGCACGCTACTCACCCTGAGCTCGCTGCAGGCGGCGCACAAACGCTCTGCGTGCTCGGCTGTAAGGTGGGTGGACGGGTGGAACGCAAACGCTGTGCAGTCAGCGAAGCGCCTGTCCTCCTCCGCGCGCACCGAACCCCTCGGAAGTGCGAGCCCGTGCAAGAGCTGGCGGAGTGTGCTGTCCGCCGCCGTCCAGCAAGCTATGGGCCACGCAGGGCCGAACCGCAGGACTTAGCTGCTGGCGGAAAAAGGTGTGTGGGTATTGTTTTGTTGCACCGGATTTTTCGAGCTGCGCAACGACAACGCTTCTAGCCGTGGTCACAACTAACTAAGGTCTTCGTGACAGACTGCTGACTACGCTACAGTCCCATGGCGGGGGCGTCGTGGTGGAGCAGGTTGTCCAGCGGCGGCCCGTCACAGGTTTCTGGTTGCAGTGGCTGCACCCAACCGGTCGTGCCAGCGTCTGCCCACCGCCGAGCAAACACGTGACGAGCTGCTGCGGCCCGGCCGCCGCGGGCGAGCTCTGGGTAGTAGGTGGTGAGCTTCCGGCGGCGGGTGTCCGGTGGGCGTCAAGGGAGACACGAGCGTGGCGTCACAACACAAGGCTCTGCCGCTGCGCGTCGGTCGGGGCGGCGCCGGCCTGCGCAGTCTTGCGGGCCACCTCCTTCGCAGACCCGGCTCCCACCTCGAGCATAACAATTTCGTGCAGCGGCCACTGGGGCTCAAGCGAGCTGAACACGACAGACTGCTCACGCGCATCCCCGCTGTCAAAGAGCTGCAGGCCGCCTGGCTCCTGTTACGCTTTTGCGCCTGCCGTCGGCCCAACTACCTTGTCCACGTGTTACCACCTGCTGCCACCTTGCCCTTTGCTGAAGCACACGACGGTGCTGTTGACATGCCCTGCTCGGCTCTGCGGACGCCCCGCTGCCTGAGCTTCCAATGCGGCGGGCTCGGCCTGCGAGCGGCCACGCTCGCCCGGCACGCCGCGTACTGGGCATTTTGGTTTGACACGTTGTTTGTTCCGGGACGGCGCGGTTCCTCGCCTTGCTCGCGGACCGCGAAGCCGGCCGTGTGCCAGTCGTCGCGGCAGCGACCCAAGCTGCAGCCCACCTTGTCAGGCAGGGCTTTTCGCACCCGGACACTTCTCCGCCTGACACGGCCGTCGAAGACGGCGATGGGGTTGACTACTTGCGTGGCTGGCAACTCCGGGCTGGCCGAGCCTGCGACGAGCGAGCGCTCGAGACACACTTTACTGACCTGACCTTTCGTTTGCGTCTCGTGCCCTGCATGCTGTCCCAGGCCGGGCCACACTGCGGCTCCCATCACCGACGATATCACTATTGCCAGCGCTGAGATGCGGGTCCTGAGGCGGCGTTTTCCCTTAGCGCTCTGCCCCCGCACTGGCCATTGCGGCCACAGCCTCGACCCTCTGGGGGACCACCGAGCCGCCTGCGCCTCGGGTGTCCTTCCGATTCGGAGGATCGAGGTCGTGTGCAATTGCCTGCCCCTTTGGCACGGAGCTCAGCTCGCAGTTGATGCGACTCTCGTCTCCTCGTTCACATGCGACGGCCTGCCGCAGCCCACGGCCTACGCGCAACCGAGCCTTGCTTTGGCATGCTGTGGCCCGCGCGGCGCAGCGCAAGCGTCGGCACACGAAGTTGCTCCATGCGCCGCTGCCGGGCGCGAGGTCAGGAAGCTGCAACTTTCCCCCGAGTTCCCGTGCAGGCCCGCGCAGACAGCGCACCTGTCGCCGTGCGTCGTGCTGCTCAAACCGCTTCGGTGTACCGTTGGAATGGCTTCCTGTCCGTTGCCGCGCAGCGAGCCTTCGCCACTTCACTGCTCGAGCTTCCTGCTGCCGCCGAGCTCGGTGCTGCCGGTGACCGACCCGCTTTGCACGAATTTTTGGTTGACGCACGCTGGTTGCAGGCATCCGCCGCCAGCCGCTTCCCAGCCAGCCCCTCTTAACCCGTAGCCATCCGTAGCCTACAGCAAGCATTAAAACCGACCATGTACTTTCTGTGCTGTTGTAAAAAAGGCGCGACAAAATCGTTGCCATGAGGCTACAACGCAAGCGGTATTTTATTTTTTTTGCACTGCGGCCCGCAACCTGGGTGCGGCGGAGCAGTCGATGCTTTAGGCGACCATGCGCTTGCCTGCCCTCGCACAGGCCTGCTGGCCAGGCGAGCCAAGCTCGTAGAGCGAGCTCGGGTCCGTGTCGCGAGAAGGTCGCTGGACCACGGCGCCTGGGCCAAAGGCGAGACGAAGGTCGCATCGTAGCAGATTGTTCTTCCCAGTGAAGCTGCTCCATGGATGACAACGTCAAAGCTCGTTCGGCCGTCAGGCGCGATCCCAGGCGTGGCGGTGTCGACAAGCCATTGTGGGGGCACGACGTGTCCCTCGAGGCCAACTCGCGACCTTGCACCGAGCCCAAGATCTGTTATGATCTGTTTCAACACGTGATAATGGATGTCTTGTTTTTCTAAGAAAAAGGGTCTAAAAGGGTGAACAGCGGTTTGGAGTTCCACGATCGGAACTACTGGCTGCTAGCGTTCACTGTTGCACTCGCCTTCGCGTACTCTGCAAGTTCCGGCAGACTAGGCCTAAGCCCTGGGCACGTGATTTCAATTATTGGGAGCATTTGATCCAGCACAACGTGAGCATATCTGGTCAATTGGCCATGGTTTCACTGGCCAGTCGTGTTGGCTGCAGAGGAGTGTTGAATGACCTGCATGGTGTTTTGTTGGGTACCACCCCCGAACCAAGCTCAGGAACACATCCGGGCACGAATTCAGCAAGCTGCATAGCTTGCCAACCGATGCGCAAGCGCCCACCATGAACATGTCTCATGCCTCGGCCATATCGGCGGAGTCGTTGGCCGCCATCTACCTGATGGGAGTGATAAGCAAACGGTTACACGGCGTTTGCCACCAGCAAAGGGTCTCCCCAACACATCAATCACATCAACGGAAATCGCGGCAATGCTCCGAAGCGACTGGCATGATGTGTTCGACTCGGTCGCGGCAATGCACGTCAGCGAAGATATGCGAAAAGCACGACTCTTGGTGGACAGACGGTTGCTTTCATGCTCCCGTTTAACGCAACGCTGCCTGAAACCGTGACCCGCATTCGATGCAGCACGCAAGCATTGTCATATTTTGACTATGTCGTTCGGTCTGCCCGATCAACATGTTGGTCCGGGTGGCTACTCGGGGCTAAGCGCGTGAAGCTTTCAACCCTCGAGATCCCTCGAGTTGCTGCTCGCAGGGTGCGTCGCCGGATTCGGGATAACATCTGCAACGTGACGTCTAATCTGGCCTCCAGCGTTGAGAAAGCCTTGCCCGACGGGAGCTCCACTCGCTCCTCCCTTTCGCTCGGCAGTTCTACTCCTCTCCGAGCGTCTCCATGTGGTGCGATAACGACCGGTGCCCGCATGAGTTCAGCCAGGGCGAAGGAGGCGAACAAGGCGACCCCCTCATGCCCGTCTTTTACGCCTTAGCGCAACATGGCGCGCTATGCGACTTGCGTGGATCCAGGCATTGGAGGCGGCAGCTCGGAGGGCCGGCGGCGCACGGAGAGCCCGAACCCGGACGAGCTGTCGGACAAGCGCCTGCGAGTCGGCGTTCCAGCGCCCTCCGACCTCCACAGCAAGGACGAAGGAGGCGTCTACCGCCGCCGCGCTGCAACTCCGGATGCGTCGCGGCTCGCTGCGACTTCTTGTGCCGGATCAGTCTCGGGCAAAAAAAGAGACTTCGCAAAATTCTGTTTCGACAGATGCCCGAAAGCTACCATGAAACGTGGCAAGGTTGTTGGGCGAAATGTCATGAAAATTAGCAGCTCATGACTGATACTCTCAAAATCGAGAGTCCTGCAAGGTGACATGCTCAGTCCGGCGCTCTTCAACACAGGCTTCGAACTCGCAGTTCTCGATGGAAACCCAATCTTGCGGAACGTGGGCTGAATCTTGGTGGAACGGATGGCCTGACCAGCATACGCGACTTGTACACCAATTGGGCCACAAATAGGGTTGCAGCTCGGTTCTTCGAAGGCCTACATTTTGTACAATTGAGGCATTGGTTAGACCGCTCTCTGGGGTGTGGGGGAATATAGTGGAAGCACTCACGGGCGATCAGACACACAAGTCTTTGGGATGACGCATGTGCGGCTGATGGACTCAGAAACATGGGTTTGAGTTCAACATAGTTCAACCATCGAGTCCAACTGGCATGCAACAGCTTCCATCGACACCGGCGTGTTCTGGTCAACAAGCATGGTTTGTTCAGAAGTCAAAACGAGACTTGAAACAACACGATGGGTCGCATGAACACGAGGGTAGCCATGGCTTTGGGTCAACAGCCCATAAACACATGGACTAAACGCTTAGCCAAGTGTCAACGGTCTTTCGCTTGCCGAGTTGCACAGCCAAATGGTTGGGTGGCACGTATGGTCACATGACACGGAATCCCGAACTGCCAAGCACCGACAAGGACGCACTGACCGGATGGGATGATAAGTTGCGAGCTTCTGGCAAGGTGGAATTTCCCGAGACGCAATGTTGGATGTATGTAACCGAAAGCAATGCTAGGAAACGGATGATTTCGTCAACGAATTTTTCCAAGCTGTACTTGAATAGGTTGCCTCATTCCCCCTGTGCTTGTGGGACTGTAGTGGTCATAGGACTCGCAAGGGCGAAAGCGAAAAGGTGAGCGAAAAATGGCGGCACAGCGGCATGCTTGTCTTGGACCAGGTCTGCAGACCCGCCATTTTCATTCGTGGAACGCAATTATCCGACGTGGAATTTTGCCCTCAGGTAGCGCATTTTCAAGCTCGTGTCCTTCAGTGGGGTCAGCGTCTTCGATGTTGGCCACGAGCTTGGGTGGCATGACGCCGAAATTTTGCGTCTCGTTCAAGCAGCTGGTTTGTCTGCCTGCCTGTTGAGCTTGCCAGCCGAGCAACACCCTAGATCCTGGAATTCGTGCGTGTCCGCGGGAGGTGCTTTCAAGAAGTGACCGCAGCATATTTTAGTCAACAGCTCCCACGCACAGTGTGCTTCAACTTTGCCTCACGTTGACGGCTTGCGGCCGTGCTCGCAGTGGCGCTGACATACCATTGCATATGGTCGTGGCTGCCATGCCCATTATGCGCGATTCTGGGGTCATCACGACTTCCCTGACGGGCGGACGGCCCGACATCGTGGTCGGAACTCTGATGCACGTCGCTTTTGTGCATCTGACTGCATCAGGTGCAGACACCCCCACACGTGCACGGACAAAGTGCCCAGCACACAATCTAGCTTGCAGACGCTGGTGCCAACAAACTCGTTGACGAAACGACGTATCCTTGCACTTTGTTTTGCACACAACCAGCAGTTTCCAGCAGTCCACACAGCTGGAGACATTCTGCGAAGCGTCGCATTTGTTGGCGATTTGTGCCACGCAGCTGCCGTGTCTGAAATGTGATCTGAGCCGTCGTGCCGCAATAGACAATCATCGCTCCAGTCATGTACATGTTCACAGTTGTTGTGTTTACGCTGTTCCTTGCTTGGTTGTCGTTGTTTGCTTAGATGCCTGGTGTATATAACAATCTGATGAGCAGGTTTCACGTTCTGATTCTGACCACAACAGATCGTCGTTCGAGGACAAGCCTCTCCCTCCAAGTCCATGGCTATGGACATCATTGGACATCTATGGACCGGTTTCGTCTCGCGTCTAGGAAGCACTCACTTGCCACAGCAACACCTTCACCGGCTCTCATCCTGAATCGATACTGGATCGATACAACTCATTGGTGAGGCCAGGCACATGATCAATATCAACAGAAACACGCCGAGCCTGTTGACAGAGCAGACAGCCATGCAACACGTGGCAAAGGCAACGGGCAAATTGCGGTCAAAAACCAGACCCTTCCAACTCGCCACTTCAGCGGCGGAGTTGTCACACTGAAACACACAATGAACAAGCGCATGACCTTCACTCAAAAGTAGCGTGTCAACGAGGACAACGAGCGCGCATTGCGCAAGCAGTTCCCATGTGGCGATGAAGGATTGAGCGGGAGCGGAAGCCGGAAACCATGGAAACAACCCGTGCAGCTCCTGATAAAAAACTGGCGGCGGAAGAAAAGCTGTCTGCCGTCCGGTAACCGAACAAAACCGCCCACCCCGGCGTTAGAGGCGCCAACGGCATTTGCAACAGCCGCGCACTCCATACGTGAGAAGGGACCGCACAACCGTACCGGAGTTGAAGCTACCTTTTCAAAGGCAGTGCCTCAGATATGCAGATCTCTGCCCAAACCCACGGGACCCAGAATGAGCATGGGAACCACTGTGATCTGAAAGCTGCAACGTGTTTGGCCTGTTGGGCATGAGGGCGCTCACTGTGGAATCTCCAGCATGGACTGTGACAGCTGCTACTAGTTCTTTGTGGGTACGGGGTCAGGCCCGGCCCTCGGACTTGAGCACACAACCAAGGTTCCTCGGTTCCTCGAGTCGAGGCTGGCTACTGTTAGCAGTAAGCCTGCCCATTGCTCAGGGGCTTCGTTGCCAGCTGCAAGGACGCCCGTATAATTCATGGTGGCCGTGGACTGCATCGCACGTTGGACGGCGAAAAGCACGTGAGGAAAAAAGGTCCCAAGCTTCCAAAGCCTTATTCCTAATTTCAGTAATACCCTCATGTCTCGGTCTCCCAACTCTTCTGACATGATGTGTCTGTTGGGACCGAACATTTGGGCCGCATGCTTGCTGGCAGAAACGGCGCACATCGGCGCACGCCAGGAACGCGTTCACCGCTGCAGGCTAGCAGTTTCCTACCACAGCCTGCGTGATGCTACCTCGCAGCTTGCACCATCAGCTCAGCGATCTACGTCAACAGCAGACACTGCCTGGAAGCACTGGGTGGTAGTTTCGCCTGTGTGTGGGGAAGCGAAGCAAACTCCGCCATCACCTCGAAGGTCGGGGAGTGCAGGACGAATGGACGTGGATGGGGGTATCATCGGGAAAAGTGTCCCTTCCTCACTGGCACATGTCCAGCAACATCTGCCAGCAAGTCACTGCAAAAACGAGGCCCTGGACCATGGCGGCAATGAGCCGGGCAGCAGCTACAGAGTAGCAGCAGCGATGCCCAGCGCGGGGTGAAAGCGAACGACACAAACCGAGCGTAACATGGCGAGGGCGGCACGGGCGGCACGGGCGCGACAGCGACCCAAGAGCCGAACGAAGGCGATGGCCTCAAGGCCCCAACGGCCCTCGCACCGAGCGGGTTCGGGGTAAGTGCTCCGACAGTGCGGCCACCCTCCTGCGGCTGAAGCGGTGAGGGGGGAAACCAATGTGGTGTCAGCCGCAACTTGTGCACCGCCCCTTAAGAAACAGTATGGTGCGCAGCCCATTGGCAACGACCTCAGGCGCCTCCCGTCTTCGCGGAGCAGAGTTGATGCATTGAAATCTGCATCCAAACGGGTAATCATGCCGTTCTGGAATCTCAAAGCAACAACCAGGCCAGATTGTGAGCACGCGAGGGCTGCCACAGCTAAGCCATCTGGCACACCTTCCTGCCTTGAGGGGGCCTTTGAACAGGACTCGCCACACTCAGGCTTTGGCCTCGTTGCCAGACTGTTTGGGCGGCCTCGGCACACGTCTCTCGCAGAGTACTGGGCAGTCATGCTCCGCATTTTGCCGAACGCTGGCGAGCATTTCTGGACCAAAGATGAGGCCATGAACCCAGCTTGCGGAGTGCTGCCGCGTCCGCTGCACTTCTACGTGCGAGCCATACCGATCATGGCAATCTATCCTGAACGAGCTCGCCCCTGTGTGCAGAGAACTCCGGTCCCGGAGACTGGCCACACGGGTGGCAGTATCATGCGTCGCGTACTAGCAAGCAACGTTATCGCGACCGCCTGGCATTCCAGGTGCTCGGCTCGTCCGTTCTCTGCTACTCCGGCCCGCCAGGTGCAGACCACATCCGGCTGAAGTACTTGGCCGCCTTTCGGATGGCATGTCTTTAGTCTTATTGGTCACTGCCGTTGAACACCTGACCCGCACTGAGAACGGTGACTGCCGCTCGTTTCTCGAGCCGAGGGCTGTTGTGGGCTGCCGCCATTCAACCGTAGTGACGTCTTTGGCCTCGCTTGGCGACCCGCAAGCGCGCCTCGATGGGCAGGCGAAGCAAGGGACCCGCCAGTGGCGAAACGAGGCTCGCATCATGTCACGTCGCAACATAGCAAAAGGCTCGATTGAATGACGATGTCTTGCAAGATCTTCGTGACTTCAACAAATGAACGTCGATGTAGCATCACAGCTTTGAAGAACATAAACATGTCTGATGAGCATGACCACGTGCCAGGCACCGCTGCAAAGTAATGTGCCACAGACTCAGTTGAATCTTTTTTGCACTGCTACTCCGCAAGCACACATGAAGTGGGGTCTATAGGAAAATTTGTTGAAAGCGACATCAGTCGGTGAAACAGCAGACACCTCTGCTTCGGATCGACTAAAGAGATGCGCGCTTGCGCTCTTTGCTCGGATCATCTCCTGACACGAAACCTGCACAAGGAATTCAACAGAGGTTGAGATGCTCAAGACAGCTCGTTGCATCATGTCTGGAAAGGCTAGTTTAGACTCTCCCAAAACGCTCTGAACGCTCATCAGTTGCAGCACACTAAGAGATCCACTCGCCGGCGGCTCTACCCGAGTCTCAGGGCTGGGCCTTGCTCCACGTCGTACTCTTCCTCCACCTTGTCAGGGAAGCATCTCTTATCTGGTGGATTCTGGTAGATCTTGACAGCATGCCACAGCTACCGTCCACTGCTTCGGGCCACAGCAGGCTTCCCGATTCACGGGAGAAGGCTTACTCCTGTCTTTTGTCTGTAGGCCTTCCGCTTGAGGATGTTCCTGACCTCCTCCCGAAGATCCTGCACCGGGAATTTCTTTACAAGAAATCCCTCTTGCTGCGAAGCACCCAACTGCTGAATCCCTGTGGACTTCCGGTCCCACTACGGTTAGGACGATCGGAGACAACGAATCCCTACGCAAACGTTGCCACGGCCTCAGTAACCTGTTTCAGGAGGTTGGTGTCCGGCGGCTCCTGGTAAGGGACTTCGTCTGGAAGCTCTGCAACATCTTCCGCGGAGCACCAAATCCCATGTTGTGAAGAAGCTCCTTGTCGAGTAGATCCCTCGCCAGGATTAACTTAGACTCCAGCACCTGTCCAGGCATAGAGGGTGACCAATATGGCGAGAAAGACGACAGCACTGCATTCGCAAGTATGGATTTATTTCCAACTGTCCACGAGCAATACCCAGTTGACTGCCCGGCCTCCACCTTTGCAGGTTTGAGCTTTCTTCGCTGGTCCCTGGTTTGTGCATCATGGTGGGTTGAAGTTACACACACCGGACACCCACCGGACCACCCGGCGATTGACTAGCCGCCGAGGCCGCCTCAGCAGCCTTTCAACGGCGTAGGCGGCCGATTCCGCGTCGTTTTTGACCATGACCACCTGCTGCGAGGCATCACGGTTGATTGATTGACAGCCTGTGGATGCAAACACACCTGCAAATGCAAGGCACCGCAAGCTGCTGGGGCAACAAGACCACACTAAACTGTGAGGAGGACATCAGTTCATGCCACTGGTAGCGCCACTGATACCGCCCTTGGTCTCCGGCTTGCTCGTAGTAAGCCTCTTCGGCTGCTTTCTTCTGGGCCTTCAACCATTGAAAGTCTAGGCAGGTGTAGTGCCCCTCCGCTGCAAAGCTCGCATCGCCACCCAGGCCGTTCACAGGGTTGAGCGCAGTGCATGGCGGGCACTACGAACATACGAGATCACACGAGTCGCCGGTCAAGCTGCAGCATGCCGGCGGCCTCGGCAACTTTTTCCTGAACATCTTCCTCGGCCACGAATGCAAACAGCAATGTCAGGTTGTGTCAAGCTGGACAAGTTTGAAAGCCGAATCGAAATCATGGTAAGCGATAGGATGGCTCCGGAGATTGTCCGAGTGGCGGGAGCCAGGGTAGAAGCCCCAGAGATGGTCACTTTGGTCTCCTCAAAAACGACGAAAAACGTGCGACTCACTTTGTGTCCCATCGCCGAGTCGGCTGTCCTTGCGGGTAGCCCGATCGTAGGCACCCACACTGAGAATGCCGTTGCTGTCCACATCGAAGGTTACCTCGGAAAGCAAGGGTCAAACTTGAGCCCTCGCCACTTCGCCCGGCTGTTTCAAGACTCTTCCAAATGGAAATCCATCTGCAAGAAGCTCCCTCGTCCACGAAGCATAGTGAAGCATGTCTGCCACGTGCTCCCGTGTTCTACAGACATGCGCCTCAATCTGCGGTATGCCAGCAGGCGAGGGCGGAATACCTGCAAGATCTTGAAGCTAAGCACTTGTGCAATGACTCTGAGTTACAAATGTTGATGCGGGCGCCATCCAGTAGGAAGACTCCCAGCTGCTTGTTGTCATCGGCTTTTCTGAACTCACCCTGGACGACTTCCACCTTGGCGAGAAGGCTCTCTATCTGGCGCGGAACAACGAGGGCCAGACCGTGAAAGAATCCACAATGCTCGGCAATGACAGCGGCATTACAGCCAGAAGGGAGCTTCACGTAAATCCAACCCCCTATGTTTCCACATCTTCCGATGCCTCCAGCCGAGTTGTTGAGTCTTACAAGAAGGAAATGACCTCATGCACGACGTGGGACTGTCACTCGCGCTTGGTTGTCCTCAGCAGTGGAGAAGACCTGACGAACGACACTTCCTCTGACGGCTGCTGCAAATTGCACACCGGCCTTCGTCTTCTTTGCCGGCACGCGCGTGTTTCTTGGAAGAAACACAGAGCTCAGACCATCGTGGGTCGCCTGAGCTTCGTGTTCCAGACATATCGCAACTGGGGGGTTTCAATTTGAAAGACGAGCCCAAGGCGACCGACAGAGAGAGCGGCACCACGTCCAGCAGCACGAGGTCCTCTTGTCAGATTTTGAGTCCCTGTTCTCCGCATGAGAAAATGGCAACCGGTCCTTCACCTCTCCGGCCAGCACTCCCGCCTGCACTGCAGCTCCCATAGCGACCACCTCGTCCGGATTCACCTCTAGACGAGACAAAGTTGCGGCTCCCTTGGAGACGCCCTGCCCTGTTCTCAGCCAAGGCCAAGGGCCCCGCGCTTTGGTTCAGCTCTTTGCCTCCCACCAGCGATCGGACCAACTCTTGGACGGCGCCGATGCGCGTGGAGCCGCCCACGAGCCTTGGATTCGGAGCTCGAAAGGCGTCCAAAGGCAGAAGGAGATTGCAAAGGCAGGCAAGGGCCTTGAGCCAAGCGGCACCACCTCATCCAAGTCTTTGTAGCTCAGATCCGCGTCCTTCAGTGCCTTCTCCACGGGATCTCTTAGCCGCTCCAGGAGCTTCGTGCAGAGGCCCTCGAACTCCCTGCGCGTCAGCTCCTCCTCCAAGTGCAACGGGGAGCCTTCCTCGTCCATAGCGATGAAGGGCAAGGAGATCCTGAGAAGCTTAGAGTAGAACAGACCGATCATGACACAGAGAAAGGCCACCGAGCCGCGTGGTGGACAAGACTCCGGAGAGCTCGATCTTGGCTTTCTCGGCCGCCTCCGGAAGCCACGCATGTGCGCACTGGCGAAACTCTTTGCGGCCGGCGGGCCTCGGTAAGCCGCTGCAGACTCTGTGGCTCCTCCCGAAGATCAATCCTGAGATCAACGATGCAGGGCTGGAGAAGCTGCCCAGTCGAATTTTTCAGGCAATCACAAACAATGAGACACATGAGACAATGAGTGTGCGCTGAGTGGCAGCGTGCGGGAGGCAAAGCGATGGGCCAACCAATCCTTGGAATAATTTGTTTAAGATTCAGACGAGAGAACCAAAAGCGTCTCTGAAGCCCACCTCTTACCTCTTGTGAAGTCTTGAAGTTATGAACCAAGCAAGTTGAAATGCCAGGCGTCGACAATGCACTTGTCAAAGTTGTCGCCACCAAGCTTAGTGTCGCCACTCGTTGCGAGAACTTCGCAAACACCACCTCCGACCACAAGAACGGACACGTCAAATGTTCCGCCTCCAAGATCGAATACCAGGATGGTTTCGTTATCACGCTTTTCCAGTCCATATGCCAAGGAGGCAGCTGTTGGCTCGTTGACGATCCTGAGGACCTCAAGTCCAGCGATGGCCCCCGCATCCTTTGTGGCTTGTCTCTGAGAGTCATTGAAGTAGGCTGGTACCGTAATGACGGCTTTCTTCACATCTGCCTGTAGGTACTTGGATGCATCTCCAGCCAGCGTGCGAAGCACTTGCGCAGAGATCTCTTCAGGCGCCAGCTGCCTCGGTTCGGCCCGACAGGAGCGGAACAGCGAGGACTTTCAAGCGTCTCATATCTACTGAGAAGCTTTTTATTGGTGATGCAACAGGCTTGCCAAGACCGTGGAACAGTTCCCCGCAGTCAGACAACAAGCAAGTCAGGCACAAAGTCAACACACAGCACGGTGTCACTGCCACTCAGCGAAACGGTGGAGGTGAATTGAAAATCATGCCAAAAAGCGAGTGCAGCGACCAAGCTGAAAGGGGAAGCCATTTACACACTCTCGTCCCGTATCCTGAGGCCGCTGCTTCTCCAGGTGAGGGCACTCTAAGCGCACGCCAAGGACGCCCTCGGCCTCTTCCTCACTCACGACCTTATAGGAGACCTCGCCAACCTCATCCCGTATCTCATTCCGCAGCCGCCCAATAAAGCGCTTCACGGAATAGAAGGTATTGGCCGGATTCACTGCCGCTTGACGCTTTGCCTTTTGTCCGACCAAAGTCTCGCCAGTTTTTGTGTAAGCTATCACACTTGGGATAGTGCGTGCACCATCTGCACTTGGAATGACGGTGGCCTTACCCGCCTCCAGAGCAGCCACAGCCGAATTCGTCGTGCCCAGGTCGATGCCAACCACCTTCTCCCCTTCCTCCACATTCACCGTCGCTGCACGCAGAGCAGTGGGTGCACGCCACGGTCGCCGTCTCGCGCGCAGCCGGCGCAGCCGCTCTGTGCCGGCGGCCAGCACTGGCAGTGCACCAAGCAGCACAGGCGGCGCCAGCTTCTCCCAACTCAGAGCCGCTCCTTGCTGCACCTCCGGCACCCGCGGCCTGAGCTGGGAGGGCTGAAGGGGCTTGGGGAACCAGTAAAGATGCAGTCGGGCCGCGCAGGGCATCGTGATCCTCCGAACGGATTGGTGAGCACAAAGCTTCAGAAGCACGATTGAATTTCGAGATTTGCCTGAATCAACTATCAGCTAGACAACTAGACTATATGCTGGACTCATAGACATGAAGATCTGAACAGGGAGCCAGGGTCCTGTGGCCAGGGCTCCACTGGGGCACGGAGAAGCCAGCGCCATGTCACGATTTCGAGCGATCTGCACGGTTGGAACTCTTAGATTCTTGCATCCCTTCTCGGGTTCGGGAGTCTTCAGAGCTACGGCCCAAGGCTGCATAAAGGTCGCGCCCTGGACTCTAATGCTTCTGTTTCTGCAGGTGCGCCCAATGAGCTGCAGATTCGAGGGCCGGTCTGGGAACTTTCATTGACGCTTCTAGCAATGCAAAGCAAGCTTGATGCAGCAGGAACGACCAGCAGTCACCCACATCTTGCCATGCTGAAGTCAAGGCAGAAGTGGTTGAAGCAGCATCTCGTAGTCCTTTTCTATCTTACCAGCCGCTGGCTTGCATGCTTCATGCATAGCGGAGATATTGAGACCAGGTCCTCCTTGTATTGCTGGGCTTGGGGTTCTGGGAAAGGCAACTTGGAGGACCGCTCCAGCAGAAACCGTCATATTGCCAAAACTCCGCGTGGCATCATGGCCGCTCTTGGCAGAAATTGAAGATATTGCTTCGCACTAGGAATCGACTCTGCGCTGTCACGCCCAATGCTGAATCCATTTGCAACCTTCACTAATGTCATGTGTGTAGCTGACTACAGACGCCATTGGCACTCATAGGCTCCGCCGCTCAAGTGGTTTGGACCTTGCCGCACATTGAGCCGCTAAAACTGTCGTCTTTGATGTGGGGTGTTTCCTCTCCGAGCCGTTCAAGGACCTCAAGAACCTGATCTAAGGCAAGGGCTTTGTGCGCAGGAATACTTTGCACTCGCATTGGCCCCGAGGAGCACGGCCGCATGCCCTGGCTCAACAGTAACTCAACCTTTGATTACACCTGTCACTCCATACGAAGGCCGAGCCTTAGCGCCTCTTGCGTCGACGTGGGGGCCTCAAGCATCCCGATTTTTCGCTTATCGGTTGGTTCTCAGGGAGCTGCACAGGCATTGCAACGGGCAAAAATTTGCTTGCCATGCAGGTGATGTAGCTCCGGAAAACGCATGAAACTGCACGTCTACATGTAGCACTTCAGCAGCCTCAGCCCTCCTTTCTAAAGGTGCATTCGGGCTTCAACTGCGAGAAGACATGACTCCCTGAGGCACTTTTCACCTTGCATTGCAAACACTGAGGCGGAATGCTCTGCTAGCTGCCCGGCATCCATGATAGGCTCCTACCTTACTTACTTGTACTTACTGTCCTTGACAGTTTGATGCTATCTGTGCAGCTCGCAGGGAAACATTAGCTTCTGAGCAATCAGGCCAGCGCAGCCTGCTACTCACTAAGCACATTAACGAGGGCCAGCATCGCAAGCAGGTGAGGCCCGGTTTTGTACAGACATATCCGGCCATGTGCCTGCTATGTGTCGCTTCTTGTAGCACTCAGGTGTGGACCGCAGAGGAACTGCCAACAGTGGATGAGTTCTCCATGCCAACTAAACCAACGTGAGTCAGCCAAAGGAAAGGGTTGCTCTGCCTCATCCGCTCGAGATCGGCGGCTTTGCCAGGTCCTTCGCAAACAGCAACATAGGAGCGCCAGCCCGAGACTAAAGCCATTTCGGGGCCAAAAGCGGAGATGCTGCCTGCAGCGTCGAGGTACCTTGGCGATCTTGGTGGCTCTGCAAAATGGCTCTAGGCTCTGTGTGGGATATCTGAATCCCTGAGAATCTCACTCCTTGAAGTGCTGTCGCACCTTGGTCCAATTCCAATGGCGGCCCATGCGCATGTGCCAACGACCGCTTGCAAGCGTCATTTGCAGCTGCGAAGAAGTACCTGTACTACCGCGTATGCCTGGGGTACTGGCAGACCACAGCGCATTCGTTGACGCTGCCCATGGACACGTTGTCTGGAGGCGTCAGCTTGGGGGGCGTACCTTAGGTGCGAGGCACCGCAACGTGGTGTGCCATCTGCTTGCTCGGGTCCCAGTGCATGCTCGACCGGGAGCCCTGCCCCCCTTCGGAGGACGCATACCGGGAGACGGAGGCCTGGGCCTGTCCTTCGAAAAGCATCGCATCGAAGGATAGACAGAGAGACTGCCGCGGCTCTCCCTCTCTCTCTCTCTCTCTCTCTCTTTCTTTCTGCCGGGCTTAGGGGTCACCGTCGTGACCCTCAGGCTTTCAGCCCGCCCGTCCACCCTCTCTCTCTCTCTTCTCTCTCTCTCTCTCTCTTTCTTTCTTTCTGCCGGGCTTAGGGGTCGGAGGACCGACCCTCAGGCGTTGCGCCCGCCCGTCCCCCACACTGTATTAGTGAGTGGACGGCTTTGGGGAAGTCCAGATTAGGCAAGGAAAAACAAAATAGGCCCCGAGGTGTAAACAGGAAAACCCCCCGAACTCTAAACACGACACAACCCCCGCCTCATCACCGCGCCCCTACGGCTATATCCTTAGTTGTGAGCTGGTTCGGGGGGGCCTGAAAAGTGCCGGTCGACTTGCAGCTCCCCCCAGCTCGAAGCAGGAGGGAGCACTGAATTGTGGCAAAGAGGCGGATCAGACTTCGTCACAAAAGTGACGGCGTTGCAGCGAATTGCAAAGGGACGGAATAAATCTGCCATGTTGGCAAAGGTGGCTGAAAGAGTGTGGTATGTAACACGTATGGTACAAAGCACGTGCATTCCCCCGGCAGGGTTGGGTTTGCAAAAGATCCCCCACGAAGTGGGGCGGGGCTCGCAGCAGGGCACATTAGGGAAAGAGGAGGGCCGAAACCAAAACACAACACCCCACAAGAACCAGCGTCTCTCCTCTCCCCTCTGGCACTGGGCACAGACACGCAGGTTCCCCTCTTTTGGAGAACACAAGCTGCGTCACGTGTTCGAAAAGAAGCGGAAAATTCCCCTCGCTCATTGCTTGTAGGTCACGGTGCGCCTCTCATGTGTGCCTGGACTTGCCGTGTCGCCTCCCACATCGGACCTGGCTGTAGTCTCACTGTCCTCCTCGGGCTGGGGCTTGGTGTTCTGGGTCGTTCCCCTCCGGCCGAGATGGAGCTGGCTTCTCCCCCGGCTGGTTCGCGTGGGTCGTGGCGTCTTTCTCCACGGTGGTTCGCCTGCGGGTTCGTTTGGCTTGTGCCACCCTGGAACCTGGGGCAGCTCGCTTGAGCTTTCCGCCCCCTCCTCGGTGCTGCTGTTCTCATCTTCCGTGTTCCCCCAGTCCACTTCATCGCTGAGCTCGGGCTGTGGTGGTACTTGGTCTCGCGGCTGCTGTGGTGGTGCTCGGTCTTGTGCTGCATCTGCGGTCCTTGCTGTGGTGCTCGAGGCATGGCTTGACGTCCCCTCCTTTTTCGCATCCTCCGGCTTGGTGCTCGGACTCTTGCTTGCCGTCCCCTCCCTTCTCGCATTTGCTGGGTCCTCTGGTTGCCTCGGCCGTCTCCTTCTGGCTGGTCTTGCTGAGGCACTCCCCCTGGTGAGGATTTCTTCTGCCGCGCCTTGATCGAACGGCGTATGCGGCGGGCCTGACGCAACAGGCCTTTGATCGCCCCCGGAAAGCGGATCATGTAGGCGCGCGTTTCGTGGGCAACCTCTGGGAGGTATTTGTCTGCTATCTTCGCCAGCTTGTCTGCTTGCTGGGCTGTGCGGCATCTGGCTTGGTGCCTCTTGTAGAACTGCTCGTACTCATCGCTCTCCCCTCTTGTTAGGGGCTGCCCCGAGGGGCTGTGGCACCATCCCCCTCCATCTGGGTTTCGAACCACGTCTTGCTTCGTCCATTTGTCGAGCGGTCCTGGGAGGTAGTGTAGGGCAATCCCCCCAGGAGTCATGTAGGCCGTCATGTGCTCGAAGGGTACCTGTGTACGTCTGCCGCTTCCCCCGTCGTTCTGCTGTGGCTGGCTTGTTGCGGCTCTGTCGTGGGACAACACCAAGCGCGTGTTCCCCAAAGCTTCCGATCCGAAGAAACGACATTGGGAGTCGGATCGCTCATGTACCTTTCGCATGCCTGGCCGACAGATCCCTCCCCCTTCTCTGCAGATTCTGCAGATCTTCTTGCCTCCCCCACGCTTCTCCATGATCTTCACTATCTTCTCGGCCTTGCCACAGTCACGATCTTCCAGTTGAAGCAGTCCCCCGCCCAACGTAGAGGTAGTTCCTGCGACACTTGGCGGCGGCGTCCCCACTGTCGTTGGTGCAGTTGTCGTCCCCCTCCGACCTTGGAGCGTCCAAGAAGAAGGTCTTGCAGTCACCAGTTTGTCGGCGTGCGGAAAGTGTCACGAACGTGCCGTTGAGCTTTATGGCACGCGCCCCTTGAACTAGCGGCACTCGCTTAAGCAACACAGCGTCGGGTATGTGACTCAAGCACCGCGTGGGGCAAGTGCGCAGGCTCCCCCAAGGTGGACAGCCTTGGGTTAACCGTTAACCCCGCACCTCCCCCCCGATGCAAAGAGGCGGCACAGGCCTCCAAGCAAAGGTGCAGTACTTGAGCTCTCTCTCTCTCTCTCTCTCTCTCTCTCTCTCTCTTCCGGGTAGGAGAGAAGGGCAGCGTCCTGGCCCTTCTCCCGTGCGGTCCGCACACCCACAACGCTTGGCGGGACGATGTCCCCCCCAGGGTGTCACGACCCCAGAGGGCTCGGCTGTACGGAAAAAAAAGGGTGCCCCCGGTCAGTGTTTGGCCAGGGGTGCAGTGTTGGTGACTTTTCGTCGCCTATTGCAATCACGGCGGAGTTGTTTTCGCCCCCAAAACAGTCCTAAGAAACTACTACCACACAACACAACAAGCGAAAAACAATCTCCCCCAATTTGCTCGGTTCTCTCTCTCTCTCTCTCTCCCCCTGTCCGGATTGGGATCAGGATCGTCGTCTCGGTTCGCTGGCGGCCCGGGGTCGCCTCGGCAACGAGCGCAGGCCCGGTGTCAGTCCGGTCCCATCGGACACCCATTGAGAGGCCCAAGCCGATATAGGGATCCTTCGCGGAAAGGAAGGGGACAGGGGCTGGAGCTCTGTGAGGCGGCCATCCGCGCTCCTGAAGGCGAGAGTCAAGGAGCCACAGAGCCAAGCCCGGCCTCTCCTCATCGCAGCTGCGCAGCTCCTGCGCCTCTGGTGCAGTCTGTGCGGCGGCCTGTAACACTCAACAAAAGCTGGTCGCTTCACTCTGCAAGCGACCCCTGTGAGGCACTCGCCTGCGCGTTTGTACTCGGCTGCGCCGCGAAGGCAGGTGCTCCGTGCGGCGGCGTTGCCCCATGCACAGGCGGCGGCTGCAGGTGGATCTCCTCCACCTCAGAAGCAAAGAACAAGCGTTCCGGACGCGCATCCATAACTGCTCGCGAACTCGAGCTGCAAAGTGTATAAGCTGTGTGACCGAGCTGGCTGTGCTGCCGGAGGCCTGGGGTGCAGCCGAAACCACTCCGCTAGCCTCGCAGCCAACACTCCGTGACAAAACCTCACCGACTCGTAGCCCGGGCGGGATTGGGCGGAGCTTTGAGCTCCAAGCTCATCCTACCTTGCCGCGGGCCTTTCGAGATGCACACCGGTAGGTGGGCTGCCCACTGGCATGGTGCGCTGTGGATCCGGCGGATCCTCGGCACCACCGGGCACCACGCAACATGACACAACACAGCAGCAGCCGGCAGCCCGTATTCGAGACCCCCGCAGTGGGAAAGCGCGCTGCCGACAGCCAGGGCTCCCCGGGAAGAGGCCGCTCGGCGTAGGTCTCACAGTCTCGACATGTCAATCGAGAGTCGGGAGTGCCAGTCGCTGAGTCTCGGGCTGGAAAGCTTGAGTTGGGCTGACGCAAAGCCTGTAGCAGGGGCACCAATCAGCTGTGCTGCAGCTTCCGCTTCTAGCCATCTTGCAAAATCTTGCAACAACAGACGTGGAGAAGCGTGATATCCCGTCATAGCACTCAAATCATTGAATGCCTTCTGTGGTTTCGTGTGCACAGAACCCGAAACCTGGACACCCAGCTTGCTGAGGAATCGAGGTATGCACACGCACAGCTTCACACGCGTCGACACCGCAAGAGCGTGCACGCCCTGCTTGCGCCCACCCTGGCTGCCTAAAGACATGGCGATTCGCGTTGAGCAGAGCGCGCTGTAGAACCCCTGTATACAGTGTTTGCGCTAGGCGTGGATGTGGTCGGCGGACATGCTCACCTGTGCAGGCATGGACCCTGACGTTGACAACCGCAGCATTGGCAGCACATGCTCATTCGAATATGTAAACACCACGCGAAACACAGCACATGGTCCAATCTGGGACGTGTCTTGTCTGTAGCACCCTGCAACTACACGGGAGGAGCTGAAACGAGGGCTCGCCTCCATGGCAGCCACATTTGCACGCCGAGCTGCCTCGAAGGCCTCCGGCAGGCAAGACCAGCAGAAACCTTCGTGAATCTCAGGGGCGGGTCGACAAATTCGGACCTGATTCGAGTCGGCGGCGGCCAAGTACAGCGCCTTCGAAGGACACGAATGAGAGCTCGGCCAACTGTAGACGGTGCAGATGCACAGGAATCTGGAGCGCCTTCAGGGCTTCTCTTTGAGCCCACCGAGCGTGCTCAGCCATCAGCAACGCCTGCGCCAGGCGGTTTCTGCAGTGCCGGCAAGCACACAGGAACGAGGATCGCTTCTGCGTATGGGATCCGAAACCTTGACTGTAGGACACTGCGGCACTGGGGCGCATGCGACTTCGCTGCTGCGTGGTTTCACCTGGAGCTCTCACGCGCAGTAACGAAGCACTGAGTTGGACCCGAAGACTCCCAAAGTCTGTTTGCTCCAGACAGCTCTCAGCCGGCTCTCTCAGGTCCGGACCATGTGCATGATGTTGCCGTTTGAAGAGTCCAATTCTGCACGAGGCTTTTGGTTCAGCTCCGAGCGAACAATGGCTCGAAAAGATTTTGTGCAAAATGGCCGACAGTCCTGATGGGACCGCAAAATCGATGCCTCAGCGTCATGAGCTGGGGCATATACTCCTCAACTCACACGCATCGAGAGATGCAGTATCAGAGGAGTGGACCGGGCACTTTGGCTGGGGCTCCACTTAAGCTCTTCTGTGGGGCATTTCCGGAGTAGCGAGGTCCTGCAGCAGCGGCGGTATTGCCAAGAGAATTTCGCTGGACTTCAGGTTTCAGCGGAGTAACTGAGTATCGCTCACAGTGCCCACTGGGCCCGGTATACCAGTGGCATCTACACTGCAACAGTGGCTGCAAACCAGACATCTGCAGTCCTGTGCCATAAGCGATCTCATTCAAAGCTTTCCTCCTGGTGTAGCATCATTGTGATTCCATTGAATAAATGGAAGATCGATCCCTCATGTGAACGATGCGCTGAGAGCCCTGCGAGCGCCACGTCTGAACCAACTGAAAGCACGGCTGGGTTTCTGCTTGCTTGGACTTTACACTCTGCGCCGAGTTCGAAGCGCTAAAGCTCGCAAGTCTCTACAGGCACATCATCTGCTAAACATTGCACTGTGTGGCCTCCGTGAAGTCCGCTGCAATGGCGTCCAGCTGCTTCTGGGACTGGGACCCTCCAGTCCCTCCAGGGCCTCCGGCTCCCGACCTCTCCGCCAGAGAAGAAGCTCAAAACGAAAAGAACACCACACGACGCGGAACGCTAATATCGCTAATGCTCGAATGTCGCGTCTTCCTGAGTCTCGAGCCTCGGCATGCTGCCTTTGGTTGGCCGGCGCGGAGTCAGCAGAAAACCATGGCCCGGCACTCGTAATGCTAGTCGTGCCCGAGGACTGATGTGAAGGAGCTGATTTTAAAGGGCGGGCTGATCCAAACCTCTGCCGTCTATGTGCATGTCAAGCAACTCTCTGCGGCCGTTCCCACACGGGCACTCGGGTGCAAACAGTGCGCAAAGCTACATGCCGGGCATGGCCGCGGCTGAGGCGCTTAGGCGTCTTGGGCGCTTAGAGAGCACCTGGACATAGCCATCTAGATTGCAGACGAAGCCAAGCTCGGTGCGATCGGGAATCCGAGTAGGAGTAGTCGGAGTAGCTCGGAGTTCGCCTGACGTCTTGGGGATTCGAAAGCAAATGAGAGGAGCAGGTCAAGTCGCGTTCCGGCCTCCTTCTTCTGCGGCCGCCTCCTCCTCCCCCTCCTCAAGTTTGAGACATACTCTGCGACTCTGCGCTTGGTAGGCATAGAAACAGGTCTGAGGCAGGCTGAGCCGCTGACGCCTGCTGCGACTCCTGCAGAGCACTGTCTTGACAAATACCAGCGGGGCCGATTTGTGGAGGTGGGGAGGTGCCTGCTCCTGCTGCGTCGTGGAGGTGGCCCACGCCGAGGCTCGCCTCCCTTCGACACCTCGCACGCCAGCACGCTCAAAAAGCTTCCAAACTGTTTTGGTCGTCTGCGAGCCTCGACTCGAATGCGCTCTCCACCGACCTTGGAGCCGTCGAGTTCTTTAACGGCTTCGTTCGCTTCGTTCTCATCGTCCATGGTCACAAAAGCGAACCTCGGTTTGGACACATTCACGGATGCTGGTACGGACAAAGGCAATCAAAGGCTCAGCTCTGGACCCCGGCGGCTGCCTTGCTACCCAGATGTCTACCACCCTGCCGAACTTCTCAAACTTCTCCTGTCGCTACCGACAGCGCACGATCGCCAGCCCTTGCACTTGAAACTGACAGATGCCGAATCTCACTGAAGCTACGTCACGGTCCTCCAGCTCATTTCTCTCGACCTGGCACGGCTCAACACCCGGCCCAGCAGCTGGTGCCACTGCGGGAAGAGGGTGCGAAGCCGGCACTTTGCAAGAAGGCAAGCCGATGCAAGCTGCGCTGCAAGACAACGCAACTTTGAAGTCTTGTTCTCACTTTTCTCCCCTAGCAATCGGAGTATACTCGCAGGAATCTCAGACACCAATGCGCCATCGTTTGGTGAATCTCACGGCTACCTTGTAGCGATGAAGTCTGGATTCCCCGAGCTGAGTGCATTAACCTCCCCGTTCCTAGGCTTTGCCACTAACAGACTAACACGCTCAACTGCATGCCAACAGCATGGCAGCGAATCCGGCCACACTTTGCTTCGCTTCCTTTGAGAGCTCTTTGGCGATTCAGCCACCACGCTTGATGAGGCTGGTCTTCAGAACAAACGGCGCAGGCTTCAGCGGCGCTCTTTGCGCCTGCCAGCTCGTAAGAAGGGTGCCAAGGCTTGCTGTGACCACCACGTCGCACACTGCTGGCTGCACTGCTGGTACTCTGGCCTGCAAACCTCCTGCAGCCACGGCAAGGCCTAGAACAAGGAACAAGCGAACAATGACAGAACTGCTGCGAGAATCGTGTGGGCCATGTAGCGGCTTCCACTTCGGACGGGCTCAAAGCCCACTCTACCCAGGCCGCTTGCACGGTTTTGTGCATGACAGAGCGATTGTTTAGAAATGGCCTGGCGAGACAGACCGCCGCCCTTGCGAGGCCACTTGCGAGCGCGGAGGCGTCGAGTAGGCATTGGCCTGTTGAACGACAAGAGCATGGAGCACGTTTTTCACCAGACAAATAGTCACTGGCACAGTCTTTGCTTCGTCCCCGCCCAAGGCTTCAAGACCCTCTGACCTACATAGCTCAGTCGAAAAGGCGCTGGACCTTGTAGCCAAAGTGTTGCGGTGCCACCCCCCTGCTGCCCAGGTGGTCCTGCAAAGCTGCATGCTAGCTGGGAGTTTGGAGGATCAATCTCTGACAGTCACAGCAGGACCGTTCTGGATTGCTTCAGTGCGACAAGTCACTGCAAATCATAACCGTGCAAGACTAACTGGCGTGGGCCTGAACAACCAGCTGCAGTTCGCCTTGGAATTCCGAGCACCAGTAGTCGACCACTACACTAGAATCGTCGCAAGCTGACAACCGAGCAGCTCATTTCTTGGAACGCGTTTGCAACATCCTAAATTGCAAGCAACGGATCAGGGGATGTCACGTCAACACACAGGTTGGTTTGGCAAGGAGCATTCCCAACCCGCGCTTGCTGCTCGAGAAGAGTCACAAGTCATCACAAGCTCCTCAATTTTAGGTGTAAAATGCCGGCGACGCACTCAACCATAAGTGTCAATCCGAGATGCGATCAGCAAGCCGTGCACAGCTCGCCCGCAGCGGAAGCACCTGGAAAAGCGACCGGAGCATCAGCAAGCGGCAGGCTAGTGGTAGTTTTGGCGTGTCTTCTCAGCTGAGGATGCTCAACAAGCTGTTCGCAGACAGCGTTGTGACTCTGAACGGTCCCGCTGCACAACTACAGGCACTCGGGCACTGGCATTGGATAGCACAAGTATCGAGATTCGACAGAAGGGACGTACCAGCTGCTGCCAAGCTGCCGTCTCCTCCAGAGCTCGGAGGCGCTGGGCCTCCGAACGGGCTCCGGTCTCCCCCAAACACACCAGCTTTGGTCGGGAGCGCTCTTCTCCCCCGTCCTCTGCTTGGTCCAACTGCTTCGTCAGCTGCTCCACCTTCCCAAAGCGCGGGGGCGGCGTTATGTCTTCCCCCGGCTCCGGAATCGGACTACAAGCCTCGCGCTCCGCTGCGGCGAGGTCCTGCTCTGCCTCCAGCCCGGGCTTTGCAGGGTCTAACGCATGTCTCAGACTGGGACCGGGGTGCTTTGCTTGCCCTGCCTGTAGTCGGCTGGCATGTGCAGCATCTCTGCCTGCCTGGTCAGCAGAAACACTTCAGGCTGCTATGAATTTGAGCAGGGCAGGCACTTGTATGAATCATGATCACTTGCCTGCTAGGCCGTTTTACCGCCCATGTACTTGCAGGGGACTATTCAGTTCCGAGCAAAGTAGTGCCATGATGGCTGAGAAGGCCTCCACTTGCTTGCGTGTTTTCCGCCAGCGGGAAAGCTCAAAAGCCAGATGCTCCTGGCGATGCATATTGCAACGAAAGGTCCATGAGCCAACTTGTGCTCATCCGCTCGCAGAGGATAGGAGACGTTGGCATTGTTCAATATACAACAGCGGTAGCCTCATCTTACGAAGACTTGTTCAGTACAATTCGGCCATCCTGATGTCGACGAAACCTCTGCAGCTTTGCGGCACACCTTGCAGAGTATCGGGTGGTAGCAGACGAGGCCTAGGCGCCAAGACCTCGAGTGCTGCAGCATGCTTGTACCGAGCTCGACGCTCCTGCATCTTCTGCTGGAGCTCTCCAGCTAGATCCTGGCTTGCATTCAAAACAGATTGTCCGCTTTACGGCGTTGATATGCAGAGCTGCTGTGATATGAACGAGCCACTTGAGTCGCCCCACCTTGTATTGGTGCACCTCGGCGTGGTCGGCATGTAGCCTGCCGACTGAAATGCTGAACACGGCTCGGCAAAATCGTATGCAGTACAATGACACGATGAGCGATGAGGGTCACAACAACTTGATGGCAAAGTCGGATACCAATACTGCAGACACACACGCAGAGACATGCGCACGCCGTCACGTGCCCACATTTTTATCCGCCGCTGCTTCACCTCGAGTCTCGAGTAGCACGGTTGTGTTATTGTTGAATGCGGTGCGAAACGTGCACTTTTGCATTCAGGGACGGAGTCATGGCCCGAGGCATCGCCTGCCTCGGGGTGAGCCCTTCAACTCCTCGTACAGGCCATGCCACCCCCACGGCACGCTGCACCATGCGGCGCAAGCGCCATTGTGCCTGGGCACCTTCGCATTCTCTCAGGCTTCGGCTGCTACCTCCGCCGACCTCGCCACGAAGGCTCCTGGAAGTAGAGACTGCAGAAATCTGCAGAAGTGCACATCGTAAATAGCAAACACACACACACACACAAACATGGGGGGACCGGAATCCTATTTGTTCTCCTCAGATGCACTTACCTGTTTTCTGGCGGCACTGTCTGAGAGTAATTTGATGGGCTCCTGATCTTGATTGGCGTTGAGGACAGAGCCGAGACAGTCAAACTGCGCAAAGGCCAAATCGGTGGAGGTCTCGGAACCTGGGCCATGCATGACTCCGAGAGCAAAATGCATCAACTTTCAACCTGGGCTGCAGAAGCAAGTGTGGAGCGCCACTGCAACTGGATGCCGAAAATGCAGAAGCGGCCCCTCACTGACTGGCTTAAATGAATGCAGCCGGCCTGTGACTTGTTGCGTCCTTCCCAACGCACCAGAATGGGATTTGGCCCTTGTGACAGCGTCGCTCTTCGATGCATTCCTTGGTTTTGCGGAGCTGTAGAACGAAATGCAAATCAGCATAACACAGCACCATCTCTTTGTAGAGAGAGACACACATTGCGCACATGTGTTTGGTTGTTGGGATGAATGCAGGCTCGTATGTAGGCAGATGCGTATGTTGTATGTGCATGTGTGTGGGTCTGTGCATGCGCATGCGTCTTCATGTGCATGCGTACATACATGTGACATGTGTATAAAGACTTCCATGACAGGGCCGTCTCCTCCGCGACCAACTTGACATGACCCTTGGATGGCCACGCTGTGCAAATGGTCATGAACGGAAGTCTCTCGCTACATGCATGACGCAGTCAATGAGCCCCTGCATGAGCCCCTGGAACAAGCAGACATTCCTGTTTTGTGAAACAAGTCGGTGATCAGGTCTCATCTTTTGACGGCCGGCACTCGAGAAGCAGAGGACAAGCTTTTGTGCACTGGACTGTCGCACGGGCAAGCAGCCGGCACGCCACGGGGACTGAGGCATCAAATCTTGTCATGGCATAGCGAAATGACTTGCGTCCTCACAGACGTGGGACTAGGACACACCACCGAAGTATACGCTCAACAGGGGCTGAGAGGAGAATGCAAATTGGCACCCCGTTCTTGTGGACGATAGCTTCGGCGCAAATCTTCAGAAAGTTGGAAGCCGAGGGGGACCCACTGCCAGACACAGCGTGGCTGCGAGGCAGCGCTACGAAATACGCGGACGACATACACCTCAAGAACATGCAAACTGCTCTTGAACTCGAACACATGGCACATCGCTTCTGCAAGATCTAGACACTCTCGAGAACGGCATGGTCATCAACTCGGGCAAGGCTGCGATTTTACTACGGCACCGAGGAACTCTCCGTTAAAGACTGCTTCGTCGACACCTTCAAGTCTCGCTGACAGGTATATGAGATACCGCGCGTGAGTTCTTTGGCAAGGCGAGGAACATGCGATTTTGGTGTGGAGATGCGTGACTGCACCCCTTGTGGTGCAATCCTCCACCTACCCATCACGGTCTTCGACTTCTCAACAGGGCGCCGGGCCCTCACTGCATCGAGCTCTGGTGTCGGCGATAGTCTTGCCGAGCAGATGTTAGAATATCGAAACGGCGGGGGCGAAGGATGTGTCAGTGCTTCAAAAGGTTATGGATGTATACTTTTGGACTGTACAACATGTGAAAGCAGGTGCACACATCAGTCCATGGCGACTTCTATAGACATCAGATTGGTGCCCAACATACACGATGTCCAAAGCACCGATGGATACTTCGCATCAGCATACGTAGGTTTGGCTTCTCATCCATACCGACGGGATTACGAGACAAGGCAAACAAATCCATGCCAGGTTTGTCGACACGTTCAGCCCCTTGATTCTCCTCACATACTGGTGCTAGAATACCGTATGGACGTACCGGAACTCTGCCAAATACCGTACTACATACTATCTCCTGTGTTCTACTCAAAATATACTACTCATTCTAAATGCTATACTTAAACTACCCTGCATACTATACTCTGAACGGAAACTGTCATGATGGCGATTCCTTGCACTCCTCACTAAAGCTTCTCATAACAAGGAGGGGGTACACACATGACGCTGGCAAAAGAAGGTTGGCGTGGTCGTGTTCATTATTACACTACATACTACGCTATAAAAATGTACTATCTTTTGTACTATATACTACAAAGCTACCGTATGTAGAACACTATATACTACAACTGAACTTGCTATACTCTACCTCACTGAAAAAACTGTACTGCGATCTAGTATTTTCTGATACATATCACATACTGGCCCACTATATGATATTCTAGTTGGTCCATGGTTATTCTCTGCATCGTGTCCGGCCAAGGGTCTGTGCTTCCACGAGCTTCTGCACTGCTTCTGCTAGTGCTTTCTCCGGAATGGCGTAAGCCTGGCTCTGACATATTTCACAGCTACACAATTCACAAGCACTTGAAGACAAGCTTGCCCAAGGATGCAACTTCCTTCAGCGCTAAGGCTGGTTGTATGCAAATTCGTTCTGTCACCACCTCAACAGTCGAATAGTTGCTCCCTCCGCATTTTCCTTTGTTGGAGTTGTTTTGCCAGCATTAGCAATTCTTCCAGGCGAAATGCAAGCTAAAGCACTGAGAGCTTCCCAGAGTTTCCGACGTCCCGACGACTTGCCCAAGGACTCCGGATAATGCAGCTCGTACTATAACGTAGGTCTACCAAACGACAGTAAGACTACTCTGTGACTGGCCCACTTCACTGCACACGATCGCAAAAGGTCTGGCTATGGATCCTCTCGCTTTTAGCAGTGGAACCCTTGCGACACGTAGTGGCAAGGTAGCCACCACCCCCTACCCGAAACACGAAATGCAATGCTTTGACAGCAGAAGAGACCGTGGAGCCCTTCGAGCCTCCGCCACGCTTTGCACCACCGTCTCGGGCGAATCCAGTGGATCCCTGGGTGCAAGCACCAGCACCAGCCGTTCATCCCCTCCCGACTTCGAGGCGAGACGCTCTACTCCGAGTCCTTTCGGAGTCTCAATCTCTTTTGCCTCAGAGCAAAGGAAATCTCCATGCTACGGGCGGCGCCAAGTCGGCCCTGGGCCTTGTCTCCCCAGGGTGGGCGGTCCAGCGTCTGCATGCAGAGCCGATGCCCGAAGGTATTCAGCAGGATCATTCCTCCAACCTGAAGCCGTTCTTAAAGAGAGTTGCGAAGATGCAGGCTCACTGAAAAGAATTAATTTTCTGAGCATCCCGCAGACATGATGCAGATGTACAACCGTGCCTTGGCACCAAGAACTAGCCTGTCTGTCCATCCTTCTCATCCCAGGTTGACCTTCCACATCCAGGCCAAGAGGCTGCGAGGAAAATGAAGTCTTGACCTCACTACAGGCTTTTGCTGTACTTCGGATCCGCACAAACGAAGGTGGCAAGGCGTGAAGCAGCAACACAAAGACAATGCACCAAAGGAAGTTCAGAGCATGGTGGCCTAACTTGACCAGACTTACGTGAAGCCTTGTCTTTAGACTCTCATTTTGGTGCCAAATGCCAGCGAGCATCAATTGGAGCTGTTCGACAGCCTGCTGAAGAATTGCCTGAAGGCGAGCAAAGGCACTGACAAACCAAAGGCAACTAGAAATCTGACGCACTGCTGCAGAATCTGATGCATGTGCATTCCAGGGGCCCAGTTATGGGGACTTGACCCAGAGCGCCCTGGCCGGCGAGTCGGACACGCAGAGAGAATTGATGGAAAACCACAAGCGCGCACACACACACGCCATACGCACGCCTGGATCGTTGCTCGAGGCAGGATCGACACGAAGCCTGGGCTCTCAGCTTGCAGGAGACTTGAGAGCTCCTCTCTACTCTACCGATTCCCCGGAAACCGAGTCAAGTCGCAGAAGGTGACGTCTTGCATAACCGTGGAAGGCTGAAACGGATGACCTGGCAGAAGCAAAGGTGCCGCAATCGCAAGCTCAGGCCCAACTTGGCCACTACCTGGCAAGTCCAGGATGAGAATGCCGTTGATGGCAAGGTAGATGCCCACGAATCTTGCTGCCAGGCCGCAGGCCATCAAGGGAAACCTGACAGCATGAAGCTCATAAAGATTCCGGGCCTGCGCTTTAAACAGGCTTGCCAAACTACAGTGCCAGGCCGCACATGATGCCAGAATGCTGGAAAGATATCCAGAGTTGTTCGGCTACCTATCCTGGCAAGCGATGCAAGCATGAAGGAAGCTCGCTGGATCAATAGATACTTAAGGTGCCATCACGTCTTACGCCATACGTTATGCTTCAGGCTCCAGATGTTTCTCATGATAATTTTAGTTACGGGCTCTTGTGACCCGCGTGGCCATATTGGCAACAAACGCAAATCCTGCATGGTTGCCAGACGAGGCTCATGCTGAAAAGGAGCAGCTGCCCAAAGATCCAGACACCGCCCATCACTCTTTCCACCTGTACATTGGCAACGGGCTCAACCACGCCAAACAGAACAGGCTGCATGGGGTTGGTTCGAAAAGGGAATCGAGTTTACAAAGTTACAGCAGGAGTATCATCCTGTCAAAAGCTGCCTGGTGAAGGTCCGCTTCGGCAGCCACAGCCGAGAAGAAGACGCCGGTCATGATGACCATCAGCTCCTTGAACCGACATTCGACACGTTGCAAAGGGACAGGCTCGTCTACAAAATCCCCTTGCAGAAACGACGCGCATGCGTACACCTGAAGCGTTTCTGCTCCCTCGCAATCCCTTGCCCTCTGCTGCCAGCAAGTATCTGACTGAAAGAAAGCGCCACCAATCAGCGGCATTGGCACCAGCGTCGCCCCTGAATCGGAGACGCCCAAAGCAAAGGCCGACAGCGCCACCGACACAACCATCAAGAAAGCCTGAGCTGCTTCGGGCGACTTTTGCAGTGTCCATTGTCTCGAATGCTTCACGCTATGGAAGTGCTGTGAAAGAAACCACACAGGCCATTTGCTCAACTAGAGTAACTAGAGTCGCTCCCAGCTGCACGCCTTCTCTCTCACAGAATCAAATTTGAGCTCCTGGCTTCCACTGGTTGCCCTGTGAAGACCTCGCTGGGACTTCTGCAGACATGGTAGTTACGTAAAGCCCTCGAAACCGCCCCACCTGCCTACCAACGAATCGCGCATGCATCTGTATTTGGTGACCATGCACGGTTTCAAAAACTGTGCTATCAGCACTGGCACGTCAGGTGTCGCTGTGACCTTCTGCATCAGTGGCTATTTGTCGCGCGAAGCTTGCAAATTCACATTGGTTTAGCCGTGTGCGTCGGAGCTCGGGCCGCTCGGGGCTCCTTACTGTGGCTTAAGCCCGGACGCCTGCTTCCCGGAGATGGTGAGCTGTGTCCTCCTGGGGATCAACCAACCTGCTGCGCCACCCAACACCATTCCGCCGACTACGGTCGCGATGATGCGCAGCACCTGACTTCGCAGAGAAACGAAAGCCAGATGCAGAAATTTGCGAGTCTGAACATGTCTGAGCCAGCATTCAAAGTGAAGGGAGGCTCAGCTGCCGGCATTGCCACCCAGCAGGGTACCTGTGCTGATGGCCGAGTCTGCCGGTGCCGCAAAGCCTGAAGTGGGAAGTCTCTAATCCAAACTGACACTCTTGTTTGCCAGCACGACCTGTAGGGATGTGGCATCTTGAAGGACACACGACACTGCTACTCAGTTACTCGCTGCTTCAGGGCTGGCACCGCTGTTCGCAAGTCCCCGAGGCCGAGGGCATGGCCGCTCAGCGCGCCGAAGGTCGCCAGAGCAAAAGAAGCTTCCAGGGGAGCCCAGGTGAACATGAGCCGCGGCATCGGATGCCTTGCAAAGTCAGCTTTTTGGACTTCAGTGGATATCAGGCTGCAGAAAAGCCGAGCTGCCCCTTGAAGATGTATCCGAACTCTTTCATCTTCGGTATGACCAAGCCGTCGCCGATGGCCACCAGAATCGTGCCCAGCCTGGGCAGGATCGACACGGGGCAGTGCAGATTTCGCGTGCCGCGAACCCCGGTTCTCAACCCCCCATCTGGCAGCCAGCAGGCACAAGGCCCTCTAACGGCGCATAGTCGAGAACTAACACTCCGTACCTGGGAAGGAGAGGGAGTGTTGGCCGGTCCCGGCTGGGCACAAGCTTTTCGCGGTCCAGTTGCAGTGCTATTGCCAGAAGCTCACACGTGGCAGGGAGAAATGCCATGATAAAGATGTATGTCCTGCACGGGGAAGCCGCATGATGGCCCATAAATTCGCAGCAGCATGCATGCCCAAAGCGACCTGAGGTCATTCAGGCGGATCTCGAGCCCGGCTGTCAGAAGTACCTGAGCTGAGCGTTAAGGCATTGTTAAGGCGATAAGTCAAAACATCTCAACTTCGTCTTACAGCTGATAGCCTAGCCCTATGCACAAAAGCTGGACCAAGCAGCTGTCCGAAATGGAACCCTAAAGGTGGATGTATCGCGGCCTCAACATACATTGGAAAGACGGGGGGAAAGACGGGGCACCAAGAAGAACGATAGCTCTTGGAGTTGATCTCGAGCTGCCAAAAGCTCCTGGTGGCGGGGGCTCAAGAAGAGCCATGTGTGGAATCCAAGCACCACGACTCAACAAGACACATCGTGTCAACATCCATCATGTGCTAGCTGCGAGCAGCTACTAGTAGCAGCTAGCAACACAGGCCCAGGACCCCACAGTTGCAGCCGCGACACAAACTGAAAGAAATACGAAAAAACGAAGCCGATCAATATCACCTCGTGTTCTGCTGCCCAGTCTGCCAAATCTTGGAGGGTTGGCCACGCAGTCTGAAAGCCGAGTTACTCCAACTGAGGAGGGTAGGCCTGCGCAGACAAAGACCGTCCTGATCAAGTAGCCGACCTCGTGGAATCTTGTCGCAGCCACTGAAGTTCTGGGACCGGGGGAGCGGGAGCTTAAGCTCTTGAGGATGCACATCTCCCAGTGCACCAAGTCGCCAAGAAGAGGTACGCAAGGCCTGCACATGTCAAAAGCACCCATGCGAGCCCGCGACCCAAAGCTTGCCATGAACTTGTTGAAGGCGCCATTTCAAGTGCGAAACTACACGGAACGCTCAAGCGGCCCCTTTAAACAACCGTCGCACTCTGCCCGACGTTGAACCAAAACTGAGCACTACGACGAATGCAGCTGTTCTTTTTCGTCGTGTGGTAGCAGCGCTGTATCACGCCGTTCGGCGAAGAAACAGGCTGGAACGACGAGCCGGTGCCGGGGCGCATTCTGCACCCGGCCCGCTGTCGTTCGCCTTCCGCCGAAACGGATCAAAGGGCGGTGAGGGTGGGTAAAATCAAAAGCTTCGTCGAGCCAGAGTGCTGCCGACGTTCGTCGTTTACGGTTGTTACTGCACACACACGTGTGTTTCACAACAACCGTCGCACTCTGCCCGACGTTGAACCAAAACTGAGCACTACGACGAATGCAGCTGTTCTTTTTCGTCGTGTGGTAGCAGCGCTGTATCACGCCGTTCGGCGAAGAAACAGGCTGGAACGACGAGCCGGTGCCGGGGCGCATTCTGCACCCGCCGAGCGCACCGACTCTCCACCTCGCGCCGGCTCAGATGTGGAGGCCGTTGGCCAGTTCCAGGAGGTGGTCCGCCGCCTCCGTCGTGGCATATTCAAGGTCCTGCGCCGACCTGGCGAAGATCGAGAGGATCTCGTCGGTTGGCGTGGCAGCCCTGTGCCATCCCTCGGCCGTCGCCCTGCTGAAGTCGGCTCTGGATACTGCGTCGGCGACGTTGGCCTTGGAGGGGACCCGCTCGAACTCGACGAACCAACCTTGGTGCGCCGCAAGCGTCCAGAAGGCCGAGATCATGCCGTTCACCGCCGGGTCTTTTCCGTAACCTTTGGTGAGTGCTGCCTGCCCGGCGGTATTGTCGATGAAGGCGACGATGGCCGGCGGTAGCCTGGCGCCGAAGGTCACGAAGGCGACGAGCTGGGCCAGCACTTCTAGCATATAGATGTATGCTTTCCTCGTCGAGAAGAGCTTGACGAACCATTCCGGCGCCACGCCGTGATCGAAGAAGACCTGGTCGCCGATTCGCAGCACATAGCCCCAGCCGTTCGGCGCCTTCTTCGACGGTCGCACCCCCTGGGGTACGTGGCCCGCCTTGTGCTTGACCTCGCCGTCGGTGAAGAAGGCGTCGGCGTACAAGACCGCCACCTCTAGGTCCTTGGCGTCGAAGGGGATGAACCTGGGGCGGATCGTCGGCAGGATCCTCGCCAATGACCGTAGTGCCGCTGTGAGGCCGTCGGACAAGGAATCCGCCGTCCACGCCGCTGTGTCGGCTGCCCTGGCGTACACTGCCTTCGTCGCGGCCTTCGCGACGGAGCCGAAGGCCGCTTGTGTCAGGAACGACACTCTCCCGGCGAGTTTAGCTGCCTCGGCGGGGGACAGGCTGTCCTGGTCGAGTGCCCGGCGAATCTGTGCCATGATCTTCTCGACTCTGATCTCCGTCGGTTTGAGGGTCACTCCTTGTGCGTCGACCTGGAACTCAACTCCCTGTACGACGTGGCTCTTCGCCGGGTGCTGTGCCTTCGAGGCCTTGGTGAGGAAGCCCAGCGCCGTGAAGAGGTCCTGAAAGGAGACCATCGCCGACTCGCCGAGCAAGGCGTCGTCGAGGCCGTTGAAGTCGTCCACGTAGTGACCCGTCGGCAGGAGCAGCAGGCCTCTCAACAACTGCTGGAGGGCGTCGGCTCCTCTGTTAAAGTTCCAAACCGACGCTGTGGCCCCAAAGTTCATGGCCAGGTGGTACCAGAAGGTCACGCCGTGCTTCGTCGAGAGGAAGGTGCCGCACTCCGCCGGCCGCCGAACTGGCCATTGGCGATAGGCGTTGAGCAGGTCGTTGCCGAACACCACGACGTCGGGGGTGTCCTCCACCATGCGTCTTGCCAGGTCGACGAAGCTGCCGATGAAGTGGTGCGTCGGGACGTCGTCCACCGCCACCGTCGCATTGTGTCCGCTGCGTCGCCAATCTTCGGCGCGTCGGACTTTCAGGTCGCCTTTCTCGTCGGTTTGGCACACCGGAAAAGAGCCCGCCAAGAAGTGCTCGCCGGGCGGCGGTTCCACCAAGGTGTCGGCCTCGGTCTGGTCGGGGACCGCCGTGGCCCTGACGTGAAGCCATGATGGCGCCGTCGTCGGGCCAATGACTCTGCCCAGCTTCTTCTCGGCGATGAGTTCCTGAAGCAACTGATCGGCGAATTCGCCGCCATCGTGCTGGGCCACCTTGCGGCGGACGTACTCGGCGTTGGTCCGGCGGAAGGTGTCCATGTTCGTCGGATTTGTGTAACGTCCGTCGTCTCTCTTCCTCCAGCCTGGACCCGGTCGGATGTCGCCGATCATCTGGAAGCCCTCCGTCATGTCCTGGGCGAGGGCGTCGAGGTCGGGGTAGTCGACGAGGCGAAGCAGGTCCAAGAAGACCAGGACCTGTGTCGGCGCTGGTTTGTCCGGCGTCGAGTAAGTGGCTCGGACCCAAGATGATCTTGCGGCGAGCCACTCTTGGGTTTCGTCGGTTGCGTCGTCGATCATGGTGCGGACCTCGTCGACCACCTCGCGTCGTATCCTGACCAGCTCATGGCGCCAAGTGCGCCGTATTAGCAGGAGTCGCTCCCACGCCGGTTCCAAAGGGGCGTCGGTTGCCAAGGGATGTGCCATGGTCCAGGACGCCGTCCAGTGCGCCTGTTCGTCGAGGTCCTGGAGGTCGGCCACGCCGGGCGGGGCTGGAGCCATGATCGGACCGCCGGGTCCCCACAACGACGCCACCCACTGTAACGTCGATCGGCGAGGGGATCTTGGCACTGGCGTCGCCGTCGTTGGTGCCGTTGCCGTGAAGACCAACAGCGCCAAGAGAAGACGTCGTGCAACTCCCCAGTGCCACCCGTTGCCGATGAGGCGATGTCGAGTGCGATCGTCGAGTGCTCCGGCGGTGGATCTCGCCGTGTAGTCGGCCGGCATGTGGTGAAGCTGCTCTTTTACCTTCGGCGGCAGTATGTGTAGTCGGCCTTGGTCGTCGGTCATCATGGCGTCTCTGGCGTAGTGCCACGGCGCAAATTGCCGTCCGCCGGTGAGCCACCTCTGCTGGGTGTCCGACGTGATCTTCCCTCTCGTCGACCTTGGTGCCGCCCTGCCTCCCTCGTCGGCTGCTGGTGTCGTCGCACATGGTAGCCTGACCCTACCACTGGCGACGGGGTCCGAGAACTTGAGGCCGTCGAGGTCGAAGTCGTCGGGTGCTGCCCTGGGGGAGTCCAGCCGCAGGCGGTTCCAACGACGGTGGAGAGCCCATGTCCAGTGCTCTCCCGTCGAGGGGTCGCGAGGCAAATCCTCCCAGTCGATCGTCGACCACCAGAGGCGGGACCTTCCTATCCACCCGAAGTCGGCTGCGTCGGTGAGGATGGGTTCGCACTCCAGTGCTTTGGTTGCCGCCGCTGCGTCTGCCTGCGTCATCTCGACGTTTTCAACCAATTTCCCAAGCCGTCGAGGTGCAATCAGCGGCGACAGCTCGGCGACGTACTCGGCCGTGAAGTTGAAGAGGTATCCTCGATCTCCGCCGTGGCCAGCTCTGTCGCCGATCCTTGAAAAATTTTGGCACGGCGGTGCGGCGAGGAATAGGATGATGCACTGGGCGTCGGGGTCGATCGCGTTGATGTCCTTGGCCAGGGCCTTCGGCGTGTCCTCCGTGATGTCGCCGCGGTGCCGGACGTCGGGGATGTGGTAGTCGATCACCTGGATCGCCGCACGGTCCACCTCCCATGAGAAGACCGCCCTGGGCTGGCCCACCAGGTCCCACACCAGCCACGGGCCTGCGCCGACACCGTCGAACGCCGACAACACGATCACCTCGTCGCCCTTGGGTCGCCGGCTGGAGAGCTTCACCTTCTTGGTCGGTTGGTCGGGTACCCCGTCGTCAGCGGGGGCGTTCGACGGGGCCCCGTGCTGTCCCTAGCGGCGGTTGCCACGGCCCTAACCGTTGCCGCGCCACGGGCGTTGGCCTTCGGACTGGCTGGACTGCCCGCCGTTGCCGCCGTGCCACCACTGTTGGTTCTTCCCGTCGGTCTTCTGCTGCCACCAGCCGGCGTTGGTGTCCTGCTCGTTCTTCTTGCCGCCGCCTTTGCCGCCGCGTCCGCGCCCTTTGCCACGGCCCCCTTGACGTCGTCGTTTGCGACCACCGCGACCGCCACCACCGTTCCATGCCTGCTGGTCGTCGACGTCCTCCTCCTGGCCGTTGGGGGCTTCGGTGCGGTCGGCGATCTCCTTCTCGGATCTCTTGGTCGGGTGCGGCGTGGACAAGAGGATCTCCTGCCACGTCGCGACGTCGTCCATGATCTCCTTGGTGGCCTCGCCGAAGGACTTGTTGTTCCTGAGTGCCATCGCCAAGTTCCACGACGTCCGCTGCCAGTATGCCTGGAGGGCTGCGACGTGGTTGGACTTGTCCCTGGCGCGGGCGACGAACCAGTCGACATATGTCATGACGTCGGCCTCCTCGCCGATGCCCAGCAGGATCCATGCCCACCGGGCGGCGTTGGCCCCGTCGATAGTCGAGAAGAGGCCCTTGGGCACCCACTCCGTCGGCTCCTCCTGGAGCAGAAGGCCGTGTTCCAGCCGCAGCGCCTTGGAGCTGGCGGCTGACGTCGACCTGGACAGTGCCAATGGGTTCAAGGTTCGAGCCGCCGTCCAGGTGCGTCGTGACACGATCTCGCCGAGGGTGACCGGCGTATACATCTTGGAGGTGGTGTGCTCGAACCACATCCTGGCCAGCACTTCTTCGGCGCCAAGAAGTTCATGTGCCGGGAAGGTCCGCCGTTTCCCGTCGAGGCGCCGTTCCTCGTAGATGTTGACCTGTTGGTTCCACGCCGAGAAAGTCTTGGGAGGTCTGTCAGGAATGGCCGGTGTGGTCGTCGTTGCCGGCGCCGCCGTCGGCGCAGTCGCTGCGATCGGGGCCGGGACCGGCGACGACGCTGCTGCAGTCCATTGGCGTGTGGCCTCGACGAAGAGATGGGTCATGACTGCGGTAGCCACGTCGTCCTGCCCGTCCTCCACCTTGTGCTCGGTGCCGTCGATGCGGATGCCGGCGATGTACGGGTGGATGATGTGCGTCGTGAACCTCTCGACGTCCTTGGCTATCAGGGCTAAGGTGGGCGTCGTGGTGATCTTCCGCGCTTTGATGTAGTTCTTGATGCTGTCGTTGGCGCCGGCCGCGGCGAGGAGGTCGTCCAGCTGCACCATCGAGGCCGCGACCGTCGGAAGTGCCATGGCTGACAAGACCTACGGCGTCCTATGTCGGTTTCCGGGCTCGAAAGAAAAGGGGGGGCTACGGGTGAGACAGCCGTCGGTAAGTTCCCTCGACGGTGACCTGGTCTGAGCTGGTCGTGGTTTTCCTGGGTCGTCGTCAAGTTGGTGCCGTGGCCGTCGGGGCCGCTCTCGGCTATTGCCGGCGACCCCTCGGCGGAAAACTGGCGACGGCGAACCGTCGATCAAGCCTGGCGGTCCAGGGGTGACCGGCGTGTGGAGGGTGTTCTCCTGGTGCCATACCACCGCGTCGAGGTACAGCCCGGTCGACCTGTAGCCGGCGATCCGCATGGCCCCGGCGATGGTGTGGAGCTTGTTGGCGTCGAGCGGGAAGAGGGGAAACTGGCCCCTGTCGGCCAGGGCACTCACCGTCCTCACCCGCGACTCCATGGCCCGGCGGGTCGACGATGCCAGCAGGTTGGCGTCGATGGCGGCGAGAGTGTCTTGGCGTCGCCCGGGTTCCATGGCTTCCAGTGCCGGCGTCAGTGATGCCCGGGGTAGGTTCCTTCTGTTCGGTACGTCGTGCCTGGGTGGCCTTGCCGCCGTTGGCTCTGGCTGCTGCGGCGGCACCGGCGCTAGGATCTGCAGCAAGAGGCCCTCCGGCACGCCGTTATCCAGAAGGAGTTGATCGCGCCGAACCTGGCCAAGGTGGCAACGTAGGCCGAGCCGCCTGCCGAGGCCACGTCGCGAAAGAAGTCGGCGACTGTCCCGGAGGCTCCCGACGATGCGCCGTGTTGGTTCATGACCGGCGTCCTGAGTCAAGGGGGGGGAGTTAGTGCTACGTCGGCGTCTCGAGCCAGAGCAGAAAAGGCTGCGGCGGAAGCAGAAAAGGCAACAGCGACGACCGACACGAACGAAGAGAGAGAGAGAGGACGACAGCGACGGCAGGCGCGACTGGCGAGGCTTCGGGTGCACGGCGCTCTTTTTGTCGAGTGCGTCGGGCTCCGTCAAAATGGCACCGTGCGCGTGACCGCCGAGATTAAGCAACTCTGGCAACGACGAGGTCGTCGAAAGAAGGTAAGACAGGACGGCGGTGGGCTCTGATCCTGCCCCCGCCGCCGTCGACTGCCTCAGCGGTGCCGACCCGATGGCCGAAGCCGGGTGACAGGGGCACCCGCTGGCGTCGTAGAAAATCAATCCTGTGCGCCGACCATGCCGTGGCAGGCAGCGCACTCGTGACCAATATGGTCACGGCCGTTGCCCTCCAGGACGGGACGTAGGCAGCGGCCTAGGCCTGGCTGGTCTACGTCGTATAAGTCGTCGAAGCGGGGGCAATGCGGCGACGTGCAAGGGTGCGAGCACCAACCAAGCACACGTCGGCCGGCCTCCTGGCTATGGGATCCGGGCGCCGCGTGTGTTGGCGGGTAGCGTCGAGCAGAACCAGTATGCACAGTAAGTGGGCGCCGAGATCGGTGGGGGTTTCGGCTTGTGCCCGTCGATGCCCTGCCTGTCCATGTTCTCCTCCGCGATCACGTCGTTCAGCGTCGCCTTGAGCAAGTGCTTGACGGACTTCGGCGGGTCATTGACGGCGCGGGCGCCTCGGCGGTGCATCGCCCGCTTGTGCTGCCGATACTCGTCGGTCATATTGTTCTCTATCTGGCGGATCCTCTCGTCGCTCAGATGCTCGCGAAACCCCGACGCCGTCTTTGACCTGGATCTTGCACCCGTCGGAGTCGTCGTCCTGGGGGTGATCGAAGGCCCGGCGTCCGTCGAGGAACCGGCGGGCTGGTCTGCTGGCCTCGCGCCCGGCGGGAACATCCAATCCGGGCGATCTGCCGCCACCGCCGGGGGGGTCGGCGCTCTCGTGGTGGCTGCCTTCGGGCTCGGCGGTGTGGACTGCCACGGTGTAGAAGCCGCCGATAGCGGCGGGAAGCTGGCCCTGGACGGGGGTGCGTCGATCACTGGAGGAGGCGGCGGTGGGTCCATGGTCGGCCGCTCGCCTCGGTGCGTCGATCTCCCTCTGGCCGCCGATGCCTGGCTCCCGGCCGTCGAGTTGGCGTCGTCCTCCTGTCGAGGGCCCACCTGCCGGAGCAGTGACGCGGCGATGTTGATGACTTCTTCGGCGCCCCCCCCGCCGATGGTCGAAGCCGGCGTCTGGATGCCAGTGGCGTCGGCAGGTCGTCGTGCTCCCTCTGGCGGGGCCCGAACCCGATGACCAGTCGCGTCGATGTAGTAAGCCGGCGTGGCCGTGCCCGAGGGCAGCGCCGACTGGGCTTCCATTGCGGCGAGACCCGGGAACCCCGTGATGGTCGGCGACGCCGTAGTTTCGGGCTCCCTCGCCTCTGTCGGGTCCAAGAAGGCAGCCGCAGTCCTGGTAGTGGACGTCGTGGGAGCGTCGAGGAAGACCGTGCCCGACACCTGGTCGTCGTCCCTTGGTGGCGTGGGCTGCGGCGGGTGCCACTGCACCTGATGTGCCCACGCCGTGGGAGGCGCCCCGACGTTCTGCTGCAAGATGGTCGCCGCCGAGGAGCTCCCGGGACCCGTCGGTGGAGGCGGCGTAGTAGGTGCCATCGTCGATGTCCTGGGACCCGTCGATCTAGGCGTCATAGATCCATGCCCCGGCGGGGCAGAGGTGGTCGGCGGCGGCCTTGGAGCTGCCTTCACCAGCACCGGCGTTCCCTCCGTCGTGGCACGCTGCGGGAACAACCTCCCCATGTGGTTCCGACGTTCCTCGTCGGTTGGCGGGAATGTCGGTGGAACCACGGCCGTGACGGCGAGGAGCTCGGCGAGGGATGTCCTGTCCTCCATGTTCAAGCTCGCCGCCAGTTCGGCCCAAGCGCCGAAACCACCGTCGCGTCCCTTGCGGAGGACGTTGCGAAGCTCTCGCACTCCGGCGTCCGGCGCAACCGTCGGCTGCGGCTGCTGCGGCGGAGCCTTCCGCAGCATCGGCTGGGCCGTCGAAGAAGCTGCACCAGGAGTCGTCGACATAGCGTCGAGAGGAAATGATCAGAAAGCTAAAATCAAAAGCTTCGTCGAGCCAGAGTGCTGCCGACGTTCGTCGTTTACGGTTGTTACTGCACACACACGTGTGTTTCACGACAGACGTTCAAAATAAGCCGGCTAGGCATCAGACTGACACGAATGCATGTTTACAGTACCGTTAGGGACATCTTACACGCCATGCAGCATTGCCATGTGCCACCAAGCTTGGTCGATGCTCGATGTATCTTGTTGGGGCTATGCTCAACTTCAACTTACTGATCCTGCAACTGCCCGTCCGGACAGTCTTGCACACGAAATCTGGGCGCATAACGTCATGAAACGATCAGCAGCTTGATTGGCGTATCTGTCCCGTCACGCGATCTGTCCCTTTCCGGTAAGCATCAGCATCCTCTTGGTCGTCTTCTCTGAGGATAAATTGCCGGGGGGGGCTCAGTCTGCAAGCGCCGTTCACACGCGATGGTGCGGAAAGAATCTGTCTTTTCGCGGATGGTGGGCGCTTCGCGAGCTTCAGCACGCACAGCTGCTGAAAATCAAAAGCTCTTGCCCTTTTTGGAGATCTCTGCCCCTGCGGGGGATCTCTCGAGTATGTGCGAGGCGGCCGGCCCTGGCCCTTGGGCACCGGGTGCCGCCGCTCCGCTTGGGGCAGGAATTGCATGAAGCTGCAGCTGCAGCCAACACATCGGGTAGATCCCACAATACCCCACATGTCCCGGTCCCACCTAGCTGAAGAGGATAGAAGGCAGCCGTGGAGTCACTCGGGGCTGCACTCGGCGCAAGGACCTGCAAAAACCGATCTGTGGACTGCAGTGCGAACTCAGCAGCTGACGCGAGTCGCGACTTCGAGCCACAGACTCTGACCCGACTGACTGGGGCCCCTACGTTCTCATTCCTGTCTGGGAGTCTGATTACCATCACCATGTCATGACATGGCAGGATATCGCGGGTTCGGTAACGGATCCATGAAGCTGAGCCAATAGAGCGGCGGAGATCCGGATGGTCATGTCGACTGCAAGACATGGCCGACGTCAGAGCTGTTTGTGTGAAAAATCGGTCCCGCCTTGCCGGCAGGTCTTGCAGCAGTGCACGGGAAAGCAGCTTCTCCTCGTGGGCCTTGCCGGCAGCTCTCCGACTCCAACAGGCAGCGCATGCCTCCCGCTGTGTGTGCTGTGCTGAGCCTCACTTTGAGTCAGCTCCTGGTCGTTCAGAAGCTTATCTTTGTCCTCGTCCAGGCATGAAAACTTGCCCCTCATCATGCGATAACTCATGGAACGAACATGCATGCAAAGGGCTCCTTTTCGAGCAACTCCTGCTCCTTTTCGACTGCTTTCGTCAGCCGCAGCACGTGGTCATCCAGTGCGGATGCCTTCCGCATGCACTGCAGCCAACTGCGTGGTACAAGCAGAGCAGGTGTGATGCGGTGGGTCGACTCTGCCTGCACCCGCAAGCCCGCCCCGGTCCTGGCGTGGGCAGCCTGGTGAAAAGTCATGGAATTCTTGGTCTCTTGCCACGTAGCTTAGCTACTGGACCCAAACGAATTACCCCATCCCGAGACGAGACACATCGGCTGTGTGGATGCGACGGGTCTTCCCCGCGACAGTTTCGGCCAGTGCTGGCATCTTACAGTACGTCGCACCATCGTTTGCTCCTTAGCACCTGCCAAAGCGATTGTGGTTCCAGGCGTCACTTCGTGTCTTGCGTTGCAACTGTCATTCACTCGGTTCACTCGGAACTGGAACAGAACCCCAAAATGACACAAGACAGCACAATCCTCCGAAAGTTTGGGACATCGCAGCCCGCGTGCCTGCTGGGCCGCGAAGGCGGCGCGCTCTTCGCGCCGCTCCAGCAGCCTCGGCAAGCAAAGCTGTTTCTGCGCAGATCAAAGCAGTAATCTCTTTTGTTCGGGGCGATGTCGTCGATCCGACGATCCGACGGGTCTCCGGGATCCAGGCTCTCGCCGCAGCTGCGCCGTTTCCTCGTCGCCCCGCTGGGCCGCCGCCTCTGCGACTGCCGCCCAAAGCTGTGCCACGTGTGTGCCCGTGCCGCCTTGGCATCGCCGAGCTGCTTGGAGAGCCGAGCCACCTACAAAGCAGAAGCACAAAGCAACACCCAGCTCGGGAACAGCCGTTCTGAGTTCTGAAGCCTTCTCCTCCAGGCTATTGGACTGGGACTTGAGGAGCCGCACCTTTGCATGAGAACGACGGAAGTTGGGATCGGAGTTGAGGCCACGTTGGCTTTTGGGCCCCCTCCTCCTCCTGCAGCGAGTCCCTCTCGCAAGTAAGCATCGTGGAAGCAGCCCGGCGGATGGAAACCGCCTTCACTTCGGCTAGCAGTAGGGCACAAGAGATTAATCTCAGCTGCACGAAGTCGCGCACACAGAGCGGGCCCCTGCAACTCCCACCTCGGCCAGTCGCTTCTTACTGGCCGGACTTAGGTCTGCCCTCGCTGCGTCTAACCTGCGGGCCACCACGGCGAGGAGAGGAGGGAGGCTGGGAGGAGGGTAGCGGGAAATCTGTGTTGGGCAGAAGCAGCCTCTCGTTCCCTTTGCAGTCCAACATGCTGAGCTTTGCTGCCCTCGAACAATCTGACTCCTTACGAAGGGAAGTGGTGAGTTTGTCGGAGACCTCGTCGCCAGCGCCAGCCCGTGCTTCTCCAGAGCGTCGAGCTCACGGCGCAGGGCTGGCACAGGCCCAAGCCAGTGCAGTTGCAAAAACACATAACCCCCACAGCTCGGCTGTTTGCCTTCCTCTCGATCCGCGCTCTTTCGCGCGATCTCCTTGACAGATGCAGCTGTGCCTGACTGTGCAAGTCTACGTCTGGCCTTCCTGATCTCCAGCCTCCATGTCCTGCTTCTTGGCAAGGAGTGCCTGTTTCTCCTTCAAGCGAAGCCAGGCTGAGGAACCAAAGATTGAAACCGCTTGAAACCCTTTTTTGCACCTCCTCCTTCTGGACATCATCCGCATCACCCTCGGCTTCTCTCTTCTCGTCGCATCAAGAAACGACTACAGGATTGCCAAGATAGGCCCGAAGGCCCGGACCCGACCATCCCGACCGTCCCCATCCGTTGGGTGATCGCGTGACAGCGACTTCGAGACAGCGGCCCTGCGAGCGCCAAGGGCCATGCGTGGAACGGAGGCGGCGGGCGGCGGCTGCGGGCCGCTGTGACATGTGACAAGTTTGCCCCGAATTGCCTGGCCCTGCCTCAAGCCGTTTTCACCGCAGCTCGCAGTTTCAAGTGATGCGCCGGCGTCGAGCCCAATTAGCACGACTCCGCGATTTGTTCATCTACAGAAAGCGTCAAAAGTCCAAAGTCACATGACAGAAATCAAGGTTGCCCTGTCAAGCAAACAGCGATGCGGTCGCAATGATCTCTTTCCGGTTGGCGACTTGGCTGCCGCCGTCTATGCGACGGAAGCTATTGGCCCTCTTGCTGGAGCTTCTTCCGCATCCAGGCCACGATGCGGTCATCTGACTCTCGCGACTCTGGCAAGAATGCTGAGCACCACTGGAAGGCGTGAGGCATGTGCGGAACCAGGTCCACAGTCACATCAACACCGGCATTCTTGGCCTGACAGGGCCAGCTAATGTTGGATTCATAGTTAGATGTTTCGAAATCCGAAACTCAGTATATGTCGGCGCAAACTTCAGCCTTCGCCGACCGGCTACTTAACCACTTAATGCCGCCTACATCCTTTGCAGGAAGTCCGCCTTGTCGATCACCTCCCTGTTTTCATCCAAGCACACTTCATGCTCTGAAACGGAGACGTACAACGGACAGAGACCTGCCATCTCGTTGTACACAGGAGACACCCTCTCTCTGTGCTCGTCACCACCGCACATCTGCCCAAGCACCGGGAAGATGTACTCGTAAACTCTTTGGGTTACGACCTCAGGTCGAGAACAGCGCAGATCCAACGCAGCTCGACGGCTGCAAAGCGCGCACACATACACAGTCTACTGTAGAAGGCTTCAGAAGGTCTCAGATGCAAACACGGGTTTCGGTTTGGGTTTAGGTGAGTGCACACGCTGCTTGCCAGATAGCCAGATCTAAGGCAGCGACCCAGTCGATAGCAGGAAACTCTTTCATGCTCTTGGAGGGTGTCGTGTAGCGGACCCACGCGCCACAAAGCGCACAGCCGGCAGGCTGAGCTTTCGGCTCCGAGTCCTGGAAGAACCTTTTTTCACTTCTCCGGTCCCCACCTGCAGCAGTCAGCTGAAGTAGCCGCAAAGCTATCCCACCTCCAGAAGACAGGCCGTACACAAGAACGTTGTCTGGAGAGGCCCTGGTCAAGAGCCACTCGTACCCACGACAAGCATCCACGAAAGAGTCCTCAATGCCAAACTCTGGATACAACCTCATGTCGAGCATGAAGATGTCACAACCAATTCGCAAGGCGAGCTGCTCGGCAATGCCCATGCTGCTCTGAACAGTTCCACCAACAAAGGCACCCCCGAAGATCCAGTACATCACCTTGGGCTTGTCTGCTTTGCCAGCATACGGCACGTGTATGTAGGTGCCACTGACTCCTTGGTGTGGCAGGCATATGACCTCTCGTACGAAGCTTGGTGAAGGCGAGGGGGGGCAGCTGGAGTCGAGCTGAGCAAGGCTGAAGCGCATCCTCCGCACATCCACAGGGATAAGCCGAACCCAGTAGAGCACATTCCCGAGGGCGTGGGCCTCGATGGAAAGCTCATCCGCCATCCCACGTTGCACCAGCCAAGCCGGCAGCGCTTTGTGCAGGATAAGCCATATTTTCCACAAAGTCATCATAAGAACGTAACGGATCCTTGGAGGAAGCTTAAGCCAGAACCACATCGCAGGCACCTCCAGCGGAAGAAACAAGGGCGAAATCGCCTGGATCACCCGGCGAAGGGGACCTTGCTCGACCAATGGCTTTGTCAACCATTCCGGCAAACCCAGATTCAACCGCAAGGGCTTTGAGCTGGACTTGGGAGCCGATACCTCCATGGCCAAGCACCCAGGACGAAGCCCTCCCCGTTTGCTGCGGCGTGGTGGGTGTAGTGTGATGTGCGGTGATGTGCGGTGATGTGCTGTGCTGTTGCCACTGGCTGCTTAGGCTTAGCCGTTCACTTCAGGGCAAAAGCTGCGGATTTCCCCAGCATGAGCTTCGGTCCAAAGTCTCCCCTTTTGCAGCCTGAGCAAAGGCAGTCGCACTCCCTGCAGTCCCTCAAATCCTCAAAGCCCTGCCTACCCACCAGGCGATTGGACGGGTCCGGAGGCTGGGGTGCCATGCCAGCATCGGGCTGTGCGAGAGTAACGTGCTGGCAGCTTGATGATTCGGCTCCGGCGGGTGGTTTCTGCCGGTTAAGTCAACCCCTTTCTTCTGATGTGAGTTTCAATTATGAACATTTTGCTGTGCTGCGACATGTGCTTTCTTGCTGGCTTGTGGTTCGCGGGTTTAGTTCGCAAGTTCGTCCTGCCTACAGATCAGCCAGATGGCTCGCGACGCAAGAATAAACAGTACAGTGCATGACCCAGCGGCGCCCCTCAGCCATGTCACAATGTGGATGGCCTGGCAAGCTTTCAGTTGAATCAAGGATGCCGGCTGGGCTGGACGCTCTTTGGGCAGGTTGCCAACGTAGAGCCGCGTCGGCGCCATGGCCTAGCACCTTGAACTCTTGCACAGCAAGACTCGTGCCGATTAACAGAAGGATTCGAGAGTTCCGCAACATCACCAAAGCATCTCTCGTAACTGTCATGACAGACTCCCTCATGGCAGACCCGACCCTTGACTCGGATGCTGCTGCATTTGGTCTCCCGGCCTTTCTTGCTGTGGGAAATCGACAAGCAATGCACACAGCACAAAGCCCTTTGCAAATCATGTCATGAGCCTTTCCGTCTCACGCCTCGCTGACATCCAATGGGCCAACACTGCCCGGCGACGCACGAAGCGGAGAGTAGATTGGAGGGCGTTTGAAGAGTGGAGTAGATTGCCTGTTGTGCCATGGAAGCCATCACAAGCACATGGCACAAGGTTTTCGGGGTTCCTCATGCCAATGCGGAAATGGGGTTCTTACTCGGGGCTTCTGGTGGCCACACTGATGAGGGAAGTCAGCTAGCAGCTAGCTGCATTGTACCATACCAGCTTTGGGACGTGACATCGGGGCTGCCGAGCTTCGCACTTTTCGTGTCTCAAGAAGATCTCCACACGCACGACCAAAACCTTGGGCAAACTGACCCTAGTGAAGTGACACAACGATAAACGACGGAACCCATGACTGATGAGTCTATGAGGCTGTAGCAGCAACCCCTTTCCGTAGTCGGCTTCGGCGTCCTCACAGCCAAGGCACCTGATCTTACAAATAAAGCTCTCGCAGTTTGGAAAGCACGAACGGAAGAATGCAACATTAACCGGAAGCCAGCAGCCAGACCAGACAGCATCTTCGCAAAACGAGGTTCCGCCAAGCCACACACAGCTGCAGAAGGCAGCGGGGACGTCACCACTCCCAGTGTCGCTGTAAGCCCAAAAGTCACGCACCAACGAGAACTATGAAAAGCATGGAGGCGATGGACCTGTCTGAGAGGGGTGTTCAAGGGCACACGAGCACCGAACGAGCAGCCCCTTTAGCTCCTTTCCGCTTTGGAATCTGACGGATGCACAAGCAGCAGATCCTCTCGAACGAGGGCTGGTACAGCCCATCCTTTGTGCTGGGAAGAGGAATATTCGTGGTGCCTGCAGCAAGATGCCCGACCCCAAGCTTATGCGTGTGCTGGTTCGGCCGGCACAGACAGGACGACCTCGCACTGTGCGGGGATACAAAGCTCCACAAAACACGGGGGCCGCGGAATTGGAAGCAGATGTCCGCCGGCCCATCTTCGCATGCGTCTAGAAGCTAGTGGCTAGTGTCCACCCCGGTTTCAGCAGCAGAGTGAAGCAGGTTGTATGGAGAGCTCTCACCAAACACGGCCTTCGCGCGTCACCTGCATTCGGCACACGCAAGGACGAGCGTCCCGACACAGCTCCCGCCAAATGCCTTGAGATTGAGCGAGTTGAAGAGTTTCTTGAAAGCGAAGAAGGTCAGGGGTCCAGCTTCTGGCAGTTCGGTCGAATGCATCATCCTTGCGCAACGGAGCAAAGCTCCGGTGCCTCCTCCGGCTTCCTCAAGCCCGACTGCCAGCATCTCCTCGACCTCGTCAGGCTTGCAAACCTCGTGGCACGGGATCTGGTACTGCTTTACACGACTGCAGTAGTAGAAAAACAGGCCTCTGCCGGGATCCTGTATCGCTTCAGGGCCACCCGCAGTGCCTCGGACAGAGCAGAAGGAGGAGCAAAGGCCGAAAGGCTGGGCCCTGGGCTCAGGGGATCTCAGGGGGCTGCTGAGGCTGGAGCCTCTGCGGTGATTCCCGAGCTGTCCGTGCCCCGCAGTGCCTCGAAGCTCGCCTTCAAACCACACACGACACTTCCATGCACATAGAAAGGGACAGCCGAGAGCCACCGGAAGGCTCGGAAAGCCAGGGCCTGCCTCAGCCGCCTTCGCCATAGCGGATGCTGCTGCATTCGCCGCCTCCTGGAAGATCCCCCAGGATCCACATGAGGACGCACATGTGTGCAGGTCTCCAATCTGAGCTTTGAAACATCGTACCTTCCTATCTGCCTGAAAATCATCCCCACTTACCAGGTTTGTGGCTTTGCCTGGCTGCCATTTCCATCACCGACATGCACTGGCCAGATGCAGTATCCCACTCTGTGACCTGGCTGTGTTAGACTGGAATTCCTTGGTTACAAAAGTTACACACACACACACACGCGCGCGGGGATCGAATCATGGGACGTTGAGACTTCCGCGTCGATTAACAGTGCACTTCTATCAAAGGCATCGATGAGGTGCGACTAGACAGCGGATAGCGCATGCTAGGGAAATACCGTCCATTCCCCGCATCGGACTCCCAAAATAAACCTTGAGGTCCAAACTCCCACAGTCTTATAGGCGCCATTCCCACTTGTTGGCCGGAAATTTGCAAACTTGCACGAAATGTGCATTCCCTTTGCCCTTGGCGGCTGTTTCCGTAGTGCTGTTGCAAAGCCGATTCCTGGGTACAGGTTTGGCCTCATGCTCTTGAAAGCACTCCTTTCGAGGCTACTTGCGCGAACCTTTTGCGGAGGCTCTTTCTTGAAATAGTCCACCCGCGACTCTTGATGTATCGCTGGGGGCCGACCGAAAAAGAGTCTCTGCCAATAGGGCACTACCACGCGAGGAGCACTCGGATGTCCGAGACTCGTTTGATATAAAACTTGGCAAACCGAACAGGTAAAACGATTCTGGCAACCATGCAGTGTCCTGAATCTGTGAATGAGCACAACAGAAGCTGCAAAACATCGAAGTTGTGCTCACAAGCACTGCCTGAAAGCCTGGTTTCCGAGGCTAGGAACGAGTGAACTAGTGTACACCAGCTGCGTACACAAACACCCACGTCGTCCGTGAATTTTTGCACAAGTTTATTTTCACCATTCATGGCCGCCGTCTTCAGTGGCACGAGAGCGACCATGACTGCACATGCCCCGTGCTGCAATGAGAAGTTCTTTGGCCATGCCACCTAGATCAAGCCCTTGGCTTTTCTGCATGTTTTTACTGTGAGGTGGGAACACACAAGACAAGGAGTCATAGGAAGTTCAACCGATGCCATTGCCCAGCGTTCCCAGGTTCTCCTGCTTTTCTGCATGCCGCGCACGCTTGGCTCGGGAACCAGCGCTGTGTGGGCGCGCCTGGAGCCAAGCGCGGCAGACTGATTAGCTTCAAGGGCACCTCTCTGACTCTAGCCAAAGCCCGAACTGGCCTCTGATAGGGGCCCCTCCGTGCGAGTCTCGCTCCTCAAGCGGCTGCTTTTTGAGCTGCCGGTTGCCTGAGCTCATGAGATGAGAACAGCACAGCAAGAGGCACGACCGGCAGCATTCCTGCCGCAGCGCCAACCCGTTTACACTGGGGCTTAAATATGCATGGGGCGCATAGGTGCACCGATGTCACTCGGGAAGGGCACGCCTCCCCAGCGCTAGGTTGAAGTTTCTGGCTGGCGGGGCCTGGGCATGTCGATCAATCAAGACGAGAGTCAACGTGCACATGCGGTGTCAGTGGGCATTCTGCATGCACGAGGCACTCAGTTTTGAATGCAGATTTTTATCGTCTATACGAGGATGTCTGCACGTTTTGCAGTGTGCGCGAGGCACCGAATTGGTCAGCTGCACAGGGCTGTCAAAATTAGCCAAGATTGGGATTGCACTGCCGTTTTTTTTGCAGTTGTGCTAAGCAGAGGCAAGAGCATGGCCCGTGGCCGTGCTGCCACTATGACAAAAACCGTTAAAACGGGGGCATCTCGCAGAGTCTAATTAAATCAGTCGCTCCCAGAGGTTCTCGACGGCGAAGTCCGAGAACCTCGCGGAGTCGCCGCAGCGCTGCGGCTCATCCCGGGCACAGGGGCCGAGCCCATCCGCTCCTTTGCCATCCATCCAAAGCATGTTTTCCGCACTCCAATAGCTCACAATGGGCGTCATACCCCGAGTCAGGGCCTGAGTGAGCTCCTCCACACTGGAACTTCCCCCAAACTGGTAACTCTCTGCGGAGATCTCAGCTGACAAGTCACAACGGCCTCCGCTCTGCGAGAGGCGCGTGGTCAAGGCACGCAGACGGCCCCGTGAATCCGTGGGGAAGCCAACCTCGACCTGGAAAGGCCGGCGTGTGTCGATGCAGCGCCCCCCAGGCCCATACTCTTGCCGAGTCCAATCCCGGTGTGAGTTCCACGTACTTCCACCGCCATACCCAGAACCCTTGCCGGAGCCATCCTGCGCCAAATGCAGCACAGAGTGGAAGGCGTGCTTGTTGGCCTCTTGCAGATCGATCTCAGTGCAACGCACCCCACAGACGCTATTTGCATCGCAGTAGTAGTCCTCACAGCCAGAAACCTCCTGATTCTGAGGCAGAGATGCAAGGTAGACGGCAGCGTTACAGCCACATTCGGCATTGGAGACATCTGTGGTCCAGCGCATGCGCTTGCCCAGCAGCTGCAGGCTGCTGTAGTGACCATTGGAGAATTCACCAGGCTGGCAAACGTCTGAGAAGTAAGTCCTTCCCTTCATGAAGACTTCGATGGCTCCATTTTGAAGCCTCACTTCGCCAGCGGGGTCCCAGGGCTTGTTCCAGTATGCATTCGACAGCTGCATGGAGCCATGTCCACGCAACTCGATCGTGCCTGGGCAACTTGCACCCTGTCCTCGTTGTGCCACGGGGGCCTGAGGCTTGGCTGGAGATTGTGCCGGGGATGCCTTGCAGGCCTTGTAGTCTGCGCAGCAGTTCCCAAAGGCTTCGCATTGGGAGTTGCATTGGCAGACACGATTTGCCTGGAAGTCAGTAGGGCAACCAAAAGACTGACAGCTGCCAGAACAAGCCTTGAAGTCGTTGCAGCAGTTGCCGTAGCCCTCGCATTTCTCGTTGCACTGACAGCTCTGGTGGGGCCTGTAGTCATTGGAACAACCAAAGGCCTGGCAGCTGCCCCAGGCCTTTTGCGCTGGGGCCGTGTGGTTTGCGTCGGCCACAGCAACAGCGAGGCACGATAGCAATGAGACCCATGCAAGCGATCTGACTCTGCAGATGGGCTCCATCAATGCACCTGCCTGTACTGCACCTCGCGGTGCTGCGCAAAGGAGCCCAAAGCGGCTGTGACATTCGCAAGATATCGTCCTTTGGTTGTCTAGCTCAAAACCGCTGCAAAGTGTTTCGCAATACCGATTCAAAATTCAACTCATACTTCACACAGAACATGAAACAGAGGTGCACAGGGGTGTTCCTGGAATCACCTGAACAGACCTCCAACTCCGAGTACGCCTGACGCGCGCACGCACACTGCATACCATCACATGGCGTCACTGGATGAGTCTTTCGGGGTGATTCGATTGATCATTGGGTGATGGTTGAGACGTCAAAGAGGCTTCAACCGAGTGGAGATGGCAGTCCAGGTGTGGATTCTGCAAGAGCGACTCCGTGCGTAATTATGGCCACCGGGCACGAGTGTAAGGTGATGCGCTGGAACGGTCAAAGCCGCAGACATCATGATCGCGACGACATCAGCGCCAAAGCCAGAAAGTGCACCATTCGGATGCACCGAGTAAGACCGTTGTGAATCTGTCGAACGTGTATGTTGATAACATTCGAGTTGTGGGGAGATGACAGGGATCGAGGTAGTGGACCACTGCTGCCAACAAGCCGTGGTTCGATGGGAGCGCTGCACTACCGCCATATACCGCCACTGACACGGCAGATTGCAATGCTGCGGGAACCGTCTATCTCCATGCTGGCACGTTTGAATTGGGGTCGCGGCTTTGGCGACTTCCGGTTGCAGCCTCGACGGTCTCGTCATCTTCGGAAAGCTCCTTCTGTTTTGCAAGCAAAGCATTCCAAAGCATGTCGCATCATGTCACTCCAAAGTTTGCAAAGCCTTCAGACACGACCCACGACCGACAGTTTTCCAGGCAGCACCAATCACAACTCAGGGTATTTGCCCGGTGTTCTCTGTTCCCATGCGTGGCAGGCACCGACACGAAGAGCCTCTTACAATGCGACTGTGGACTGCTTCAACAGGTCTGGAAACGTTCAAGTAGCTTCTGCCTGGTGCCACCAAGCAAAGAAAATCGTGGAAATCCCGTCCGTGGTCGCGAGCCAACAAGACTTTGCGATACTGTGGAAAATCTTGTTGCCAAGAAAAGCAGCCGGGTTGGTCCGGTTGCTTTTTGGGGTTGCTCGGCTGGACATGCCGATGCAAGTCGCGTCTCATTCCACGGCTAGGGTGTCGATCTAGCACCCTCATGTTGCTGGCTTTCATCGTCCCACCAGAAGTCTGCAGCCTTCAGTTGACTGACGAAAACTGAAAGTTCAGCTGAAGGCTAAGCTAGCTCACATACGCCTCTGTCAATATTGAAGCGCATCTGTCTGGTCGAGTTTGCACTGCGACTGAATTCGTATTTACACTGTACACAAGTTGCATACGCAAGCCCTCGCATCGTGCTATGCGGGATAACAGTAGCAAGTAAAACTGTGCACGCGGGATGGCAGGAGTTCGCCGCCATGCTAACCAAAACGATGATTCTTGCTTGAAGTCACCCCTCGGCCCGTCAAACATGAGCCCTTCGCGCAACTCTTGCCCAAACTGGCATTAAAAGTCGATGCATCCGGTGAATGTGTGAGAAATGCGATCCCATCCTGCTGAGAGTCTCCAATGCTCCTTAAGCACCTCCTACATCCTCCGACTTCAATGCTGACGTCTCGGCAGGCAGATCCAGCGAAAATTCCGCGCTTCAAACGTGTGGTGGGACCCACAGAAAGTAGGCTTCTGTCTTTGCGATACGACAATTTGAGGACGGAAGCTCACTCCGGTTTCTGTGCAGGTTCAGCAATGCCGTGCGAAGAAATGCGTAGACACCGATCAACCGAATCCGCAGCCGTTCCCAGATGCACCACTCCGCACGGCTTTGCCAAACTAGTAAAACTGCTTGGCTAAGCCGTGGTTCAGCCGCGCTTTGATCAATGCAGAGTCTTATACTAAAGCATTGCAATAAAGAGCTGAGTCTACGGTCGTGCAGGTCTGTGTGGGGACAGAGACGTGGCAGAACACACGGTTAACACAATTCTGCAGCAAGGGCAGTTTGCCGAGGTCTGCATAAGGCGAAACGATAAAGTGCAGAGACGCGTGCGTCCTCACACACGAACCTGTAATTTTAAAAGGCTTGCGAGACGCCTCGGCTGCTTTCAGCTGGGGGTACTTGGGGCTACTACAAGCGACGTTGTGCACGAACCCCTCAACTCCAGAGCATGCTAACTGCTGCTGAGGCTCTGTTTGCCACACCCTTGAGGCCCTCGTAGACCCCAAACCAGACCATCGCCTCGGGTAAGAAGTAGAGGGCGTTCCTTGGATGCCGGCCGCCAACACTTGCTTTCTTTAACTGTCGTGGGGATGGCTGGAAATCGTCCAAGTCCAAGCTTCTCAAGCCCGCCTTTGGCGAAGCCTGCAGGCCCCTCGTTTTCCAATATCTGGCAGGGGTCACTGCAACTGCATGAAGCTATGCTAAGCTACTGCCGCAGTCAGTCATGTCCGAGAAGTGCATCTGCAAATCCTCTCGCCAGCAAGTACCACGACTTGCAGCGGAGCAGCTGTAGCTATCTTAGTAAACTGCATCGAAAAGCCTCAGCCTCCCAAAATTCCAACTTGGACCATCGAGCCTTCTGCGTCGCCTGGACAATTTCCTCCCAAGTCTCTTGGACGCTGAAAGGCTTGTCCTGCCGGTCGGCACAACCCGGGGAAGCTGGAAAGATCTCCTTCTTCAGCACGACTTCACATCTTGAAAAATCTTCTCCGTGATACAACAGCCGAGGTCCGGGTCATCGTTGCTGGAGCTGGAGTCGATGGCCAGGCGCTGCATGACGACGTCCTGCCGAGCTCAGAGGCTGGCAAGAGCAATGCTGGGCCTCGAGGCGCAGCCCCGGCTGCAACATTTTCTGCTTCAAGGCTTCCAGTTACCCGTGTTCAATCAAAGACCTACAGCAGTTCGCCACGACTCACTTACCCTGCACAGCTGTCCGGAGGGTTTGTCAAGTAGCCCGTGCAGAAACCAGCGATGCCGCCCCAGATGAAGGGCTCGCACCAGATGGGGACCTCGAGATCTGTGCGGTGAGGTCCTACACTAGCCCTGATGCCCCCATGCTATGATGAAATGTCGGCTTCTGATGTCGCCAGAAAAATGGACAGTTCAATGTTTGCAAACAGGACACCCCGATGCTCTCAAGTAGGCCCGGCGTTCGATCCTCACAGAGGCATGGGCTGTGGAGGTTTCAAAACCAGCTGCAGAAAACTCCACTGATGGCCCTGCTATCCCCATGGCCTTCAGCACCTCGTAGATCAAGCACTGAAAGGCACCGAACGGCACCTGAACGCAAAACTCACAGTACGCAGGTGGACTGTTCGAGTAACGAGCAGCGTCCTCGTCAAACCTCTGCCTTCTGAAGTGTCGAAATGGTTGCAAGATGCAGATAGATTACACGGAATTAATCATATGCAAGTCCTTCCGGAGGAGGACGAGGCACCCCGCGGATGATGGTGAGCATGAAGGTTCGTCCCAAGTTCTTGGTCACCTTGCAATCGGAAGAGCAAGGTGTGTCATTCAAGCTGACCCTTTCGAAGAGTCTCCGTCTGAGGTTGCTCCAAACCCTTGCACCAGATGAGAGTGATTCTCAGCCTTTCCTTCTTAGAGAAAGAGAGGACAAAGAAGACAGTAAAGTTGACAGCATTCGCTTGGCCTGCACTGGTGTTGGCTTGAAGAAGACGTTCCTCGGACTGGACAGTGGTGTGCCAGCTCGAAGATTCGCGACTGCCGTTTCATCGAGCACTGATTCGCAAAGGGGCTGAACAGCTTCCCCGGCATCCTTAGCAAGCCCAGCTTGCACCTTCAGAGGTGTGGCAGTGTCTAAGACTTGCTTGGATCCACCCGCCTGACAATCTAGTGCTTCCATGTACCCAAGCATTCGTGCTTCCAAGCCTGCTTGCTGATGTCAATGACCGGTGTCTTGGCAAATGCGCCCGTGCACATCGCCACAACTCCTCTGCCACACGCACTCTACCCTTGATTGGGAAATCCTGAAGACTGGAAAGCACATGGGCCGGACTGTTTAGGCCCAGCCTGAAGGGATCATCAACATAAACTTGAGATTCGGATCATTTCCATTCACGAAAGGAAGACCCACCTAGGCTCCGGGTAGAAAGTAACGCTCTCTGACAGGTGCTTGAAAAACGTGCGCCGTCGGATGAGTTCAAGCTTTTCTGCCAGCTTAGGCTGTCCTGCAACGCGTGTGCTGCTGCCGAGCTGCTGCCCATCGAGTGAAGTAGTTGAAGCCCGCCATCAAGAAACCAGCATTCGGTGCCTGCGGCCGGCCAATGATTCGATACTATCCAGCTCAGGGTCCTGAAATATCGCCTATAGAACGAAGCTACAACAAGCGACGGAAGAGCGCACGACCTCCGCGATGTGTGTGCTGCTGCACGGCCAACGTAGCTGCAACACACCTTCGACATGGCATGTGTTCACCCACGGGCCTCCCGAAGCACGTTCAACTCGATCCCTTTGAACAGAACCTGTGCCGCTGGATGGGTGCATGCCTTTCGCCACTCACCAGACTAACACGAATTCAAGGCTCAGTAGTGGCCCACGCCAAACGGGCCTGAGGCCCCTCCGGTGGAAAAGGCGGAAGATTCGACTGCGCGCGGGCCTGCCCAGCCGAGCTTGCTACTCGGGTTAAACTGTTCGGGGTTTGTGGTCGCGGGCTCGTCGGTTAAGGCTTACGGCATCACGTTACAATATATCATGCGACGTGCAATTATGTGTATACACACCCATCTATCTATACACATATATATATATATATATATATGACACATTATCATTACCGTACGACGAAAAGTGGAACATCGCAATAAATCCATAGTGTACACGTAATGTGGGAAGGTATGTTATATACTGCTATGTCGAACTGTTGTAGACCAGCTTGTGGGGAGTTGTGTACGCAAAGCCTCGTGCACGTGTACGCAGGACAGATGTCGACACGTGCACACACATGATCTTGTTGATCCGCACAATACAAGATATGTAAACTATGGTGAATCTCTTCAGATGTACATATACACATATATACACATACGCACGGAGCTGCATCTATATATATATATATACATGTGTGTTTATATGTGTATATATATATATATATATATATATATTTATTTATTTATTTATTTATATTTATATTTATATTTATATACATACATAAACACAGATGCTTGAATTCATTTATATGTTTGTTTGTTTATTTGTTTGACTGTCTGCTTATTTATTTGTTTATCTATAGATATGTATGTATGCATGTATGTATGTATGTATGTAATTACACATACACGGATATACATGTAAACAGTTTTGAATGTAATCACTTTGCTAGGAAGCAGATCAAACTATTTTCCAAATAAGAAACGGCGGAAACCGTAAGCAGCCTGGCAAAACTACAGGGTCTGGGTGAAGCGCACGTGTCGGGTGCGCAATGCGGTTCTGGGTGGGTAGCATCATCACAACTGAGGCTTGTTTGCTGAATGGGTCCTGGGTGCTTTCTGAATCTGCTTTCCGAGTGCAGAGACAGAGAGTCACGGAGACGAGGAGACGGACGCAGAGACGCATACGCGCAGGGACAGAGAGACAGAGAGGCATGCAGACAGACAGACAGAGAGACAGAGAGACAGACAGACAGACAGACAGACAGAGAGACAGACAGACAGACAGAGAGACAGACAGACAGAGAGACACACAGACAGAGAGACAGAGAGACAGAGAGACAGACAGACAGAGAGACAAACGGACTGACGGACTGACGGACAGATGGACAGACAGACAGGAGGGGGAGAGAGGGAGAGAGGGTGGGAGAGGGAGGCGGAGAGCGGGACAGAGAAAGAGTCAGGGAGAGGCATTGATTGATTGACGGATTGGATGGTTGATTGACTGAATAATTTCAGAAGGATCGTATGCATTGTTTCGGACTCATCGGTGTCTGTTTCTCAAGCCCCTAAACCCCAAACACCACACAGGCCCAACACAAACTTGCCCCCAAAGAGGCAATGCCCTCGGCTGCAGCCTTGACGAAAATAGAAATGTGAATGTTTTGAATCATGAAAGATCCTCCAGCCAAACACTAATGACTAACCTAACCCACACTAATCATAAGAATGAACCTGCTGAGATGACTTTTGAAGAAAGGGATCTGTTTATCAGTCGGTAGCGGTAGCGAGCTCTGAACAGGGGAATCAATTACTTGCTACACCGTCGTACAGTATAGCGGTATCCTGCATACATGCATGTACGTTCATGCAACTGCCAAAAATTACAAGCTGCTAAAGACTGATGGACCCTCAGAAAGTGCTTAGTGCTTAGCAGCTGGAGTTGAGCAACAGACCCCGAAAAGAGTCATCACGGCGCCATGCCTTGATTGTCTCCAGCGGATATGTCACCGCACAGGACACCATCGCTGCCTCAGAATCGCGAATCGCATCTTTGATAATTCAAGAGAAAATCGGATCAACCCAGAAAGTAGCATGCAGGAGGTTGGAAAAGACAGGAACTGCATTTCCGCCCTCTATTGGGACCTGCACTCCTTGCGCATGATGCGTTTAGGGAAGCGAACCGAGTGCAACAATGAAACCAAGTGGAGGCAGTTGAAAATTCCCTGCGCCTTCCGCAAGTGCCACACCGAGACGGAATCTGCTTCAACAGTACGTCAATGCTACACTGCTACATCGCTGCCCGAGGCACTGCCGTCGCCAGCACCAAGTCCTGGATGTAGCTCTCGTTGCTGCCACGGGTCATCACCAGCCACGAATAAGGGTAGGCTTTGACTTCTCGGACCTCAGACAGTGCCACGCGTGTATCGAGAGAGGTTGGCTTGGGCTGAGGGCTCAAAACAAACAAACTGGGATCAAAAACAAATCAAATGTCTGGGATCATAAACATATCAAATTAGCTAGAAAAAATGCATCAAACTATCATATCTCCTGGAGGGCATACTCAAGATTACAAACTTTCGGATTAACACAAAGTCAAACAGTGATCAAAAACAAACCAAACAGGGATAAGGTTTTCAGCTGGCCAACCAGCGGCGTTGCAGCAACGTGGGTCCGTGACTTTGCTTTTCTTGGTGGGGGGGGTGGGTCGGGGGACAGAGACACAGTGCCGTGTGGGTCACAGTTCAACCTGGTTCAACTTACCCAGGTTCCCCTGGCCGTAGCAATATGTTAAGTCCATAGTGACAGTATAGCTGTATAATGGTAACGGCAGGAGGTGACAGTAACAGTGAATGCCAAAAGTTATGACAATCGTATTTCAAACACTACTAGTAGCCGAAATGAAAACAACAATGGGAATGATAGATCCTCATCATCAGCATAAGCATCGCTATAGCAACAGTTATCGTACTACTCGAGGCAATAACGAACTTTTTACTGTTGCTATACTAGTCAATGAATATAACAGTGCGGGTGGCTGTAACAGTAACAGGAACCGCAACCGTAATAGCAAAAGAACCAATCTCGCCGAACATTGAAATCTCAATTCAGATGACCAGGGGACGTCAGAAATAAAGCTCAAAAATTGTACCTAATTTACAGTGCTTCAAGGTTTTGATATTTAGCTGACCACTGTTTCCTAAATTTACTGTCTTTTTCGATCCCGAATAGATTTTTTGCTGACTCCTGCTTAATTTTTGTTTCCGGGGCAGCCAGGTTCTGGCAATGCACTGCCACGGCTTTCATGCGGGGTCGGCGGCTTCGTTCAGCTTGGATCGGCATCGCTCGAGGGAGAAGGACACGAGGCACCATTGCATAAACAATCAACTGCACATAATACATGGTGGGGCTGCCAACTGTGTACTGTGAAAGGATTCCCTACAGTAGCTCGGAACCGTATTTCAAGCGAGGCACGCCGCCACTTCGAGACTGCCCCAGTACCTTTGCACTGGCATGACATGTGACGTTGAAAACTGCAACTCATGGCAATGAACCATTACGGCGCTTCCTCTGAATGGAACTGCTGGACAAGTCAATGGCTAGTGTGAGCAGGAGTCCTATTTTCTTGGGAGGAGTGCAACGTGTGGGGGCCTGTGCTCATGAACAGTGAGCTCGGCCACAGCTCCTCTGTGCAGGAAAGCAGCGGGGTTGGGCTCCAGCTTCACCACTGCGGTCAGCACCTGTAAAGACTGTAGCATGAAGCATCCTACAGCTGCTGATGCATCCAGCATACCGCGCAGACTTCGAGGAAGTTGCAAACCGGCGCCTTACTGTCCAGATCCTGCTCATTCTCTCGGCCAAGCCAGATGATGCGTCCCACCTGCACCGATTGCTGGAAGTTTGCCGAAGTCTTTTTCCCCTACACTGACACTCAACGTCTTCTGCTGCGACTTGCGCAGATCCCCGTGGGCCTTGCCCTTGTCAGGACCTTGAAGTACCAGCACCTGAACTCACTGAAAGGGATGCACTGCTGCGCATTAGAACTTCAAAGCTGCGCTTCGCGCCGCCTGTCGTGCCGTAACCCAAACGGACAGCTCCGGCTTTTTGCCGGCTGCCGCATGAGAAGCGCAGCAATGCTAGGACCCAGGACAGCTCATGTGCTGCTATGTTCTAGGCTCTAGTCATTTTCGCAAGTACATCCACTGCGGTCATCGCTTTCTTGTCTTTCACGTCGGGCTCTTCGCAGGAAGAGAACTAGTGCCCCGGCATTGTTTCGGCATTTACTCTTGCAAGACCGTCCCAAAGACCTCCCAATGTTCCAGAAGTTGAACCAGCTACGACCCTGGCAAGCCTTTACCCTAACCGTCCTGAAACCCACCCGGCAGAGACGGGCGCTAGCACCAGCATCCACCAAGAATGAAGCCCTGAAGCGTGGCACCTCGTCCCGAATCTGCGGCTGCGACAAAGCAAGAGGAGTGTACTGCAACTGACTGTCGCTGACATTCTGGAAGAAGACCGTCGTCGATGTCACAGGGTCGTAGCCTGCAGGGACAGCGACGACAAGGCAAACATGGTGCTGGTGATGCCGGCTGCATCTCACACCAGGATTGAAGAGTCTTCCCGCTGCACCTGAGTAGAGGTCACCAGCCTTCAGGTATCTGTCGTAAGACAGCGAGGTTTTGGCGAATGCCTGGAAGTAGCTTGCAGGATCGACAAAAATGTCGTGGTGAAGTCGCAGCCCCGATGAGACTTAGCTTTTGGGCATGACTCCCCCGCAGAGCCTCCTCGACCTCCCGAACCTTGTGGTTCGCAACAGCCTCAGCGCCGAATTGCACGTCTCTGATCCCTGCAGCACAGGCTGCACCCCCCCTTCCACCCGAAGGCCTGGCCTTCTCAAGTCGATCAATACCAACCGCGAACTGCATCTGATAGAAGTACAAGCTCTCGCGGGTGGCTGCCTTTGCAAGCAGGAATTCATTGAAGAGGTCATCTGGCATGTTCTGCGAATGGCGGCCCTGTCCACTCCTAGCTCGACCTGGTACATTTCTTGACACTCGGCTCCACGGAGTATCAATGCCGCTGTGAGCTGCCATACGCGTTTGTGCAGCCTTGCATGCGAGTCACGTTAACATACTTGTCGCCGGTGTTGTCGTTGAAGGCCTCCAACGGGTAACTTTGCCTCGGCCGCAACTCCCCGAATCCACAATCGTCCGCATCAAAAGCCGAGATGCACAAGTGCATACTCTTGCCAAGCCAAGCATCATCAACGGCAGGTATGCACGCAGCAGTGGTGGGGTGACCTGTCGCAGAGTCGCATCTTGAACGTTGAGGTGCCGCAGACTGGAGAAGAGATGGCCGGCCTTGAGTGCCAGCCACTCCTCCTTGTAGACGTCCGCTTGCGCTTCGTCCAAGATGTCACCTGTCGCCGCCGAAAATCCGGCGAGGACTATATTCCCGAGACCAGGCACGGTGCAAAGCAGACTGAAGCATACCCCGCTGCCAACGAGCACCTATGTCGCGGATCTTCTTCACCACAGAAGGCGAGACCCGGCTTGAAGCCCCAGTTTCCATGGGAGCCTAGGCCAGCAAGCTCGCGAGTCACGACGGATTATCACTGGTTTGCAGCATCATCTGTCAGATCGTCAGTATCATTACTTCCTCTCACCACCACCACTACCATCACCCGCGTCAGGACCTCAGCAACAGCAGCAGTAGCAACGACCGCAACAGCGACAACGACAAAGACGACGACAACGACAGCAGCGACAACGACAACAGTTTCACCGTCAACATCGCTGCTGGTGGTTTTGTGCCAGCGGCGTCGTCGAAATTCATGCGGCATCTGGACGTTCATTGAGATGACCGTCTGTGGTGATATTCTCGTTGCTGGTGGTGATTTGCTGGTAATACTTGTTGCTTTTTGGTCGCGGCGTTGCTCCGACAATTTGTCTCTCTTCGTACTTCGTCTTCGTCATCATCGGCCGGCACAGGAGCCCGAGCTTCCGCAGCTGTAAGACCCGGACAACCTTTTGCACGACGTTCTGAAGCTTTGCACCAGCTTGACGGGCGGAGTCCATGAGGCCGGTGTACATCTGTGCCTCAGGGTGATCGGAGGCAGCTCCGATACACGATTCTCACCGTCCACCTTCTCCTTCTGTTACTTACTTCATTGATCATGCACATGTTCAAGTGTTCAAGTATCTCTCCTAAACATTTTGTTCCCTCTACTTTCTGCCATCGTGGAGCGAGCTTATCGTCGTATCTCATCTGCTGGTCCTGCTTGGACTCGGCCTCTTCGCAGGCCGCAATGCAGGAACGAGACTCTGGAAGGTTTCCCTCGCAAGGCGTCTCTGCTTCCCTCAGTTTGCAGAGTCCGACTGCAAAAGCAGGACTTGTCCACTCACCATCTGGATCAACGAAGATTCTTTCGAATGTGCCCGGTAAACGTCAAGACCTACCCAGCCAAAGAATCTGAAGCCGTGCAACATCACGTGCTGGCTGTGGCAATATGTTCAGTAGCTCTGACGTTTTGACGGACCCCGATTTGAAACTTTTCGGGCACAGGTGAATATCAGCACACCAAGTTGCGGCCTGTACTTGTTTGTAACCGCTGCTAGTCAGCTAGTCCGTGCAACCTGGGGCCTCCGGTCGCCTGAGCGGGTCGGGTCATGCTGGCTTGGCACCCGAGGTAGAACTAAAGGAGCCGCTTTGTCGGTATCTTATCAATGGCTTGTGGTTCAGTGCCTCGTTGATGATGGCCACCGAAGTCTTGACCTTGGCACGTTCTCGGAAACCCGAGTCCACCTTCGCTGAAATGCTGAGTGCAGAGCTTTCTCGGCCACATTTTTGGCCTGCGGGCGTGGAGATCATGCCAAGCAAATCAAACATGATACGAGCCGGCCTCCTTGACTACGGTCGGAATCCTTCGCTCCGCGACGGTCTCCAACTGATGCAGGGTGGGCAAGTGCTAAGGTTAACATGCGCTATCCTCACACCTTCGGTCTGTCTTGGGGACCGGCCTGATTGAGGACTTTGCTAGTTGTCGATTGTGGCTTCTGCTCGACCACGGCATCAGACTGAGAACTGGCTGGTGCCACAACCTTGCAAGCACACCCCCTCCACGCAAGAGAAGAGAAGAAAGACTCTCACTCTCTGCGCCCAAAGTGCGTCCGCCGAGCCACGGCCACGTTTTGAGGGCTGCCGACAGGGTTCCGCGCTGCCAGGCCCAGCGCCAAGCCCAGCAGAAGCGACGCCGCAACCGGCAGCCAGCTCGGCGCTGCGGATGGCGCAGAGGGCTCGGCATCAAACTCCAAGGACTTCGGCACCACCTCGACTCAAGCGGAGGCTTCCGGACAGTGCACAGAGATGCGAAGCGATGCGGGGGTTAGCGATAACCCAGCGCCTGTCGCTCCATGACATCATCTGGCACTGGCTCATGCGGCTCGTGCTCTTTCTCCGAGTGCCCTGGCTGCAGAGTTGCATGAATGGGTAAGCAACTCACGGGATTCGAGCCGGCGTGGCCATTCTTCTTTTCTCCCATAGCTTTCTCGAGAACTGCGGTAGTGTCCTCTCCAGCATGCAAACTTGCAGACTTCAGTGCCGCCATGTTGGACCGTTGGTCCTGTTCTCCAGCACCCACTCGGGACCGCTGGCCTCTCAGCGCTGGCCTCAGAGGCAGCCCCACACATGAACGAGCGCCTCGACATGTGCTGGCTGCGCCAAGCTTCGTCGCTTTCGCGCGGCCGATCCCCTCGATTTCCCGAGCAGGCTGTAAGAAGCTCAGCGAGTTGGCACCTGCAAAAACCCCCAACTTGCTCCAGAAGCCTTCTTTTCCGTCCCCAACACACGAAGCAACGATGCTTCCAGCGGTTCGGACCCGGAGCACTCATACCAACACCTTCACATGCCTTTCAGCCGCAAAGCCACAACCTGAACGCGGTAATTCGGTACGCGCCTGATGTGCTCAACTCCCACACGCCAGAAACTGTCCTCAGCATTCAAGTCTCAAGCTCACAGCAGTGCAATTCGACAGACAGCGCGGACGAGAGCCAAATCCACTGCTCAATTTAATGCCGCTGGGGATCCTCGTAGCCGCATAGCTTCCCGCGCCAACGAGGAGGAGCCTTTCTGTACGATTTGCAGTTTGCTAGTCGCTTGTATGTCTTTGTGATTTACCTGTAACCATTTTGGGACGTTGCTGCTTCTCACAGCGTTTTGCCCTGCAGAAACCCGGGCATCCTGCTCACCAAATTCACTAACGTTCAATGCAGTCTGCCCCCCTCACAGGTGCACAAGCCCACGCCACCAACCCGGGCCCCTCCAACAAAAATTATCAGTGAAGTCGAGGTGCAACAGCGGCGAGTGTGCAAGAGCAGCGCCTCGGCCGCGCCAAGACCTGGCAAACAGAATGGGGCATGTAGCCCTGATCCCAGAACAAGACAGAACAAGCCTCTTTGAGGAAGAGGATTCGGGTTGCAGAAGGACAATGTCATGTCTTAATGCTGACCCTGATCTGCCGGTAGAACATGCATAATGCTTTCTTTGGAAGCTGACCTCTCTTCGATGACACCATGCTTTCAGAAGCTACAACATCTGACAGTTCCTGCCGCTTCGATCATGCTTTCGAGTTGTCCTTGTATTGCTGCTCCCTGCCTGGCTCGTGAGCCAGCTGTGCAGTGAGCGGCAGCCATAGCACTTCAGTAATCTCACAGAAGGTACAGGCGAATGACTAGAAAAAGCTAGGCCTTGAGTAGCCCGGACCAGGGGGGCAGGTTTGGAGTGCTTCAGGGGCATATTGGAGGGGCATACAGTAGGTGCCCACCATCATTGAACTCGAACATGAAATAGCATTACATGTCCGGCATGTTGTCAAGTTGCGGGATGATGATGTGAACGCGTGTTGCTTCCCCTGTCATGTGAAGCTGAGCCGGTGTAGAGTCAGAATCATAATCAAAGACACTTCTTCCGTGCCGTGTTCCGGAGGAAGTATGCAAACACACCTAAAATTTCCTCGCGACAACATCACACATGTGGTGCGACAGAAACCCAAATCCGCCGAGGCCACAGGCCCAGGCGTTTTGGTGGTTACCTCAGGTACCCTCCACCTAATCCTCCTGGTGACACCCTGTTTTTGCGCTCGTTTGCCACCCCCTTGCCCGGCCTCCCCTCATTTTCTTTGATTTGCGGGCCTACCCGCCCCCTCCCAGCCCCCCCCCCCCCCCCCCCCCCCCCCCCCCCCCCCCCCCCCCCCCCCCCCCCCCCCCCCCCCCCCCCCCCCCCCCCCCCCCCCCCCTTTTTCTTCCCTCTTTCCTGCTCCCACTTCTTCTTCCCGCCCTCGTTTCGTCTTCCTCGCCCCCGCTTTGGCTGCCTGTCTTTCTTTTCAGGCTCTTTCTGTGGCGGCATGGCTGGAAGGCCTTAACTGGTTTGCAGGAAAACAAAGACATAAAAAAACATCGACTGCCCCCTCGCCCTGCCGCTACACAGCCGAGGCGGGCGGCGTAGCGTTAAAATTAAATTAACCTTCTCCGACGACACACCACCGCCCATCAAAGTCACCTGGAGTTCACCCCTTCAATAATTTCACATCTTTGCTTTCACTTGCTACGTCGTGATGGCTTAGTCACCAGAACAGCAGGGTCGCAGAAGCCACGCAGTCCAGAATCGTCGCGGGTTTGGCGCGCAGGGACTGGAAAGTGCCTCTCAGGCGATGTTGTCACAGCACGACTCATGATCCCACAACGTCAGTCCCTCTAACCAGCCACACCGACTTGAACATATGGAGCAGGGGCATATGACTACCCCCTTCAAGCTCGCCTGGTGCGGCCATCACAGCTTTCGCTGGAAAGGTTCACATCTGTTGTTGTGCTGCAACCTGCTGTAACTTCTTCAGCATGGAAGTACTGGGAATCAGTTCGGGTTGGTCAGTCAAGAGCTGAAATTGGCCTGAGACCACATGGAGTTTCCAGTTCGAGAGTGCTGCATGTCTTGATAGCCTAGCTAGTCTCAGGACACGCGCATCCAAAGTCGTTGTAGATCGCTTCTGGTGATCATGAGCTGGTCGGCATGGCTACTTGATGAGAGTTTGCGGGCACGAGGTATTATCGCACGAAGGCTGATTGAACCTCAGTAGAAGTGGCTAGAAGCGATTCTCTTTTCATGCTGAAGCCAGGGTCTAGTGCAAGAGCTCGCTCTTGAACAAAGTCATCAAACTCTCTCCTCTCCCTCTAAGGCAAACGGGGCACCAATCCTTGGGTTGCATGAGATGCATGACCCCTCTGTACAGGCTGTGCGGCGCAACCGTGCAGGAGAGTCTGAGTCCCTTCTGGACGACTTCCCGTTCCATCCAGGAGGCTCAAGCTTCGTTGCAAACACCCGACCCAGCGGAAAACCTGCTGAGGCTTGCTTTGCGCAGAAGCAGGCCACGAACCGGATCGGCTGGTTTGCCAGATGGCAACCGGAAAGTCCAGAGGCCTCAGCGGCCTCATGATGCCTCATGATCGCACCATTTGCTTTACAGGTCCCGTATGGGACAGGCACGAGAGATGCTTCTTGTGGCTTCAGCTCGTGGCTTCGTCAACTGGGCACGAGACAGCTTGGCAGAGCCACGTGGTCGACATGCTGCTTATGTCGGGAGTGTTCTGTGGTCGGAAGAACCTCGTGCTGCTTACCCTAACTTGCTACGAGTAACGACCCGTGGCCGGGCACATCGCACATGCCCTTGCTGCACATGTAAGACGCATGCACCTCTCCGTCTATCGAGGGAATACAATCCTCCATCGTCACGATGTCAGGTGAGAGACCTCAAATTCCCAACGCACGAAACGCCTGCTGATATCTTGGGCACTTTGGCAGATCATCCTGAGCTTTGCACCGCAGCGCCGAACAAGAACGGCCGCATCCTGATCAAGGCTGCAAGCTTGCACGGAAGGGCGAAAGAAACTTGCAAGATGTCACGCCCTTCATCCTGCCCATCACAGAATCTTGCATTCCAGTAGCTGCAGTAGCTGCCCTTTCCAAGACTTTACAAACAAGACACATCAATCATCGAGTGCTATCATCTTTGTCCTGTCTGCAGAATCCACTGGCACAGGGCACAACAAGAGCTAGTCAGCTACTCGTAGCACGAGGTAGCCTTCTGGCACGAAACAACGGCTTGCCACCGAACCTGCTCATGATGTCGCCGTCTCCGTTGAGCCGAAGCGACACGCCCTGCACCGATCCCAAGATCCAAGCAAAGGCATTCAGACAGGAGGACGGAAGGAGGGAAGGGCCGGAGGCAGGTTGTAGTTTTCAGTTTGCGCCTGGACCACAATCATGGCCACCATAAGGTTGACAAAGCGAGCATCGAAACGTACGCCGTGCTTTCGACCGAGCCTCAGCAAGAGGTGCAGGGAGGGGGAGAATCGATCCTTGAAACCCCGGACGCCGAAGGAACCAAGGCCTGGACAGCAAGCTTTGACCCATGAGCGATCCAGCGTTCAGCTTCGAGAGCCTGTTAGACAGTTCACCCTTGACACGGAACATGTCGCATTGTGTCGGCCACTGCTGTCATGCTGCCTGAAGCCGACCCCTTTTCCGGAGCGGATGAGGCTGGCAATCCCATTGACAAATACTTCGGGTTGTACCACGTCCTGTCGAAGATGCTTCGAGCATGATGCTGCAGCAAAGACCCCACCACCATCCCATCCCAACCCTCAAAAGCAGCACAAGGATGAGAAAGAAGCTTGCGGCTTTCAATTGCGAAGCTCCCTCCCTCGCCTACACTGGTTCGTTCATTCGTTCAATCGTGGATCCCGGAGCCAACTGTCCCGTCCTCTGGCTTGCCGCCAACCCTCTCACTCAGCGAGATGAGCAAGCGCCTCGGCTTGTGCGGCAAGCTATAATCCCTGCACGCAAGATGTGGAAGCTGCGTTCTGCTGTTCTGCGTCTTCCGACTCCTGCCTTCCGACTCCTGCCATCCTGCGATGAGAAACGAGGACTGCCTTGTCCGAAGCGTGACATCGCCCAGAAAAGAAATTCCAAACAGCAAAGCATGCAGAAACTGGAACCTCACGTTAGAGCATGAGGTTGAAAACTGCACGAGTACACGAATGAGAGCGACCATGCAGTGACGAGACGACAGACGGAAGCTCAGGCTGAAGCTTAGAACTGTGCAACAAGGCACTTGGACAACAAGTGCAACATTCTTTCAGGCTTGCACGCAACATCCTCCTCAGACTTTGTCAGGAAAGCCTGCGTAGTGAAAAGTTGCTTGGCGATGCCACATCTACCACACCAATCTGGCCTGCTGGACTGCAGCATTTACGAAACCGTCACCCTCTCTTGCCTTCAGCATCGCAGACAAGTCCTCTCCAGCTTGGCCGGATAGGTCCTTCCCCGCGGTCCCAGCTGAGATAGTGAGTGCTCGTGCCACGAATCCGGGGCGAGTGCAATGACCAGACCGCAGTCAAGCAAGACCAACTGCACCTGCATCAGTCACATTCCACCGATTCTCCCGTGCATGAGGCTTACAATTACGGAAGTTCCAAGACAAAGGTCACCATGCCAAGATCTTGACGGATACAGCCACTGCATGTCGATAATGTCTTGTGGGACTTGGCAATACAGGCCTATCATGTAAAAGTCCATGTATCGGTTGTGTTTGCTTTGAGGGGCGTGGTTCGGAAGCAAAGAAGGGAGGGGAAGGCCAGTGGCAAAAAATACGAAAAGAAACGAGAGAATAAAGCAAGGAGGCCGGAGAGCATCTAGGAAAGATGTACAATGAATGGCATACATGCGCATACATGCATGCATATAGAGCTAGCTAGCTACATGCATACAATACGTACATACATACGTACGTATATCCATCTATCCATCCATGCATGCAGGCATACATACGAACATTTACATACATACATGTATTACAAGCGTACACACCGACAAGCACACACACACACACACATCTCATATCTACATACCTACATAGCTACATGCATACATGCATGGGTACATACATACGTACATACATACATACATGTACATACTTTTTGACTTAGATAGCGCTGCCTGGTCACACACACGTACGCAAGTACGTGCATACTACCTACATGCATATGTACATACATATGCAGATGTATACAAGTACTAGAACGCAGATGTGCACATACACAGGGATGGACATGTGCGCATGGAAAGATGCACCTTCATACCTAAGCCTGACACCTTCAACCCTAAACTTGTCCCAAATCCAGGGCCTATCCTTCTCGCGCGCCTGAACTTCGAACTCAAATCCCCAAGCCATAACGCAAAACCACCAACGAGCCCTAAACCTTTAACAGGTTTGGGGCGCCGTTTTAGCGCGACATCCCTAAGCAACTCTCCACAACTGTCAGCGACAAGTTGTGCCACCACATGACCTGTCTGTTCTTGTTGAGGCATTCTCGGACGCAACAGTAATCCCTTCCGGCCATCGCGGTGACCGAACACCTTTAAGCTGTGTAGACGATGATGACGTCGACTCGGCCAGCATCTGGTGCCAAGCTGCTTATCCAGGCTCTTAACCGCAGCAAGAAAAGCAAGAAGAACGTCACGAAGTACAACAGGATGTAGTATTCCTGCACTGTCAGTGAGCGCAATCCAGCTTGATGTACCGCGACTGGCGATCTGGACCGGTGGTAGCTGTCCTGTACAGACAACAAAATTCGCGAGGAGCTCCAGGTATGTTATCCCGGCCATGGCATGGATTTCAGGGCCAGCTGTAGGCCACTGCAGTTGCTGGCTCCAATCGTGGAGGCAATGTAAAAACCCAGGTGGCCAGGATGTCTGTAGTTGGAGGCGATTCGCGAGGTCGACGGGTCCCGGCGGTGGTGGCATGCACCGTCGATCCTGGTTGTCCAGAGCACACCATTGCTGATGGCGTTCTGCGGCACCAACAGCAGCGTATCCGTTATCAGCCGTACTGTCGTAAGCTGCTGTGCGGAGTTGGCCGACAAATTTGGTGACCTCCAAAAGGTACTGGAAGTACGTGAACAAGTTGGCCTCCTGCAGGTCACGCCAGGCAGCAACAGCATCGAGTTGAGCACTTAAGCCGGGGAGATCATCCTTTTCAGCCGCCTTAGCTGCTGCATCGGCAACGTAGTTGCCGACGACCTGAAGGAGTTCCTCCCGCGGCACCGCTGAGAGGCTTTGGTGAGACTTAGCCTTGTGTAGATACAGGTTCTGCGGTCGGCCGCCTGGGAGATGCGCAAGCAAATCAGCAGCGGCGGACATCTGAGGCAAGTCTGCTGGCGATGACTGCAACCAATCCCGGAGGGTACTTAATGCACTACTGGAGTCAGTCCATGCGTGAAATATGCGCGCCGGGTGGGCGGCCGCAATGCACACAATCTGCACAAGTGCCGCGACTTCAGCTCTGTAGATATTTTGCTCCCCTGGTAGAAGTCCCTGTGCTACGACAGGGAAAGTGGCACGAAGCAAGTCGGGCTCATCAACAATGAGCCGAAGATCCGGAACGCTGGTGCACTGATTGTGTAGAATGACACTCCAAGCTGCATGCCGTGCCGCAGGGCACGTGGGATGAACACAAGAACCATCTGTGAACAATGCATGCTCAAGGGAGGGCTGCCCGCCGAGGATGTCACCAAGATCAGGCGGCGGCGGCATTCGTCGACTGCTCCAAAGTAACCTAAGGAAACCTTCGTCGTCATGGGCAGTCGGGAACGGCGCATGAAGCCAATGCGGGCATGTCTCACAAACCCATTGAAGCAAAGCCTGAAATGGTTCTCGAACAGAAGCGGTGGCCGGGCACTGCAACAAGCGGTGCGCCTTGGTGTCTGTTTCACCGCAGTAGGGGCACGCCTTCTCAACGAGCGGGTCGTATGTGGCTCGTGCAGCTCGGGACTGAAATCCCCCAACGACGCTGTGAGCAAGATGCAACTGAGCACCTTCAGGAAATTTTCTAAGCACACGGGTCATGAGCTTCGGACAAGGACACCGGGCTTGGTGAAGGCCATTGCGGTGGCCAACTCGTTCATGGATTGTCTCATTCCAAGCAGCTTGACAGGCAGTGCGAATCTGCTTTGGCGTACTGTGGAACAGGCAAAGGTGCCAATGCCCTGCTCCCTTGAGGACCCCATCGGCCCGCAGAACCCATCCCTGGGCCCTCAACTGTTTGGCAAGTGAAGTGGCTGGGCCACACGCGCGGCGGCTGTGCACTGCTGTATCACAAGTCAAGTTGAGCCATTTCTGCCCATAGTCCGGCAGGACCCTCAAGAGTCGGCGCAGGGCACACAGGGCCTGGACAAGCAGGTAAACAGCAGGATCAAGCACGGCACTGGTTAGGCATTCCAGGGCAAGATGTGGCGACATGCAATGACGGTCGCCGCAGATGCCCCTAGCGGCCCCGGTGCGCAACTGATCAAGCTTATTGTCCGGAACGTGGTGGCCCTCAAGGCCGTACAGTGCAGCTGGCCAGATGCCCGACTGGACAAGGTGGGCAGCATTCTGAAGTGGTCGGTGCTGTCGCTGCAGTCGTTTTAACCTTTGAAGGCCCTCTGCAATGTGGGCAGCAGCCTTGCCTAGTCCACCACACCGATCAAAACGGAACGCAACCCCAAGGTCCTTAGCCTCACTAACCAGCTTTAGTCGGCTGCCCTCTGGGCAACCCGGCAGTTGCTGGTGGGCCCAGAATGAGCGCAGCTCCCGCGTGGTACCCCAGCAAAAGGATTTGGTCCAATCAATCGGTAGGCAAAGACCCCGACAAAAGTCAACAGCATCCAAGAGCAAGTGGCGGAGCAGTCGAGTCTCCGCAGCGAGCCAGGGGCCGTGCCACGAGTGCCCAGCAGATTGCGATTTGGCCAACAACGGAAAGTGGGTCTCCCTCCGGTACCCCGGTAGTGCTGGCGATTGGGGTTCCAAGGTCACCGTGGAACAGCGCAAAACGAGTATTGCACTCAAGGAATTGAAACCAAATCTCAAGAATGTCCGAGGGCACATGCAAGTGCTGTAGCAGCTGGCGCAATGGCTGGCGTGGGATTTGGTTGAAGCATTTGACAATGTCTAGAGAGAATCCTCCCATTGCTTGCCCGGTAAGCAGGGCAGATTCCAGCATAACTTGAATGACGAGCGATACCTCACGGGCCCCTCTGCCTGGCAGACAGCCACGAACGGATTCAGGCATCCACGTTGCCCACTGTTGGAGAATGGCACGGGCAGCCACACTTGACCACAGTCGGTAGACTGTGGCATAAACTGTGATCGGTCGCCCTTGGCCTATGTGCAATGGTTCGTCGACTTTGGCCAGTACATGTACGGTGGCCTGTGCAAGGTGTTTGGGAAATCCACAGCGCTCACATCTGGCAAACAATTGCGCCAAGTGGCCGACCGCTGCAGGCGGCAGTGTTTTGATCTCCTCGGGGCTGAAGCCACAGTAGCCCGTCGCTCGGCCATTTTTGAGACGCTTAACCTGGCGAGCCCATACATCAGGATCCCGCATGTCGATAGACAAAGTCCTGGCCGCACTCGGGGCGGGTGGGAGTTGTTGCAGAAATGTCGCCCAATATGCTGGGTCAGTCCTGGCAGGTCCTTTACCCCGGCACCAGATGGGTGCCCAAAACTCAATGAAGACTCGATTGAGTTCGGCAGCCGTGGCTGCACTGCTGGGCTGGACAAAGCGAGCAACAGACGGCAGTGATTGCGACGGGCCCTTAAGCAGCAGCAAGGATCCATCAATCTCATTCGATTTGATGGAAACCACTTGTACTGGAACATCACCAAGGTGGGCAGTCTGTCCAACTTTGACAAAACGGGGCATGGGCACAGAGTAAAGGCCAGCTTCAGCAGAAACCGAACGCACCAGTTGGGCCTCCTGGTTTTCCTCATAAGGTATGCAGGTGAAAGGCGGTCGCGGATGTGGCCGCAAGGACCGGTACCCAATGCGGGAGCTGCCGGAGCTGCTATCCTGATGGACCTGGAAGCGGGTAAGCTTGCGCCGGTGATCTGCTTCAGCCCGGACATGTGCATCAGCATCAAACCGTACGTACTGCAGGACCTCCCTGATCCAGGCAAGAGGAGGCAGTGAAGACCAATACTCCTGAAAATGGGAGCACCGCAGTAGCCAGGTGGCGAAATTAGGAGCATAGCCCCGGCCGCGTGTGATAGCAGCCCACTCCTGACAAAACTGAGCCTGAACTGTCGGCGGAAGGACTGTAACAGCTGCAACCTTAGTAAGGCCTTGCACAAATGTGTTCAAACGCCGGACCTGGCGAACCTTAGCCCTAGCAACAACAGTCACCGCCTCGCAGGGCGGGGCATAATCACCGTCTCTGCCTTGCGGGGCAGATCGCGCATACGGCCGTTTGCAGAGTGGGCGGTAAGTGCAGCGCCCCTTGGCGGACCTAGGCAGTTTTGCTGTTGGGTGGAGACCTGGATCGATATCATGAGCGGTCCTCACCGCCGCGTCAACTGCTGCCTCAGTTGCAGCTGCCCAGGTTTGGAAAGCCGCATCTAAGTCATCGCTCGTTTGACAAGCAGTGATGGCCTCCTGGACCTGACCTTGGTATCTGGCGTAATGTGGTGAGAGATCAACATGCGGGGGCAGGACGGACATCCAAGTTCTGGGTTTGCGCCAGCCCTGTTTGCATCGCGGCGCAACGGGCAAGCCGAATTCGGCAATGAAAGGTGCATGGGAATCGAAGAAGTGAAGGTCTGCGGCGACCCGCATGGTCGTGACATATGGCAGCAGTATGTCCGGGACAAGCAAGGTATCATGCCGAGTGGCATTCTTACAAGTCGGGGGCAAGAGTATGCCAGTACACTGTTGCCAGTAAATGAAGGCCTCAACAAACCCCAGTTGCCGAAACAGGTCAAACTCCGGTAAAGCCGTGACATCCGTATTGAAATCACCACCGACAAGTGCCAGGACAGGGCAGTCAATCAGTCTGCGGAGGACCGTCTGAAACAAGGCAGCGTTGCGGCCGCCAGCGTCCTGGTAGTTTGCTGGGTAACCATACACGACGAAAACCCTGAGTTCAAACTGCCCTACGCGGACATGACTCTCAAGTAGTCGGGCGGCCTGGTCAACCTGATGCGCCAAAGGCACAAAGGATTTTCTAGCTGGGAATCGAGAGATGAGTGCAACTCCCGATGCATGACCCCGGAGCGTGGTCTGGTGCTCGCGTTGGGATTGATGTGGTGACACTGGTGCACTCCAGACAGTGGTAAGGCCGGTTGGCCGAAGCTTGTGTGCCACAATGCGCTGGACGGTGGCCACCGCTGATGTCTCAGAGGCGAGCACGATGTCCTGGCCAAGCTCAAGTATCTCGCGATCCTTATTGAGCAGGGAAGTGGGGTTGATCACAGCCAAACGCAACGGCAGGGTAGGCGCTGCATCCTCAGCTTCGCCCTGGCTTGGTGCAGGCTCCTCTGAAGCATGAGACTCGGTATCAGATGATGGGCACTGCTGTTGCGAAGTGTCACATGGACGAGAGCAAAATGCACGCACCTGCAAAACGAAACGAACTCAATGTGTGAGATTGGAACAGGTGGGTGCGAGTCGCAGCACCACATAAAAAACTGGATTGATGACATGCCACGACCCCTGCGGCACGCAAAATAACATCAGCTCCTCGGCTGATCGCCGCACCCATTGCTTGCAGCTCTCCCAATGGAAACAAGCAGGAGGAATGCAGCTGACCCCGTTGGCGCCAAAATGGCGGTAATCGGCCCGTGGCAAAATGGGGCTGTCAAAGGTCGCCGTCTTGTGCATCAAGTTTGGGCTTTTTGACAGCTGCTCGGTGGTCACGGCTCTCGAGGAAAAGGCTCTTAAGCTCATCAAGGCTGCTCTGCATCTGCCTCTGCTGCTGGTTCTGGGCATTCTGCAGCGCGTCTGCTGAGGCCTGGAGTTTACGGGTGAGTTCGGAGCCGACAGTGCTGAGCTGGTCCTGCAGTCCCGCTGTAGCCTGAGCCGCGGCTTTGCGATCAATGGCCTGTTGCTGTACAAGTTGCGCATGGTTCTGCTCCTGCTGAAGCTGGAGTGCCTGCACGCTCTCTTCAAGAGCTTGTATGCGCGCATCCTGCTGCTGAAATCGCTGTTCTGTAGGGCCTGCAAGAGCACGGGTCGACGGTGCTTGCGCGGAAGTGGCAAACTTTGCCCCGGGCTCCCGGCTGCTGTTGGAAGATGCAAAGGAGCGCGAAGCACTCCAAGGGTCACTGATAAGCCAGGGGTCCTCAGCAGGTGTCTGCTGCGGGGCCTGTAGCCTAAGATTAAGGCTGCCGGATTGCACAACAGATTGTCGAACCTCGCGCTGGGCCACAGGATTGATGAGAACAGTCTGACCGCTAAACAGCGGCCACGTTGACTGTGGCTGTGCAGCGGCGCCGACAAGCCAATGGCTGGGACCTGAAGCCTTAATGACCTTGATTTCCCAACTGAACTTCGAGGCCCACGTGGAGACTGCAGCGGCATCTGCACCCGTGGGGGTGGGGCCAACTCTGAAAAGACACTGGACAGCAACCTTATTCGGTGCGATCTGCCCCGGCCGGAGCAACCCAAACGCAGCTTCAAAGCGAGCCTCAGGTACCCGCAATCCAAACCGGTCCTTAGCACGAACAATTCCGCGCTGTTCTGGGATCTGCAAGGAGGCTCTGATGGCTCCCGATCCAGATGATGGAGTAACCAGAGAGCAGACTGTGATCAAGCTTTCGTGGCGTAATGTAGACACTGTTGTGCCCACTGGCAATCAGAAGAGCATCGCAGTCCCCCTTGGGCACCCTAGCCTGGAAGCTGACCTGATCAGCTGCTGTGGGGGCGGCGATCTTACCTTTGCACCGAAACTGACGGCCGCATGGCGTTGTGATTGCCTTAGCAGCATCAACATCGTGGAAAGCAGACAAAAGCTGCTTCACCGGAGCCTGAACAATCTGCTCCGATTGACCCGCAGGGAAGTCATCTGCGAAAGCAGTGAATGTGCAACACAGTATGTCAGGAAGGGCAACAGTGATGTCAGCTTGCTTGGAGGGGCGTATGGCCTTGCCTCCAACGTTATGAAGGCATCCGGCGAGCAGGAGCTGTGATTTGCAAACTCTGCCTGTAGCTGGGAAGGAAATCCTGCGAGAGCAGCTTGCAGGGTCAGGGCAAGTGTGCCCCAGCACGAGTATGCCAAGCTCATCAGACTGAACTCCCTGCAGAGTGTTTAAGGCGTCGGCAGCTTGATCCCCATCAACCAAGAGCAGCCCAGTGGCCCCTGGCCGAATGGCGTCAAGGATCTGGGCCGGTGTCTCGTCATCATTCACAAAGAAACCTTCCTGCACCTGAACCGCTGAGGCCTTCAGATTGTTGCTTTGTTGCGCCCGGTGTTTCTGAAGTTGCCGCTTGGCTCGTTGGTCGGCTCTTTGAAAGAGGCTGGCAGCCTGTGGCACTGGCACGTCCAGCTCCTTGGCATACGATCCGAGCTGATTCCATTTAGCATCCTCACTGGTGGCTTTGACTGCCTGGCTGAGTCTAGCTGTCGAACCGGCCTTAGTAATGGCATCAACGAAGGCTCCTCGCCGGATCTGACTTCCTGTATCAAACAACACTGCATGTTCCATCCGAAATACTTCAGACACACATCCAAGGTCCTCGAAGTAGATTTGGCTGTTCCTGTACCGGCCCTTCTTGGAGCACCAGAACTTCCAGCCTGATCGGTGTGTTGGGTTGCTGGGTGTATGTTGAAGTTCACACAGGCCTTTCTCAGGAGGCTCCAGGGACTTCGAGACATTGAACCAGATGGAGAGCACCTCCTCGGAGTCCCCCATCTTGTCCACGCGCCAGCCTGGACCAAAAAAATCATTTCTCTCCATGCATGATCAGCACATGCACCCCACCTCCTTTCGTCCACCTCAGCCTTCCCCAAGGCCTTGCAGCCGGCCCCGAAAGCCACCTCCACTTCTTCTTGTTGTCCTTCGTCCAATGCACAGACTGCAAAGTTTCAACCTGGAGAAGTGCACAACCCCTGTGGCCGTCGCCTTCGTGAAGATGTCTCCGATCGAAGCTTGCAAGTCGTTGTGGCCGCCGCCTGCATATAGGGTTGAAGGTTTAGGGGTTTTTACAAATATGTAGGGCATGCAGTGCAGCAGACATGCCTCGGGCATTCCATTGAAAAAGAGGCGATAGCAAGCCATGGCTATGTCGCAAGCCCTAAACCCCGAAACTTCGATAGTTCATGGCCTCAGTGGCTGTATGCCTGCTGCATGCATGCATCGGCCTCAGTGGCTGTATGCCTGCATGTTGCATGCATCCTCATGTGCATGCTGTTGCGAGAGCCTTCACGAAGCCTGGAAGCACCTGCACCAACAAGTATCCCTCGTACATTTGAAGGTGTAAGTGCTCCAGCCCCGAGATCGCATGCTGAATGGAAGCCAAAGCCAGAGAGATGGGCCGATGGATTTCTGTGCCCACGCCACTGACCACGGGGCGCGTGTGGAACAATTTGACCGCCATGGCGCAGCCGACTACCACCGGAGATCATTTCATCCCGTCACCTGGCCGGCGACGTATGTCGCCGCCTGAGCCACGACACATGCCAAAGCGGCTGTTCACAGTTGCTGCCAGGACAAGCGCTCGCGAACCCCCCAAATCATGCCCTTTCGAACCCCGCAGTCCTCACTCAATGCGGGTGACCTGTAGAGCCATGATTCACAGTGTGTTCACATGACTTTAAAAAAAGGGGGGGAGGTCTGGACACTGAGCCCGGCTTGTCCAGACCAGAACCACAGACCGTCATGAAAGACATGTCACCCCAAGTAGAAAGTTTGGTAGCCCTGTCTGCCGTTGTGGTACGAAGGTCGAGTCCTTGTGCAAGACAGACAGAGGCTGCGCGTGTCTGAGCCCAATGGGCCTGCTCATCCTTAACGCCGCCTCCAACAATGCAAGGCTGCAATGTAAGCAACAAGTGGCCAGCGCGGCGAACGGTTCTTTGACGGGTTCTGGACCTGATGGCAAGCAAGGTGTCGTCATCCTGAACTGGGTGCGGCCCTGAGAAGACTCGGACGGCTGGCGGTGTCTGGCAGACCTGAGAGGCTTCCTGCCACCATTGCAACAGTACGGTGGCCCTGGAGAGATCATGCAGGTGACCCCACCAGATGCGCCGTGCTTCGATCTGTACTTCAACCAGAGTAGCGCCTTCATCAGAAGGTGCGACGGCAGCCCCTTCAAGGCAAGCAACCAGGAACCAAGAACGCAATTGCCGTGGCAGTGTGGGCGGCTGGAGGTGCAAGCGCGTCAGGATTGGATGCAAGTCGATGGTCATAGGAGCATCTGTGGTGGGCGGGAAATTACCAACCTGAGCATCCCATCCGTAGGCCAAGGCAAGGTGGAATGGGAAGCCAAGCCAGCACTCGGTAGCAGATGCAGCTGGACAAGATAGGCATGCGGCACCAGCCTGGAACTGCATCCGGAGGTCAGGCACGATCTTCGCAATCAAACTGAGAGGTAGCTCTGGGGCTTCAGCAGGCGAAGTGCAGGCAACGACACAGCCGTCGAAATCATCTGCAAACCTTAGCTTTTGCCCTGTGGGGCGCCAGCAACAAAGGTCCTCTGCCTCAGAAGTGAGAAAATCGAAAACATTAAGGAGCTGCGTCCACATGCGGGGGGACCAGGTATCAATGATGAATGCTCCTCCACAGACCAGGACGGTGCACAAACCTTCACGGTTGGCACAACCACCAAAGAAGCCCGCACAATCTAGACTAGGAAGGGCAGCGACACTCAACCTTAAAGCGTGGAGGCGATCATGCGCCGTCACAGGCAAAGTTGGTGCAAGATGCGCAACACCTAGGTGGGCGAAAACGCGAAGGGCCTGGGCACCTGCTGGTGCATACAGTGTGACTTCCGCGTGTCCGGTCTGGAAGGTGAGGGGCACAAAGTCAATAGGTGCTGTCTGGCTGGGCGGTGGCAACGGCTTCATCTCGCCTGAGCTAAGAACATCAGCGACCTGGTCCTTGCGGCACAAGATCCAATCGGCCCCTTTCGGCAGGAAGAAGGTATTAGCATTATGGAGTCGCGCTGAGAGACAGGTCGCAACAGCCTCAGCAGGTTCAGGCGAGCTCTGACATCCTAGCGCATGGCACGCAAACGCAAGGCCTGCAGCAGCCTGCGGGACGGCCAGGCTGTTACCTAACAGTCTCATTTGAGACCGGCGATTCTCCTGAAGCAGGATTGGTCGCACTGCTCCGTGCAACGCCGCGATTTCGGCTCCTGAGAAAAAGCGCAAAACACCCTGGTGGCGGAGTACAAAGCCAAGAAGCCCTTTGGTCTCAAGTTGTCTGGGGGGCAATTCATGCTGAAATTGATACTGAGCCATGAAGCAACCTGCAGTGGCAGCAGCGGTTTTGATCCGGAAGGCGTCTACCCGGCTCTGCGTGACCCTGCCGAGCCTGGATGGAGGCATGAACCATGGATCAAGGTATGTGGTTTTCAGCTCCTCCGACAAAACAAGTGGCTGCAGGAGGCTGCCCGGAAGATCAAACAGCACTTGCGCGGTCGCCAAGTTGTGGCGTCGTGTGCACGCCCAGTTGATGCCGGACAGTGCTGGTGGACCTCGGCATGTCCTGTGGCGGAAGATAATCAGCGTGCGGCTCCTAGAACATGGCAAAACATCCAACAGATCTATGGTGGCCTGCCAAGCAATAGAGTATCCGACTTCGCTCCAGGCCGAAAGTACTGTTGGAGCATGCGGATGTTTCAAGAATCCCCCTACTTGCTCAAGGGCAACTACGGGCACCTGGACAGCGCCAAGGATGTCAACGATTCTGAGCATGAGCATGCCGTCTTCTGACTGGAGACCGGCACCGGACCCAGCTGTACTCCACGGCTGGCATGGTGGGGATACAGCAATGATATGCACTGGTCGGATGGCAAACATGCGCAGCCACCACTCACTGTGAACATTGGTACAAACATGTACTCCCGCTGGTGTGTCATCAAGGATGTCTTCCAACTCCGACGTTTGCCAGATACAATGCAGCCCTGGATTCTGAAGACGCAACATCGCCTCGCATTCAGGATCAACGTCCAAAGACCAAGAGGTATGTATGGGCGTGCCACCGCGGTGCATGACATATGCCGCCTGGGACCAACCTGAAAAACCCCCACTGAAGATCTCAGCCATGCTAATAGCCGCGCCCGTTTCAAGCACAGCGGTACAAATCACCGTGGTATGCGGATGACTGCAATCCAACATGAAGTCCTCATGGTTTACATGGACCTGGGACTGGAGCACCTTGAATACACCTGTGCTGTCCTCAAGAGCGAGCCAGTCAGCATGGCGTAGTTTGAGTAAGACTTTGTGTTCGGTGGACTCCCCGTCATCCTTCAAGACAATGGCCCTAGACAGAAGACCCGTAGCCGTTGAGGCCGCAGCCCCGAAAGGACGGACCAGGAAATTCTGAAGCGTGCCCTCAAGAGAAGGGTCCAACTCGGAAGCCAAAGTCGAAAGTCGACGCCACTCCATGCCGTCAAGCAGACCCTTGTGAAGCGCATCCCTCGATGTTTCCATGGCCCAATCGGCACCCCTCCCCTAGGAAGGGCAACAGCGTTGCCACGTGTAGGCTCGGACCAAAACGCTAACGAGCCCTAAACCCTAAATCACGACAAGCCGGCCGCAGAAATGGTAAGCCCTGAATCCTAATCCCCACACTGCAGTTACTAAACCCGAAGATGCAAGCTTGCAAGAGGCCAACCTGCGCCCAAGCGGACACACAATTGGTAAGCCCCAAACCCTGCCAAAAAAAAAAGTTTTGCAGAAAAAGGTTTTATACGCACCGCTCGCGTACACAGGACGGGTTCTGGCAGAGTCTGTTCAGCTAATCACAGTTTGTAAGGGATGGAATTGCGGTCCTTCAAGCCGACATAGTCAACCGGTGTGCTTGAAATGATATCTATGTCCGACGTTCGTTCGCATTAGGTCGGCATGCTGCATCTGTTCGTGGGCACCGTGATGTGCATGAACGTGTATATACGCATCGACATATAAACATACAAATGTATGAGGGGAAATAAATACAGACGTATGTGTCTGTATAGGCATATGCATATATATATATATATATATATATATGTATATATATATATATATACAGGCTAGAAGAGCCATGAACAATGCCGTTTTTTATCAGTTCTTTGTCATGCAGAAGTCAGTTTGAGTCGTTCAAGCTGTTACTCTCTAAAACCCCTGCCGCCCGAAACCCTCCAACCCTAAAGCAAAACCCTGTCATTCAAAAGCCCAACCCCTACAGCCAAAACCCTAATCCTGATCCTACATCTAAAGACAGGGGCCCGAAAATTGCCTTGGCCTTCGGGGTACAGCTCATTACGACTGTCTGCCGTTGACAGGGCAAGACTGAAGACTCAATCCTATGGAAATATACTTCAAACTGGTTCAAACCGTGAACGCACAGAATCAAAAAACCCAAGCGCCTCGCACCGCATATTCAGACACAACACAATCAAGACAAGGCCGTGTGATCACCCTGCGAATTCACTCTGAATCCAGAGCTTTAGACTGAAACTGGATTCTTACGACCGTGTGATGGACTGACCAATGCAACTTGCGGCAGCAAAGCCCAGGCTCCGGTGCATTAAGAAAGAAAAGGACCCCTGGCATGCACTGCCTTGCCAGAGGCGTCGGCTGGTGGCCGCCACAGTATGTTTCCTGCACATCACTCAACGCTTGTCTGCAGGCTTTGCTTGACATTCCGAGGCCTGGGTGCAGGTCACCATGCACCTTGCAAGCTGTTCCATGGCTCTCACACTACCATGGAAGTGCACACTTGCTGGGTTCGGAACGAAGCGGTACTTGAACACCATGGCCCAGAAGCTGTCAACCTCGGAAAATGTCCAAAATCCTTCAGAGGCAGAGGCCGCTCCAACTTCTCTGAGCACAACACAAGGATTCGCCAAGCCTCTAGCCTGCAGCATGTCTTTCCCTGATGCTTGAATGGCAGCGTTCAAGCTCATGCTCTTCTTGTAGCAGTAGAAGTTAGTCGTCGCTGCCGTGGTGGTGGTGCTAGGAGTAGGAGGAAGACGGGGTGGAGGAGAAGTAACATCAAAAACAACAGCAGCAACCCTGAACCCTAAACCCTAAACCCTGAAGCAGCAGTGGAATACTCAGCTCGGCCTTGGCCGATCTGGGCCGTCTGAGTCGAGCAAGGCGGTCAGAGGCTCCCCCTCCTGGCGCGAACGCACAAAGTGCTCTTGGCGCGAGGTGTCGAGTTTAGGGTGGCGTGTCTATTCGCAGAACCACACTCCTCGAAGCTCATCACGAGCACGTTTGGTGCAACCCATCTGTCGAAGACCTTTCGGCATCAGATCACGAGCGCTCGCGGCTCGTGTGCAAATTAAACACACATCGGCTTGCGAGTCAGTGATGAAATAACAACTAGAGGGTGTACAGCAATACGCGGTCCCTCTCCCCCCATAGCAGGAATCGCAGCAAAGCCATGCTTCGGATGCGTCACACCCCCGTCGCGTGCCACTCTCAGCTCAACCCTGCAGCGGTGGCATGTGCTTGCTGGTTGACTGTGAAGCACGGGAGTCTGGACGGAACGTTTGGAATAGTCACCGAGAGGTGGAGCGGTGTGAGATAGCATACACTGGCATACAAGAGGGGCATGGCTTGTATACAACTGCACGTCGATGCGACCTCAGGGATTACAACATTGCCGTCGCCAGATGCCAGCATCTGCTTCATCCTGCACGGTCCAGAGGCGACAGAAACGAAAAGCTTGGCAAACACCAACGGGTGCCTTCGTAGATTTTGCGCCTCTGTCTCGAGATTTGTTTGGGCCTCGTGGTGGCCACAAACAGCATATCTCACCAGAAGTATCGTCACTCAACGTCGCCGCCTTGAGAAAGGCCGAAAACTGCCGGAGCATTAAGGGAATTCCCAACCTCCAGCAGCACAGGCTTGCAGTGAGCCCGACTGAAGTCAGCAAGCTTTCACCCCAGAGCCTTTCCGCACCTACATGTTTGGAAAGGCTCGCCAGCTGATCCAGCACCTGCCCGTTTTGGTGTGTTCTGGCAAAACAGATTCACTTGGCCCTCTAAGTGCTTCACTCCACATACCGCTATTGCGATTACCATGCTGTCTTTCCAGGTGTGCCTGCAAGTCAACATCCACAGCACGCTGCACCTGCGGCAAGACTGGATCAATCCAGGCGAAGAAGTGGAGGATGTGGAAATGAATTTACAGGCTGCAGCAAAGGTTTGCAACAAAAACGGACACCACCGCCAGGAAGCCTGCGGATGGACAACTTTCACGGCGACCTGGACCAACATGGGCAAGACGGCGCGGTGGCGGCAAGCAGCCCGTTACCCGTTGCCTCCACGCTTCGGCCGGCGGTCGATGAGCAAGCACCTGTTGCAAAGACCCACGATTGTTGAATGGACCAAGTAGACAGGGAAAATTCTCCATAGTTGCATCAGAGTCTATCTGGGAGTGAAGGAAGGCTGGGAAAGATAACTAGCAAATCCTATGTCCTACGTGCCGCCGGCCAACTCAATAAGTCTGATCTGACAGGCTCAGCTTAGCCTCAAAGCCTGCACCCAGAAAGAACAGAACCTCAACTCAAAAGTCCTCGAAACAGCGTGCCCCGCACAGACACTCATGATTCGCCATCGCTTTCGGGCTTTGGGCTTGGACAAAAACATCTCAGATCATCCCAGACGATGCTCTATACTTACAAGATCTTACAAGAGGCACCTTTGTTGCACACAATCCCCACCCGACCCGCCTCCGCAGAAGCGTTGGAGTCGAGCCCCAAGCAACCGAAGAGGCGAAGCCTGCAAGGCCGAAGCATTCCGACATCTCGCAAACGCTGATATCCTGCTGCCAGCCTTGGACGAAGTTGCTCCACCAGTCAGCAGCTGACCACGGTACACCTGGTCTCAGCATCAGCGTCTAGTAGGCTGCGTCTCGCGTGGCCGGCTGCCAATCCAGGAAAGGCTCTTGGTACACATCATGCGTTGACACCACACGGGTCCCACCTGCGCGATGCATCCAGATCCTGATGCAAACATTAACAGGAAGGGAAGGAACCGAACCGCGAACCGTGAAACCGGAACCGTCAGAACCGGAACCTGTGAACCGAGCAGTAAAACCAGAACCGTCGAACCGAACCGAAATAGAAACCGAACCGAAAAAGGTTCCAATTCCCCGAGGTTAGGGGTCAGGGTTCTCTTCGCGTCTCTGCTCTTCATTGCTTTTCGCTGCGTTCTCTGCTCTTCTCTTTGCGCTTCTCTTTCTTGCTGGTCCTTGCTTTTCTCTGTTTTTCTTTGTTGTTGTCTCGTCTTCCCTCCCTAACAAAATGCGTTAGGAATTCTCGGTTCTGTTGGTCTTAGGTTCCAAAGGCCTTAAAGGGGCCCAAGCCCCCCAAAATCGCCCTAACACAATGTGTTAGGAATTTTCGGTTCTGCTGGCCTTAGACGGGATGTTCTCTAAAGGCCTTGAAGGGGCCCCAAACCCCTCAAAATAGTCCTAACACAATGTGTTAGGAATTTTCGGTTCTGTTCCCCAAAATCGCCCTAACAAAATGCGTTAGGAATTCTCGGTTCTGTTGGTCTTAGGTTCCAAATGCCTTGAAGGGGCCCCAAGCCCCCCAAAATCGCCCTAACACAATGTGTTAGGAATTTTCGGTTCTGTTCCACAAAATCGCCCTGACACACTGTGTTAGGAATTTTCGGTTCTGTTGGTCTTAGGAAGGCTCTTCTACAGGCCTTGCAGGGGCCCCAAACCCCCCAAAACCGCCCCAACACCGGTTCTGTTGGCCTTTAGAAGAGCCCTCCTAAGGTCCTGAGGGCTTTATTTCCGGAACCGTGGAACCGCGAACAGAACAGTCCAGAACCTTCGTTCAAAACCGAACCGCCAAACCGAACCGCACAAACAGAAACCGTAACCGAACCGAACCGAACCGTTCGTTTCCTGCATTAATGCAACAGCTCACTGCATATCTGATGGCAGAGGTTGAGCATCAACAGCCGAAAATCTGTGGCATTGAATTGCTTGCAGTTGGGGCAGGTCTGACGGTATCCTGCCTATGTGCTACTCCAACTATTCTCCATTGCTATGTGGTGCTGCAAAGGAGTTGGTCATTGTCTTCCTGATTGCTCCACCTGCCAATTTTGGTAGGACAAGGAGGAACAAGTAGCATGTCATCAGCACGGAGGCCGCTGTCGGCGGGCTGCATTTCATGCGAGCGAGCATGGCACACGAAAAGGGCTGATCCATCCATGCCGTGACAGCTGGACTGATGATTGTGATGAACTGTGACGGCTCTCGGCCCCTCCCAGTGTCCCAATTTGTACCTTTAGCATGGGACATGCATCCGGGGGTCCTATCGGCTCTGGCTCAATGAGCAAGTTTCGGAACCACCTGAAGCAGGGCATCAAATGCGGAGCCTCACTCTTGAAGGAGGTCCAGGTTGTTTGCACCATAGCCGTCTTCGAGTGAGTCAAGTCTCTGCAAAGTCAGGTTCGCTAGACATCTTGGCTTGCCGGCGTGTCGGAGAAGGACTCACGCAAGACCTGCGCCCGAGCAAGCCAAACTACCAAACACGGGCAGACCAGCATCGGAGCTCCCGAAACAAATGCAGGAATGTCGGACCGAAGACAGTGAAGTCTTAAACACGTGCAGTCGCTGCACGAATCTCCCCCACACCCACCCGAATACATGGCTGGTTCTCCCACCACATTGCCACACAATTGAAGTTGAAGCATGAAGTAAGTGATCCTGAAACCAACACACCAGACCAAGACTTTGCTTGAAACCACCGAACGGCCGAGTAGAAGCCTTGTGCGTGTGCTCCAGGCTATGAGGCTCGGTGCTGTCGTGCAAGTGACCCAGCTGCGAGCAGACGTCCTGAAGTCAAACTCAAACACAACGACAACCCTGACGATTGATTGAGGCCCTTCCAGTATCGTCCCGACATTGCACGGAGCTTCCCGCGCTTTCCGTCCTCTGGAATGAGGTCGGGTCGTGTAGCCGCCCATTGCCCGAGCCTCAGGACAGAGACATCCTGCAGATTCCCAAACGCAAGAGAATTCGTCCGACGCCCACACTTCACAAACACCGGCCCGCTGCGTTGCACCTTGAGCCAGCGAGACGGCTAAGGCCTGGGGCTGTGAAGCCCTGCCCTGCCAGGATGGCTCCGAGTATGATCATGCCAGGTTCGCGACCCTCCGCAGAGCAACGGCCCACCACCAGTCGACCTCAAGCGATCGCCACAGCAGATAAGAGAAGCATTGAAGCCAGCCGAGTCGAGGTCAGCGCCCAGCTAGGGGCCTGTCGCCTGCATCAGGTCTAGTTCATGCAAAGCTGCTAGACCACAAGATCGTGCACACATACTGTTCCACGTGTCGTGCAAAAAGAATCCTGCACACATACTATGCCGCTCGTCTTGCAAACAGAGGGCTTGAAGATCGACTCGAGCCAAGATCAAACGGATCGTGCAAGACGATCTATGCCCGTAAGCTAGACGTGCAAACTCACGTGATGGGCGGACGGAAATTAAGACGGCATCACAGGCGAACACCACCCCTCGCGTCAAGCCCGCAGGGTAAGGGCAGGATCGTCCTGCAAACGAAGCACACCTGCCTCGAAGCCTCGGCGACGTTGCATGCTGGCGAGCATCGATCCTTTGGCGGCAGAGCCGTTTTTGCACCGTTGCATTTCGATGCTGCCCACAAGCGATTGCAGACAGGTAGCTGCCACCACAGAGAAGGCTAGCAACGGGACCAAGGGCAAGTAAAACCACCTCATTGCGATCGATGGCATCCAGTTTAACTCAAGCACATGCGCAGGTGAAGGGGTGAAGCAGTTCATCAAACATGACCTGATCGTTTCCCAGTCGCCTTTCACACGCTTTGCCTGGGGCCCAGACAGCAGCTCCAAGGCTCGGAGCAGCACCTCGACGACCACTCGGCCAAGGAGAGAGACCAGCTGCCAATTTTCCGTTGGAAAGTGCCTCGACCGCGAAGTCCACTTTGCTGTTTATCCTGCAGGTCATCATGACACTCCGACATTCCCCACCAGTACGTATTGCGTCCCGCGGCGTTGGTGGATGTGGCAGTAAACTGCAGCTCGTTCGAGTCAGTTTGATAAGTATTTGTCATGTATTTTCACTTCCCCCGGCATCGTTCCTGGCCTCTTCAGCAGAACGCTTGCCACAACTGCCTCACGCGATGGCCATACTTGTCCACGACATCACGCCACACTCCGCACGTTTCTCGGCTTCTGACGAACGTGAGCACTAAAAACCAGAAGGAAAGGGAACCAGGATGCTCATCATGTCCCTGCACAACTGGGTGGTTGCTTCTGGGCATTGACAGTAAACTGATTGTTGAGAATGCTGCCAGCCACATCGCGAGCCATCCATCAGGCATGAGACGCGGTCAACGAGTGGAGGTTGACCCTCTGACTCTGGCTGGTGGTTTAGCTTTGTAAGATGTTGAAAGGGTGGCTGACATGTTGTAAACACGTGGCTATGAGAGGTGCATCATGCAGATTGCTTCTCTTGGTCTTGAAACTGAAGCTACGGAAAGCACAAGCTGGCTCCCACTCAGCAGGCGTGGAAGGAAACCGCAAAGGAACATGACCGCATGCTTACGGAAGCCTCTTTACATGCACTTAGTTCATGCCGAAGCCCGAGGTCCACCGTGGAGCCTTGTGCGGCTGATTCTTTGCCACATTGGTTTCTAAACCCTTTTGGGTTTTGTGGGGTCCAGCAAGGACTAAGGAGTGCACCAAATCCCGACTCAGTATGTTGGCGAGGACGAAACCGCGACGGGCTGAGCAACAAGGCATGTCTCGGCGAGGCGTTTCAATACTCTCAAAAGCTGTGGCCACGGCCTGAGCTGGCATCAGAGCCAAAGGATAGGGCGTGGCCTGAGCAAGCTTCCGAACTTCGCCTTCTGCTCCACTCTGCTTGATGGGCGTCTGTGCCGCACCCCAAGCGGCGCCAGCATTGCCTGGTCCTGTCAAGCTCCCTTTCGCCGTCTTCTGCCCAATTCCGTGATGCGCCTCCCACTTCGCGAGTGGCAGCTCCGGCAGCCCGTCCACATTGCGCTTGGCTGCCTGCTTCGAAGCTCTGCTGTTTGTCTGGCTCTATTTGAGCAGCGGCAGCTGTGCAGATCAAGCTACAGGAGGCCAGCAAGGTGCTCATGGAATTTCCAAGAGCAACCACAACAGGCGAGACACTCTGGTGCAACACAATCACGTTAGCCCGCAGAGTCTGAGGGCAAGTTCGCACAAGCATGCCCAATATCAAAAGTACGGCGAGGGGACACCTTCGAGGCCCCTCAACCATAAAGCCCTTGCAGCGGATGAGGTTTGCAGCATGCCTATCTGCAACTATGAACCACAGTCTCAATCTTGCCAACTCATGAAAGCAATGCGGAAGCAGGCCCAGCGACCATCGTGTGGCGGAGAGCGAGCTGCTTCTGCAGCTTCTGTTGCTGGGCCATTTGGTCCTGACACCGCTGTCTGCCCGGTGTGACCAATTTCGGTACAAAGCATCGACGGTTCTACGTATGTATACAGTTTTATTCTATACGGTTTAAAGTCTGAACTGTGTGAAACTAATACACCGGACCATATACTTGAGAGCTATGGGCTAGGAAGAAAGCTCTCTAGTGTTCAGGGCTGCTGAAACGTTGTCACAAACACTGGAAACGTGTGAGATGAAGCAGGCCACACAGCATCTAGGACAATCCGATGAAAGTTTGGCCCAAATCCCGTCAAAACCTTGTTTCATATCATTTTACAAACGATCACAAAAATCAAAAAACAGAGATATCAATCATCATCTTTGTCATTGCATGTAAATGATAAACAAAATCATCATCATCATCAGCATCGTCATCTTCATCATCATCATCGGGGTTGCCGTCTCGGCATCTGTCCCATGATGAGTCACAACGAAAACCGCCACCCAAGCCTGGCAACTACCCGAAAACCACGCCCTTCCGAGCCAAGCAAGCAACCTGACCTGATGGCCATAGAATAGAAAAGTACGTCCTCGTTATGGTTCAGCGCATTTTGACAAAAGGTCAAAATGAGCATCTATAGCGTACATTTGTACGGATAGGTAGGTAGATAGGCAAATAGATAAATAGACAAACCGATTTACTTTCAGATGTATCTATTTATATACATATGTATGCAAATACACACACATAAGCATATACTTGTACATATAATATACGAACACTTATACCTCGATCTATCCATCTATCTACCTAAATTGAACATATCTGTACATGTACACATAGATATACATCTACATGTATACAAATTATACAAGTACCTTATTTTGGGGTCCTTATAGCAAGGATCCTACTGTTTAGAGTAGTATATTAGAGTCCCCTATTTCCGCAAACTCCCATGTGGATGCATATGAAAAGAACCACTAGTGTAGCCGGTCCTCCAAGTTCCGAACCCGCAGGCCGGTGCGCTGGTTCACCTGCGACCCGGGCCGGTTAGCTCCGACTCGGGCACTGTGAAGGTGGCAAAGACAGTGCCGTGGCCAAAAGCGCGTGCAACGGTTCGATTTTGTGCCCGCACCACATCGCAGCTCTTCGTGAAGTTCTATCGATGAACACGCGTTCCTGACCTTCGCAAGCCTACTAGTTGGTAATGCAGACAAGATAGAAGACTGACTTAGGAGATCTGCATCTGCCTAGACGTGTCGTGAAAGACGGAGCCGATGTCTTGAGAGACTCGGCACAGCCAGACTGTCGTCACTTCTCGGACTGAGCATCGAGTTCTGCCTGTAGCGGGGACAGGCCAGTCAGGCCGTTAGCAAGTTTGCACATTCCTCTGCGAGCGTACGAAGGAAGCCTCTGCCAGCTCGGACGTGAGGAGCGTCGGATCATCGCTGATGAGCACGTGAGTCCGAGCCTCCAAACCGCGCCGTTCGGAGGCTCGGGCTCGGGCGCTGCTTGGGGAGGCGGTCCGGCCTCCAGGAGCTCCAACTCCTCCCCGGATCCCTTCTCCCAGGAAGGGTGCTTCCAGGACACCTGCGCCACGCTTCCAAACGCAGCGCCCCGGCCCCGCGCGCTCGCTCCGCGCCTGCTCTTGGCTGAGCGGTTGGAGGGTCAGGTCGCCGCTCGCAGAGCGCATGAGCTCGCCAATTAGGGTGACCTCAGCTCATGGTGTCTCTCTCTCTCTCTCTCTCTCTCTCTCTCTCTCTCTGCCGTCTGCCGAGACGTGTCAAGACTCGAGGTCCCCGGCCGTGGCACCAGTGATCAGGCAGCACTCATGAAACTCAACAGCTGTACCTAGGGACGTGGTGGCTGTCGTCGCTGGACTTACTGCGTAAGCTCTGGTTGCTCACAGCATATCTTCACTCGCACGGACAACACATCTGTGATATGAACCGCCTCCGGAGGAATGCAGCACGGATAGTTGTCGAGGCTTCCTACACTGAGTCTTCGGCCTTTAGCGCGCAAGCCATTCTCCATCGCATGATTGTCTGAAGAGCCGGTGCCTCCAAAAGCAGCCCTCTGTACTAGCCCAGAGCCCAGACTCGCCACCGCCTGCAGAGGACAAGTGGGCGGAGACGAAGTCTTGCCTTAGTCCACACGAGGGAGAGACAGAACCAGAGAGAGAGAGAGATAGACAGAGAGAGCGAGAGAGTTAGAGAGAGCGCGCGAGCATCTGGACTTCGAGCAGGCGGCCAATGGTCTGGAGCACAAGGAAAAGGTAAGACCTTGCCATCTGCGCCGCTCAAAGCACCGTCCTACCTCCAACCAAAGGGAGCCAGAGAGACTGTCAAGGCGCCGCACTTCAGCAAACTCGCATTCCCTCGTTGCAAAGAGATTCACCTCACGGACTCACAGAGTCACAGACTTTAAAGCTTCTACCAAGTCGACGTGCCAATGTTCTCAACTTTCGTCCTCCTCGTGCCTCGGAACCGGAGACTCTGATGTCCACCCGTGGTGAGCCGCACAGGGTCACGATGAAGTCGGTGTGCTGGGAAGCAAAGGCGACCGGCAAAGGCATGCCTCGCGAGCATACTAGCATCAATCGCGCGATGCCTGTCGAAACTCTCCCAACCAAACTTTGCTGCCTCCATGGACCCTTCTGGACGCGTTCGCCTCAGCCGACAAGGTCACGTCTCTCCGAGTCATGCGCATGGTGCGCGTGGTGCGTGGGACCCGGACGGTGTAAAGAACGCATGGTCGCCGCGTGAGCGGTGCCAGGAGCGGCTCCGAATCCGCCTGGGTGGCGCAAGCACGAAAGCAAGAGCAGTTGTGCCATGGGATGCAGGGAGAGACCCGAGAACTCGACCGAAGTTTGAATGACGGCTTCCAGACGCAGAAGCCTTGGCCCGGGCCCGTCTCTAAGGCGTGTCACAGAACATTGCTCCCATTGCCCTAGATTTGGGCTGCGCGGCTGCCGGCTGCTCAAGGGCTTGGAGAAAGTAACGTCGTAGCCGCCCGCAGAAGGAAGGAGCCTCTCGACCTCGGAGGAGCACCGAAAGGAGTTGGGCAATGCTTCGCACGCAAGGCGGGGCCCCGTACCTGTGCGGCAGCGCTCACCGGAATCGCCTGTCGCCGAGCCCGACGGTGTTTCTCGCGGCTGACATGAAGGCCGGTAGCCGGTGTGCCTCGACCCGTGACCGCAGGGCACCCACGGAGCCAAGATCGGCATCGAACTCCTCCACAGTATCTCGTCCAAGTCGAGTCTTGTCCGAGTCAAGGGTCTCCCCCCATTGAAGATCAACCCTGCAGTGGAAAGCCCGACGCCAACGGTAGATTCTGTGCCGTGTGCGCCGTGGAACTTTTCGACCCCTCAACCGGCAGTGGTCCTTGTCTTCCCTGCTCAGCCTAGAGACAGAAATTCAGGAACACTTTTGGTGCACAGAATGCTACCTGTGACCTGCGATACCTGAGTTGGCAACTTTCGACTGCCACCGCAGGTGCCCAAGCTGCTTTCGAGCAGATTGGCCTTAGGCGACGCAACGTCAAATTGTTGAAGCAAAGAAACACATCGCCTGTCGTGGGAAGACACTGGGCCTCTCGCAATTGCTTTCGTTGCAGCCTCTGGAGTCTTGCCGTTCGTCTGCACCTGATCTTTCTTTTCCACGGGCTCCTGGGAACAAGAACCGACCAGCTCGTTTCTCCCCCTGCATGTTCGCTTCGCTGCAGAGCCTGCAGCTCGCTGCCGGTCGGCTCGGTCGAGAGGCCTTAGCATGCATCCTGTTCAATGCGGTAGCTACGCATCATGAGCTCCGAATCACCACCACCAGGACGGTGTATGCTGTTTCCAAAATACAGGAGACATCCAGAAACTTCCCAAGGCAAGCGCTGACATGCGACAGCACACTCCTGATGACGTTGTCTGCCTTGCCAGCACACCACGTTACCACACAACTCTCAAGAGCGGGGTGGTACTAGGCCGTTACCTTAAGTCACATCGCCCATTCGAAAGCCACATCGCGCAGTGTGACGCTCGAAACGGTGTACATCATAGGACGGAAGCCACACAATAATATTTACTGTCAACATGGAGACACTAGCCGCAGAAGCAAAACTGTGCGATTCGAGGGAGTTGCCAAGACAGGCCGTCGGAGGCTTTGGAGAAAAAACGAAATCCACCACTGGTAAGGGCAGAACACTATGTTGAACACCACCAAGACTCTCGGTCTGACATGGCATCGCGGTGGAAGCAAATCCGGTCGATTCAAAGGGATTGATGCGGATGCTGTGGCTGAATATGCAGATGGACATACGCGAAACAGCAGGACACCATTAGACACTCGGTTTGGGATGACCTTTCGGCGACAACCCACACCCGAGATCCAGCAGCACAACGCCATATACAAGCTGAAGTTACGTAGTATCGGAGTCACCAACCCGTACTAGAAACAGCAAGACAGCTGGATCTAATACGACATCACGATAGAGGCAAAACTTTGCGAAAGACAAGAATTGGGACTGCACGTAGGCGCACGTAACGGCTATGCAGTGAGGAAGATTCGTCGCGTCACGCAGACACAACTTTCGAGTTATTCTTATCGCATGTGCCACCATAATTATCAGCGGACACGACTTCGCAAGCAGAAAGAGCTTATCAAGATGGGACTTTCGGTAATTTGACACGGCGGCGCGAACACAAGCACCAAGAAGACGCAATGCCAACCAGCATAACCACGACTGTAGAAAACACAAACCCCCATGCAGATGCAGCTGTAGTGCGACGAAAAACGAAGCACGCACACCAATGTAGACGCAGCTTTCGACTGCAACAGCACATACACGCCCGGTAGAAAACAGAAAGCACCAATCTCCTTGCAAAGGCAACTTGAGCAAACAAACCTCAACAGTAAAGTGGGCACTGCAGCCGTGGAAGATGCGTGCCAGGTGCTGCTCCGGAACACAACACATCAGCAGGCTTGCACAGCATAGCCTTCTCGGTGTGTTACACACAAAACTGCCCTTTGTGATGCTGTATTGATGTGCCTGCCCGGTGCGCTGCGGCTGGGCAGTACCCCGTACCACGGCAAGATCCCCTGGCCTTCGTGAGAGCGAGCAACATGAAGAGGACTGCAATGCCCATGAAGACAAACCTGCGAGCACGTGATGTCAATGTGCTCATGCGTTCTTCTTTTGCACCAAGCAATCTGCGAGGCCCAAGGCCCGAGCACAAGCACAACCCTGCGAAGATGCCGCTGCCCACTCACCTCGATGCGGCAACGATTACGACGGTGCGAGTAACGGTAACACCGAAATCAGCAGCGTGGCTCCAGCCTTGCCGTGGAAGTCGTAGAGCCCGAGCCTGGCTCCCCAAAGCTTCCGAGATCTGCCATGCTCTGATATTTTCGAGCCGAGACGGGCCCCCCACCATCTCTTGGCAGCGACTTCTGTCGGCAGCTCTGTGTCGTGCACCTGCCGGCATGCTGAGTGGCTGTTCCCAGATGGGCTTCAGCCATTATTTGGGGCCTCTCTTCTCATAATCGAAGCGGGGGATGCAGATAGCACGTCGGCGACTGCTGCCGCATCTTGGTGCCCCTGTCCCCACCAGTGTGCTCATGGTAGTTCTCCGGTGCACATGCGCATGTCTGCTTTGAGAGAAACGATGACGAAAGCCTCCATCTCATCAGCTTTCGGCAGAGTGAAGTCATCGGCCTCTTTCATTCAAGGCTACTCTATGCCGGAAGCGGCGGCCCTTGCATGCGTGATTCTACGACTTTCGTAGGCACGTCCGAGTCTGCTTCGTTAGAGTTCCGTCACTCCCAGTCTCGGACGATATGCATCTGTCACTTTGCACATGTGGGCAGCCCCTCACCCGACGGACTGTTGCTATCAACTTTCCGCACGACTCCGAGGCCGACTGTGCTTCTGGGCAGCGACTGGGACTCGGGCTTGATCTTCGGCGCTGCTTCCATCATCTTCCTGCGTCGCAAGTTCGACATCTAAGGGAATCGGTACAAATGAATGACCCGGAGCCGCCTCGCTGTAGTCTGATTTTTCCTGGAACCAGATTGCCAGGCGAATCCTTGCATCTGGCCTGTGCATCTGTGCCAGCCTCCGCCTCCATTTCCATCTCCTTAAACAAACAGGTCTTGGTGCGCATGTTGATCACCCGACGAGAACCCCTACTTGGAACGGCCCTGAATTGCTGCGACGCGTCGTCGGGGACGTCAGAGAGCTTTGCCACCTCCACCTCCACGCCGGAGCCTTCCCTCTCCTCGGTTTCGAAAAGCTTAGTGCCGCTCCGCGCAGCCTGTGATACTGAATGTCCAAGGCTCGTGAACCCTCACCTGATGGACAGGCCCCTGAGCAAGAACAGTTGTGCAAGGACCTAAATGCGAGGTCAGGCTGTCCGACCTGTTCTGACTCTTCCTGGAAGAAGGTCACAGGAATGTTCTGTGAAGCCTCAACCTGCACTGCGGAACCCTGCTGCCCTGACTGCCCTCACGGCTGAGCAACGCGCAAGACGCAGCGGTGCCCAGGTTCCCCCTGCCTCCATGTGGCTGTGGACGACATCGGGCCTCATCTGCTAAGACATGTCTCAGTGGCAAATTCGAACGACTGTCCCAAGCCGTGTCGAGGGTCCATAACCTACCTACAAAACGGAATGTCATTTATGGGCACAAGAATGTGGCGCATGCGCACACTGCAACGCTGCTCCTCCAAGCTCAAGCGCGGGATTCCAAGATTCTGGCCTGTGCCTGTGGCTGGAACGAGCTTGTTGGTGGTGGCTCAGACCTCCATGCGAACTGACCTGCCAGCAAAAGCAGTGGCTCCCAGGCGTGCGACAACCATCTCTTAAGCAGATAGTCAGACCCGTCGCCTCCGCTGCTGCCTTCGGGCCATGCTTGGCCTTCCCAGGAATCTCACAGCCCAACCCTGTTGCAAACCACGGAGTATCGCAGCACACGGCCCACTCGAAGCCTTCGTGTCTTTCGTGCGTGGCTTGCCATTCTTCGCCCCGTGCTTCATCTCCCTCCTCAGCCGACACTTCAGACTGGCACACTGACGCCCAGCACCTCTCCACATACAAACCGTAGCCGAAGCGCTTGGTGGCAGCCTCATGAGCCTTGCATGCTATGAAGAGGGCTCTGACACCACCGAGTGCTGCTTTGGGCACGAGCCTTCGGTGCATGCCTGGGGCTGGGCCGATGGCTGACCTCTCCAAGAAAGCTCTGGCTTTGGTTTGCGCCTCTACGGCAAGCAGCCTCGTCTCCCTCCCAAGATTCTACAGCTTGAACCAGGTGTGCACGCTGATGGCCATGGTCTAAGTCCTTCGGCTGAGGCTTGTCTCTTCGTAAATGTCCCGAGTCCGCCGGACATGCTCTCCTGGTCCAGCGCAGAGACTGCAATGAGCGAAAGCCTTGGCAGGACTGCAGACGGCTGCAAGAGTCGCTGCAAGAGTCATGGATCTTCGCACCATCATCGCACTGCCACTTGCGAGCCAGCAGCGTCCAAGCTGCGAGGAATCGCATCGCATTTAGCGTACGATCACCTGCGAGACTGGTCGTGCCAAAGTGTGCGACACTTGAGAAGGGCTGCCACCAAGCCCTCACCCCGACGTAGGGTCACATTGGAGTCGCAGGTTCTTGGCGGAAAGACACCTAAACCTCTAACAGGTCTTGTGACGAAGCTGAAGCAACCTGGAGTCTGCCAAACCCTGCCAAGGACCGCCTTGAACTGAAAGAGGTCACGGATGCGAGGAAGACCAGCGAGCCTTGGAGTGAAGTGCTTGGCGCAAGAATGCCAAAGCCTTGCAGCCGAGCAGCTCTTATCAGAGAGCCACTTGCTGGTTGGTGACCGACATGGAAAAAGAGTTCTAGACAACGATAGGGAAGGAAGGAGCACTTCCTGGAGCCGAAAGATTAGTACAAGTAGGAAGTTAGACACCGACACGTACGAGCTCTCACTGCTGCTAGCTGCAAGTCGGCAGCTAGCAGGTCCTCATCTTTCTTTCGTGGCCAAGTCCGGTCACCGTGTCGTATCTGTACACTTCAAGGAACAACTCAGTGGGCAAGCAACTCCGCGGACGTGGCACGGCCGCCTGGCATGACAGCAGAACATACACTCGAGGCAGGACTCCTCAAGGATCTCCATGCAATCGCAGCAAAGAAATATGCAGGGACTCTGCTTTTGAAGCAAATGACGCTGCATAGCTGCTGTCACAACACTTTGGTTGCACTCTCTGCCACTCAGCCGGCTCCTATTTTGACAGAGCATTCTGGGAACTAGGGCTAACGAAGGGTCTTAGAATGTCTTAGAGTCTTAGATGCTCATGAGCACAGAGCTTCCACCAGGGTCTCCGAACTGAGGGGCAGCATGGGGCAGCGTTTTAAGACAATCCGATCTTGAGCTCCCTTGGCTCAGAGATCGCTGCTTGTCGGGCGGAAGGAAGATGTGCAAAGCGGGCAGCCTGGAGGCATCGGAGTCACAAAGGGGCATCGGAAGTCTCAACACGCAAAGGGCGTCCTTCGGGCTGGTGCTTGTTGAAGCACTTTTCGATGGCACGGAAGCGGCGCCGCCTCCGAGTCACCTGATGATGATGAGCCGTACACTCCAACTTCGCAACAGATACTAGTAACAGCAGCCTTAAGCCTTTCTGTCAGCCCAGGAGCGGTCTCAGGCAGCTCGGACAACTCGGGCGGCTCGGTCGTCGGCTCCGAGCCCTCACCACCGGACTCCTTGCGAGCTCAAGGCTATCACGAGAAACGTGGATGCCACATCTTCAGCTGCTGTCCTGTGCAGATTCCGCGGAGCTTTGCCCACCTCATGTTCGCATCGTTTGAACAGACGTGAAACGAGGGTGGCGGCTCCCAACCCCCAAGAAATTCTAAACCTGAGAGAAGAATACGTGACGAAGGCAACTACCACCACAACCACCACCACCACTACGACGTCTACGACTACTACGACTACTACGACTACTACGACTACTACGACTACTACTACACTACTACACAACTAGACTGCTACGACAACGACTACGACTATGACAACCACTACTATACTACCAACGCGACTACTACTACTACTACTACTACTACTACTACTACTACTACTACTACTACTACTACTACTACTACTGCTACTACTGCTACTACTACTCCTGCTGCTGCTGCTGCTACTAGTACTACCACGACGACTACTACTACTACTCCTAGTACAAAGCTACCGATCGCGGTCCTTCAGTCTACGCTCCCGCCGAACTCTGTTCCACCCACAGACACTCTCACAACGGAAATCTTGTAACAGCACGAGGTCTCAAAGCCCGGACTGCAATCAGGGAGGAGACGCTCGAAAATCGATGCACCACAATTCGATCGAAGGATGAACCCCACACCATTCTAACATTTGAAGCCCACGTCACTGCTTCCAGATGACCTGGAGCAGGGAAGACACCGTCGCATTCTTTGGAAGAAGCTCTCCTCCTGCACCAACCACCAACATCAGGGCTAAGGACCCCTGCACCAGAAGCACTGCGCGCAATTCCTCTGACTGCAAGCTGGTCCCTAGACCTGCAGGCGCTTCACATCGGGCGGAGTCAAGTTACTGAGCGCCGTCCGAAATCGAATAAGCCTCAGGGATCCAGGAAGATAGGAACGCAACATTGCAAAAAGCCCGGGACTCGATTGACAAGGAATCGCAGAATCACAGACGCGCGCCTTTCAGCATGAGGACTCTCGTCACCCACGTTTCGGGCAACGATGCCTCGTGCCGACTGGCAGCAACACAGCCTTAGGTGCCACTTCAGGAACGAGGGTGACGCTCGACTAGACCTCTACCATGGCAAGCGTTCAGAATACACCGGCATGCCCGATGTGGCGCGGTTCCAAGCCCAAGCACATTGTAACGCAGCAATGCGCACGCTGTTCCTCCTCCTTTCGAGATGGGTGATCTGAAAGTTGTACCACGGGCAGTGACACCAAGCCAAACTGGGAATCCTCGCTGCTGGGGTTCTCTCCGGAATGTTGGAGCACAGCCAGCAGCGCGCTCGAACTCCTGAAGTAGCTCAAGTACAATTGCTTGAACAATCCAGGTCAGCGCTTGCTTCCATACCGTTTGCACAGTGAAGCCTGAACAGCCCCGGGAGAAACCTCCGACTTTGTGTCGGGGATGACAGCAGCCGTATCCATGGTCATATCGTAGCACCGTACACCGAGGGACTCTTCCGCAGTACGCAGCTCTCATCAGGACATTTTTGCATACACGTTTCAGGTCCGCATTCGTTCATATGCAATGATTTTGCATGTTTTTGCACTATGTACCCAAACCTCGTGCAAAATGGGGTTGGCAAAAACGCTCATCTTGCTCTCAGATAGGCCCTTCAGGGTGTCCATCACACTTAGACTTACAGCTGATCTGGAAAGGGAGGGAACATCTGCATGGGGCAGGCGAGTCAAGATCCGATGCGGCGTCCGAGGAGGCTGAATGAACCAGTCGTTCATCCAGCCGGTCTTCCAGCAAATTCCGCAAAGGAAAGGAAGGAGAATTTTGGGAGACTGGCCGTCTCGGCAAAGCTTCTCGCAACTCGCATCGTCCAAGGCAAGGTGGGAAGCTACTCCGCACCTGGTGGATGTCACGTCTGGATGTTGAGTCTTGTGCTTTCCAGTGCCGTACAGAAACGTGAGTGGATTCCGGGATCGAAGCCTCTCTTTCGTTACGTCACCCACTGTTGGCAGGAGGGTGGTAGTACTCCAAGCTTGCGGCATGGGAGCTGGTTCTGTACTCTGTTCCTTCACTTCCCTTGGCGAGCGTAGAGAACACTGGCCTGTGCAAAGCCTTCTTGTCTTTGCAAGTGCTCAGCTCCAGTCCTCCTACACCTCCTTTGCAAGTTGCAGCGCCTCTACAAGTTCAGGCGACTCTAAGCAGAGAGCCGCGAAGTGCGGCAATGAGGCGATCTGACACAAGCCTCGCCTGCTTACTCAATTGGCATCATGTTACACCCCTGACTGCAGGTTACGGGCAGGTCCTGGATGGAACGCCGAGGTGGTCGTAGATGGCTTGCAAACGGCGGAAACTGATTGGCAGGTCCTCAAAGGGTCTCTCTCGAGACACCGCTCTGTCCCCACTATACGAATCGTGGTCCCGGGGCAAGGGTTCTAGTCTGAGATTGTTGTTTCGAGTGTGCGAGTGCATTTTGCAGGCCTGCTCCTGTGGGCTGGCGTCAAACAAAGGTTGGGGCTGGGGTTGGGGCTGGGGCCCATTGCCGGACCGGGCTGCAACTTGGGTCTTGGGTAATGCATCTTCTCTTTGGAGGCTTTGGAGTCTTCCAGTCTTGGCAGTGTTCCTGTGGCGAAGTGAAGGGAGTGAACATTGAGCCGAGCTAAGTAATCAGTACTGAGTTGTGCAGTGAAGTCGGCGCCTTTCCAGATTGCCAGGCACAGCACTCGCGTGACGAGGATTGGCCGGTTCTTCTGCCAATACGCGCCTATGTGAACCTACAGCGATTCTGCGGTGAGTGGCTGACAAAGATTCGGCAACATCGCTATTCCTCAACCATGAGATCCATAGAGTTTACTTCAAGATGCACATCACGCGAGTGCGTTTGCAGACACGAAGGAGCCCTGACAGTGGCTTGCTTGAACAAAGTGCTCAGCTGCTATAGGCCCCAACCGGTCCTCCTCTTTGCAGGGCACCTGACAGATTCTGAAGTCTAAAGTCTGAGGCATCCGTCAGGCAGCTCAAGTTGTACGAGCATGGTGCAGCTTTTACATTCTTGCACGCGGTTGGAGAAGGCTGCAAAGCCAAGCGACTTCAAACGTCAACCGGCCTTTGGCCCCACGGCGAGGTGGGCGGGTACGGCCAAAGCTTTCAGCGCGTCCTTCACGGGCACCTCGCTCCACTCGGTGTCCTCGCTCGATCGAAAATCCGTCCTCGGAGGACAAGCAAAAACCTCACACATCAATCTGGGGCCAAACGCAGGCCCGTTCTTTGCAACTGAGCCGCGGAAGATCCCGCGGCTGCCCATACGCTGCTTCCTGTTTGATGGCCTCCTTAGCAGACGTCAGCGTGCTGTCTCCGAGACATTTCTGCATCCTGGGCCTCCTCCTCTGGCTTGAGGCCCGAATCGTCGAAGCAATCAGCCTCCAGCAGACTCAAGACACAAAGACACAAGCAGAAGGAAACGAGGAACCTTTGGCACAAGACCTGCGATCCGTGGTCCCCTAGCCTCGCCGCTGAGCAGCCCTTCGAAAGGTCGCCTTTCCAGCTGCCTCCGAGGAGACCCTTACGCATAGGCTCCGCGGAGTCTCTCCGCACCTCAGCCGCTCGGCCGCCTCGGCGCCGGCCAGCACACCCGCCGAAAGCTCCGCCCTGAGCTGAAGGGGCTGACATGGGCGGACATGCTCCCTCTGTGACTCTGTGGCGCCAAACCTCAGAGCATCCAGGTCCGCCCGGTACAACACGGCCAGCTGCCGAGGTGGGGGGGCGCCGCTGGCATCCACCAAGAGACTCGATGTGCCTGCTCGCGAGCTTCTTCATCACATTGACGCTTGTGGCAGCGACGCTGGGCCTGCTAGGCTTTAAGCTCCCTCTTACAACTAGCTGGCACATCTTGGCAGAGCTGCTCGACTTTCCAGGAGTGTCTGCGAAAGCCCTTGTCTTATGATTGTGGGCATGCACAAAGCAATCTGCCTCTTTTATGTCACGCTCGCGACACAAGCGGCCATAACACTGACAAACGTCTTTGATGCATTACTCGTAACTGCCCGCATAACTACAGCTCGCCTTTCACGATGGTTGTGCCTACAGGTGTACCGAAAGAGCCTTCTCCCTCCTGGCCGGTTGCGATCTTGTGGCTGGACGCTGAAGACTGTGGCAGAGGAAATGCTGGGACCTCGGCTTGGAAACTCGTCGTTGATCTTTGTGCCACAGTCGGTGAGTTCTGATCGTTCCCTCCTGGTTGGCAGTGCCGACGGAGAGGTCAGTCGCTTCGCCCTGCAACGAAATCACGCAAGAAGCACGTCCAGGTCTTCGAATCTTTGAGCTCGCGCGTCACGCCTGCACCCCTGCTTGCTTCGCAGCTGCCAGGAGCGTCCGAGCATGCCGCCGCAATGCTTTGAAACGTGGATTGACCATCTGCTCTCCGTCCTGAGCTTCTGAATGCCTTCTGAAAGTCTCGCGAGCTCCCCTGCTGTCCAGTGTCCAGCAACACCGGAACCGTGGGGAGGCGATCCCGCAATGCGCGGCGGTGTGCCGCCTCAGCAAGGGGACATATTCCGTCGAGCACAGCCATCACTTTTTGAGATCCCGACAGTGTAGAAGGCACTGCAGACAGCGATGAAATACCTTGACAGTGCAGGTGGAACACCGCCTTTCGCTTTGCATGCCCGCCGGCCAGGCGCCTCAAAGCCTGAAGCCCGTACCACCACCAACCTGATCCCGACATTGGACATGGCTTGAAACCTCGCATAAAAAAACTAAACAGTGTGCCCGATAGTTCGTTTGCCTACAACTCAGAACCAAGTCTGTACAGGGACGTGCTCGCACAGGGCTCCAAAGCTTGGCTTATCTTGGCTTCCTTGGACAAGGCACCCTGGAGGACGCGAAGCCGCTTTGTCGCAAGCCTGGACGGCTCTGCACAGGACTATCGACTCAGGGAGCTAGGAGCTAATCCCCAATGCCTCCACCACAGCATTCTCCATCAGCATGCACGTGTATTCCTTCGTGACAAGGGCTTGATGCGGGGACATCTGGACATGCTGTAAACATGTTGGGTTTTGGCCGAGTATCGTGACCTGGGAAGAGCCACGTCTTGTAGCTCGGTTCACAGGTCTCCTGCACGGCAGATCGTCGCCAGCATCACCGATTGCACCGAGCGAAGCAGGGGCTCGTGTCCAGTATGGTGCCAAAGCAGTGCTCCATGTCCAACTCGCTGCCCTCGAAGTTAGCACCACACCCACCAGAAAAGAGGGTGTCACCGGTGAAAAGGGCATCCTGACCTCGTAAGCTTGGAGGCTTCCGAAGACTCTAAAAGCTCCGCATATCCAGAGAACGTTCGGAACAATTGAAAGAACTTGAATCTCAGGCAAGGCTCGCTCGATGTCCGTCTCCGAAGGCTGGGCCTTCACAGTGTTGCAATTGGCCAACTGCCCAAGCCACTCGCCATTTTGCCATGCCTTGCCTTGCACGCCAATCGAAACATCACGCTCCCCTGCGTGTGGCCTGGGGCGCCGATCGCCTCACAGATCCCCACCACTCCCCTTCGTCTACTTCGATCCATCTCTCAGCTTCAGAAGCGAATGCTTGCTGTGACTTGCACTGAAGCAGCTCCAAAGCCTGGAAGCTGAGGTTGGCAATCTCGATGCAGTCCAGATGCTGCACCTGCTGCCAATTGTCTCCACACTGAGCGAGTGGAGAAGGCCTCGAACATGAGTCCGGGCACGGGATCAGTGCAGCCAGGAACATCGTCTTCCAGCCCTGCAAGTAAACGGCAATGTCTGCACTGTAACAGAGACTCGACCATCAACAAATCACACTTGGGAGCCTCCGAACACTTTCAGCTTCTCGGCAAAATGCAATAGCTGCGGGGCGGTCACGTCTTGGGACTCAGACTCCGTGGCGGAATCCTGAGATTCGCCAGAGTTGCTATCAGCACAACCTTGCTAGGGCTAGACAAATGGAGGGCAGGTTCATCGAGAGCACTACGGAAGACTCTCCAGCACACAAATCCGGCCCCCAGTGCCAAGTACCTGCACGAGCTACTCAAAGCCCAGGCTATAAGCCCATATAAGCCCCCTGGCCCTGGCCCTGGCCTAGCCCTAGCCGGCCCGAGCGAGTGCGGGCCGGTTGCTGTGCAGCTCTGTGTCTGCGATGCCCGGGCAGCGAGCTCCTCGTTGCCTCCTGAGAGCGCGGAGGCTGGCACCCAACACGTCAGCATTTTGGGTACCGGGGCAGGCACCAGCATGGTCCCAATGCTTGTGCGTGCACAAGACCTGGAACAGTTTCGGTACACGGAAGTGAAGTCGGCCGAGTGGATTCGAGGGACCCCTTCCAATCGAAGGCCACCATAGCCAGCATAGAAGGTCTCGGCAATGTGCTCGAGGGCCTCCTGAATGGGCACCAGTATCCCAAGAAGCCCTTCTCCGCTCCGGGCAGAGGTCCTCTACGGCAGCAGCATCGCAAGGGTCGACCACCACTGCAGCCAAACCTTGCCTGGGAGACAAGCACGAGCAGCATGCTAGAAGTGTCTCAGACAGTCTGAGACTCTCCTCAGGCGGCAGCCTGAGGCCATTGTGACTCCTCGCTTCGCCAAGGCCCTGCGAGGTGAAAGACACTCGAGTCCGCGCAACTGCGAAAAAGACGTTTTCCTGATGCCTCAGACACCAGAACGTAGCAGAAGTTGTCGGTGAGGCAAGGAACTGCATGGACATGGCATACCTCGTGCGATGGAAACAGGCCACGACGCCACGGCAGGGCTCACTGCACACTGTCGAAGGTGCCCTAGTTTCGGCCAGGCTGCTCCTCCATCAGAGGGATAAAGGCGAGTGCGGATGTCACTGAAGCGGCTATGGTAAGGGCGCCTGCTGCTGTCCAGGCAAACGAATGCACGGATAACAACTGCTTGATGACAGAAAACAGGGTGTCTCGGTCGGGCCGCGGGATCATCCAGAGCAGGTACACTCGAGGTGGCAAATGAAGTAGAGCCGAAGTAATGGAAGACCAGCACTCAGCCCCCATGTGGACTACATCACATCACGGGATGCACCTCAACCATTTCTTCTGAACAGCGCGGGAGAGCTTCACGTGCAGCTTGCATATCCTTGACAGCACTTGCAATCGCTGGTGGGAGCCACCCTTGCAACGCAGCCTACGAGAACAAACGGTGGCAAGCGCCTCAGCGTGTAGGCATACTCCACGATGTGCCCAAAGTAGCCGAGAGCTGGTTGCAGCAAAAGGCGCAGCAGGAACCTGGAAGCGGAGCGCTTCAAAGGTGTTCTCAAGCGGCTTCCTCGACATGCCACAGGCATTTGCTTGGGTCACACCCATCCGCCTCGGGATGGATAGCAGCAGCAGCAGTAAACCCACGACCAGCATGTATATCCTGTGCAGAAGGAAACGGGAGGGGTAAAGGCTGGCTGCCCGATGCAGTCTACAAGGCCGTCTGGAACCGCAACTTGTCACAATGAGCTCAGATTGTGCTGCAACCCCTCCCTCCTGCGAATCAATCATGAATCATGATGCTACCGGATTGTCGTTCTTATCGAGTCTGCTATCTGATGCAGGTGAGGATCAGCAGAAGGATGGAAAGGACGACTCCGACCACATACCGCCTGCAAAACAATCTTACAAGCGGAGTCCAGGCGAAGCTCACCACAGCCCTCAACACAGTTCTGAGAAGGCCGCAAGCCCAGTCTACATCTCCCGGGACGAGACCTGCAGCGTCGAAAAGCATTGCATGGCCGTGCTTCTCTTCTGGGGGTATGGCGCAGCAGAGCAACGCCCGAAATCTGATTGACACTAGGCTTCGTGGGCTGAACGATTGAAAGTTGGACGAGGTTAGGATAAGGCTTGAATGCTGATTAAAGCTGAAACGCTGAAACCCCAAACCCTAAACCTACAACCCAGCTTGGCTTCGACGCGTTCCCTCTCCGAAGGATCACTCCGCTCAACCCGAGTCTATGAGCCCTCAGACCCACGTTAAATGACCCCTTGGATTAGGACAAACTCGCAAAACAAGTCCTAAGCTGAGCCCAATAGTCTGAACAAGGTATCGAGGTTCGGAACAGAAGACAAGCCCCAGACGTCTAGCGCCTGTTTTGAGGCTTAGGGCAGCTTAGGGTGCATTGTTTTAAGATACAAGCTGTGCCGGGTCGCATTGCCAGGAAAGTGCAACGACTTGGGACGGCTTGTATCAGTGTCCTGCTGTTCTTAGTCTTCCCTTGTGTCTTTCACTGGTTCGCTGTTGCTTTCTGTCGCGATGGAAAAGATGCGAGGGGAAGTACCAATCGCGCTAGCACAACACAACACCAAAACCCACTTTTAACTTCTACAGCACCTGCGACGAGAAAGGATCATGATGGCGAAGGGATTGTGCAAGATTGCTCACTTCTTCTGCCTCTCTGGAAGCCATGGAGCGATCGACAAGAGCTGTGGCCTCAAGCGGCAGCAAGACTCGAGGAAAACGGAACGCCGATGGTGACTTCTTAGCATCCCTTCGGTGACTGGCCAGTCTTCAACTTCGTGAACGAGAGACTCGTGACAATTCCCAATAGACTTGAGCAGTTCTCAGATGCAGTCTTTCACCAGGCGAGCCCAATGATGGGGGGAACGAACCTGTTTCGCATTAGCCTGGAGATGGAATGGGAGGACTAACTGTGACAAACTGACTCTCGCATTTCTGGGCTAGATCAATCAATGGCAGTGAGCGAGACTTGCCACGCTGAGCCTGCAACCCAGCTTCAGCTTCACATGTTCCCGGCCCGTTTTTCTGTCAAACATGGGAATGGGAAGCAGTGCAACATGGCCGGTGAACCGCTGCCCTCGACTAGTTAGACTAGGGATGAATGTGTATCCAACATGATAACCCAGTCACTAACAGTATTGGACAAGATAGCCGTGGTCAGCCCTGAAGACACCTGTCACTCGAAAAGTGAGGATCTCACGCTGTCATGGTGGACGACGCCTTCCGACCTCGAAGCGAGGCTGACCGGGTCTGCCTTTGTGACCTTTCATGACTTCTGCTGCTGCTGCTGCTGCTGCTGCTGCTGCTGCTCGCCTCCGCCTAAAGCCTAGCAGCTAGCTCCACACGAAGTAGCCTGGCTTGCTGGGGCCGCGGCCAAGCAGGGGGACATTAAGGCTAAGCGTGGTGCTGGCTGACTTTCATACACGAGCACTCACAAACTTCTCGACATTCCAACCGTCATGGCTTCAACTCTTCGGAACAGAAATGTCTTCTGCCCCGTCAGGTTTGGGATGGTTTGGGGCAGCTGTAAGATGACCTGTGTGCACATAAGGAGTTAGGAGGATAAGCGAAGATACAAGCCGAACAGCTGCAGGTAAGAAATCATGCAAGCTGTGAAAAGATGATTGACGACATCTGCCCAGTGCTACACCTCACCTGCTGAGGAGACCTCCAACAAATCAAAACAGGCCGGCCCAGCAGAAGCGGTGTCCTGCAGCAGCAATTGTGCTGAAAGGCTAGCCTCTCAAGCTTGCTGGAACAATCTGGAACAGGTAGCACTAGCACTAGCTTTGCTTGATCTCACCGATTACTGAACCAATCATGTGGATGTCCGAATATTATTAGCATGTCGAGACATGATTGTGCCAAGCAAGCATTGACAAGGTAATCAAGTGCCACAAGTGCACTTTGTGCTGGCTGTAGTTCTTCGGAGAAGTGCTTCGAAAGCTCCCTTTTGTTCGAAGGCCACGCATTGACCGAGGGTAGGCAAATGTCCTTTGGCCAAATCCTCATGCATTGCAAGGTGCACCGCACTCTGCGCAAACCCTGGAACTTGAGAACGCTCCGCCCCTCACGCGCTTCGATTTCCAGTTCTACAAGCGGGATGCACCACTCTCCACCTTGGTTGGCCGTGCATCTTAGTGTCCTTCCCCCAGCCGCGTGTGCAATGCTGATATATGCTGCCGAGTATCAACAAAAGTTGTGATGGAGTGTGACGGTGCCTCTGTCATGATGGCACCCGAGCCAGCAATCCTGGCAAGTCACGCGAAGACTCAGCCAAACAAGGCAGTGTCAAGATGCCTCAGCGTGAACTCCAGGCTGCTCTCCGACTGATTCATCACCTCAACATGCGACAGTCTTGTCATCCGTCCACAGCATCTTGAAGCTTAGAGAACAGCCAGACCATGCACCGGGCCAGCAAACCGATTTATCGCCAACAAAGGAGAACCCGGAGGTGACAACACAGAAAACGATCTTTATGCCTGTGGGACCAAAAGTTGATCTGCAAGTCTCATATCTAGAGAAACTGTTAATTATGCAGCTTTTCCAGCTCGTGCAAGAAAGCGACCACGATCGACAGGGTGTCGTCCAAATTGCGCCATGCCGTGCATTCCAGGAGATCTCGGCTCGAGCTGCAAAGCACGCGTCGAGCCCCAGGCCGAATGTACCTGCAAAGCGCGAAAACGCGCAACACGTTCAGGCTGCCGTGCAGGCTGCAGTGTTACGGCGTATCCAGTCTGAATGTTCCATACAACGTGGCAGCATGGCCACGCCTGGCAAAGTGGCCCAGGAACCAGTATGAAGGCTGCAGCAGGACTTCGTCTGTTCGTGTATCACAAATGATGGGAGCGAGGCAAAAGTTCCCCGCGTGGTTGGGGCCTCACGACTCACGCAGACGACTCGTGCTCGATGCCGCCCCACCGCTGGCTCCTAAAGCTTGAAGAGCCGTGCGTGCTGCGGCCAATTGCAGGCGAGGCGACCGCCCAGCTCGTCCAGGCACAGATTCCAGTCTATCCAGCCCTCGCAGCCGGAGTTGAGGTCGGCAATGATGTTCATGCCATAGCGTTCCCCCGTCTTATTTGCGAGAGACAGTATCAAAAACGCTAAGGTCGTGTTTCTATGAACCGGAGGGTTTTAGGGGCATCGAGCAGGATTCATCGAAAAATGAAAGCCTTCTGGCAGTAGATCAAGCTACCTTCCAACTTTCCAACATGGAGCTTAAGCTTCTTCCCCCAAGCTCTTGGCAGCCCTCTGTGAAGAGCAGATGCTTGTCGGGCCTGGCAATGGAAACAAAATTAGCTATCAGCTAACTAGTAGCTAGTTGATGAACGCATACCACAACAAGAGAATGCATCATCTGCGTACGTACATAATGCAACCAATCACGTGTAAAAGAAACAGTTCGGAAAGCTACCGTTTGGGGCCTGGGGCATAGAGCGCTGGCATCGAAAAGATGCTGGTGAAACAAGAACTTCCCTTGGAATACAAAAAGATGTGCTTGGCGCGTTCGATCATTCAACCTAATCATACTCAATTGCAATAGTTAATGCAGCGCACACTGCTGTCCCGACTTAACTTCCCTGCATCCGCACCTTCGCTTCACGTATCTCGGTCTCAGGTTTTGGCAGCTTGGTGTCCGAGTGTCCGAGTTCCGCGGTGCCTCGATGTTCCAATGTGTGCCAGCATCCTGAGTTTCATCGTTGTGCCCGGCGGGTATTTCAGCGTCTCCAATCTCCAAGTGTCCCGGCTATCGTAACATCGTGATCCCAGATTCCACTTGTGCCTCGGACTGTTTGTTCCGGTCTTAGGCGCCTTGCCGATTCGATTTGCCTGGCTCTGGTGCTCCGCATGGTGCCTCCAGCGCTCATGCTTTCTCATTGTTCAGGAATCTTGGTGTCCGGTGTCTTCGTCCCTACATCTCTCGCTTTCCAGGTGTTCCGGACTTTCCGTCAACTTGTCCCATGTTCAGGTGTTTCTGGCTCTACGATTCTATGCTACACGGCGAGTGCTTTGTTAAGCACTCTTGCCAAGGAGCAGAACCAAACGCTTTAGCAGCAAGAGCAACACTAGTATACACTGACCATGGAAGCTATAACAACACATTCATCATAAGAGGCTTTGAAAACAAGCGACTGGATTCTTGCCTCAGCTCTGCGGTCTGCCGAACGCTGTCCAGGCAAAGTCGGCCACGAAGCTCCGGAAAGTGCCTGAGCGACCACAGCTGACAGGTTGAAAGCGTCTGGACTTTCGAAGCCAAGGTACATAGCGCCTTCCAGGTGCTTAGAGCCCGCCAAGACCTTCATCACCTGCGGTGCATCGACATGACATTTCGGGGAGACTCTCAATGTGCCCTGCCCCACCGGCGCCGGAAGCTTCCTATCTGCTGCGAGGACCCGCAGCGCATCCTCGAAGTTCACCTGGTAAGAAATGATGCCAGCTCTTGGTGCTTTCACTCCCGGGCCCAAATCGAAACCCAAAGCTCGCCGGGAGATGTGCCTCTGCACGTCCCGGCCACCACTCGAAGCGTGGGTCCCCATACCTTTGCGCAGAGAACTGGATTCAGACCATGAACCGATTCCAAGGACTCGCTTTCAGTGATTCTCATTGATCACTATGACACTAGGACTGCAACTATCATCTAATCTGTCCAAGCACCAGTGATAGCCAATTCCCCAGACGTACTCGGAGACATCTGGATCGCTGTAAATGCATGCTGCACGCTGCAACATGCCATCTCTGTTGTGATCCCATGCAACGATCTTTAGGTCCAGCTTTGCTTTGCGCAGCGCAGGGCCCAGAAAGTCGCGGATGAAAGATGCCTCTTCATCGCCTGTCCATTCACAGGATTCCCAGGGAGTGGCAGCTTCCGGCTCATTCTGGACAGAAATGCCCCAAAGCGGAACGCCGCGGGAAGCCATCTCTTCTGCAAACTGCACAAAGTGTTGAGACCAGGGGGCGCGATACTGAGGCAAAAGTTTGCCTCCAAAGTTATACCTGCCATTGCTCTTCATCCACGGAGGGGGACTCCAAGGGCTCGCGAGGAGCGACATGGGCCCCAGCTGCATCGCAGCTCTGATCATGGGCAGGATGGCGACTTCGTAGCGCATGAGACTGAAACCTGCTGCGCACAGACCGAAAAGAAGCGCTGAACCTGTCACTGCCCTACATCTTCCTAGGTAGGGTGTGCCGGCTCCCGGCCTTGCAGAGACTCTGAAAAATCTCCACAAGTCCAGTGCCCGAGGCTGAAGTCGCAAGACCCGATGGGGACACGACCCAAGGAGTAACCCAGGCCGCTTCGAGTATCGAAGTATGCGTGGATGATCTGCGACTGCCTGAGATTCAGCTGGTTGCTCGGAAAACCACACTGACGATAGTTGCAATAGCTGGACCAAGGCGCTTTGGTGCACTCATCCGCCGAAATGTCTCTGCCGCAGCTTCTGTAAAGCTCCCTCCAAAGCCGAGCCATTCCCGCGGCTGCAAAGCACCTGCGACAGCAGGCAACCAATTCAACAAACATCTCTCAAGACGGGACACTGGAAAGGCTCACTCGCGCAAAAGCAAAACCGTTCCTGCAAAATACAACAAGGACTTGTTGAGTCGCGGCCCAGCCAGAAAGCAGCTCCGAATCAAAAATGACCATGAGCACCCGTCATACATGTGAAGATAACACAGACACCTGCAGAAAGTGAAGGTTAAGCCCATAAGCACAGAACGACAGCCGCAGATACCACAGTTCTTTGTTCAAAGTGCCGAGCACATGGTATTAATGGTATTGTGCTCGAGAAGGCTTGAGTTCCACATGCGACATGTGGTTGCTTCGGAAAGCCTGTAAGCGAACAGCAGGTTCAGTCTCTTGCTAAGGTGAGGTTATGCAGGGTGCTGCCAGCGGTGTCAAACCCGTGCTTAGAAAAGGGATGGCGTACTCTGTCACACTTGTTTGGGCGGATCCTCGCCTGGAAGCACAAAGACGGATGCCGCTTCTGCAGGTTGTGACTGCAGTTTCTCGGTATCCGCAGCCAAAGAGCAGCCGCGAACTGTGTGTAGGCGCTCGGCAGTGCCCTGGCAGCAAATGGATCCGACTGCAACTGCATCAACACACCTGCATGCTCGGAGCCTTCTGACTTCGTACTGCGGTTACCCTGTAGTACTCGATATGGGATGGTCTGGAGAGCCGCATGATGTCTCTGGCAGCGACTGAGGACAAAGTCGTCGCTGCATGCGGATCGATTACAATTCCATGAGGCGTGCAGAAGTAGGCGTTCATCATCAAGGTCACATCTGGCACTGGCTTGCTGCCTGTTATGTGCTGCAACTGTCTCTGGAATGCTTGGGCCGGTTACCCCGAAACAGCTTCAAGATGGACATGCAGCAAATATGCATATTTTACTGGCCTGACGCCTGCCCTTATGTGTTCGCATGCTGGCTTCGCATCGAGCATGCTGTAGGACGCTGGTCCTGTGAAAGCCGCGTCTTCTGTTCAAGCCTGCAAAAGAGGTGCAGACGCAGCGGGAAGAAAGACCGTTGCGAGGCAGCTGTGCTAAGCCTCCGGCAATGCAGCGCCGCAGCGCCGCAGCGCAGCGCCGCAGCGCAGGGCGAGGCAAAGGCTGCGGAACAGCCGCGCTACCGGAAAAGCCGAGCGAACAGGCCGTGAAAGGGAAAACGGCTCTCAGTCGGCTTATCGAGACTCGACAAGCCGTCAAGATGCATCTTTCAAACGTATGCGGCATACTTCGTGAACTGGGATGCGGAGAGTTGCGAGGAGCACCTCCCAGTGATGGAGTTCTACTTCATGCTTGTGACGGTTGATCTCCTCCGCAAGCTTCCAGCACAGTAGCGGGCCGAGTACACACAACTTGGAATGACAAAGCCTAGAACACGAAGCAATGCGAAGCATCCTCACAGCTGCAGCTCCTCCTGTGTCCGTCTCGTTTGATACTCGATGACAAGCTGGGAAGCCTCGCGTCAGCCGTGAGCTGCTGAGTTGGTAACCCTCCGTCGCCTCGGAGCTCTTCCTCGAAACAGAAACTACTCGAACTCCTGCAAGCCTGGGTGGGCCGCTGGGCACTGCATTCAAAACAAAGCATGGCATTCCTCTGGCTGATCCTTGTCTCGGAAGAGCATTGAATCGAAAAGTGAAAGTGGCCTGTTCCTCCAGCTTCAGCCGCATCATCCGCGAGGACTCGCAAACTCCCCGGCGCTTCAAGTTTATCCGACGCCTGCAAAGGAACCGACTATAGTGCCTCGTGGAGCTGTGCAAGGGATTTCTGAAAGTCTTGCTCCGCAGAAATCTCCTGAAAGCGCTTTGTAGATCGCGACCTCTTTTCTCTGGAGAAGAAACACGAAGAACTCTGAAGAAACCGAAGCTCCGCGGAAGAAACTTAGCCGTGCAAAATTGTCCTGCATCCGCTGTTTACGAGACTCCACCTAACCATTGCCCTCCCTCCCGTCGCCGGCAACTCCTGCGCACGCAAGTGCTGATCCCAGCGTCCCGCCAGTACCTTGACAACGATAGCAATGGATTGAGGGTTTCAAACCCCTACTCGAGCAGCTATTCGGAGAAGCTATCTTCAAGCTGCCTCTTGAGCCTGCGTCGCTTGCGCTCTCAGATACTCCTTCTCTCGCTTGGTCTGCTCCTCATGCGTACAAAGCCAAGCAGGCATGGATCCTAGTGAACATATGCATGTGGCATGTTGCTCCAGCTACCTAACACCCAAGCTCGTTTGCCTAACTTGAAAACAAACCGAATACGAAAGCAACTATGTTTGTTCATCGTCATAATGTCCATCAAGTTACGCCATGAAGTTACGCTGATTGGTCAAGGACTGAGACCAATGGCTTCAAACCAAGCATGCTAGGATTGTACGTGTGTCAGAATCTCAAGCCGACATTCGGCCGTGCATGGCACCAGGCGGCCACTGCTCGCGACTCTGGAACGGCAACAAACCACCCTTCACAAGTTGTTCGGAAAGTTCCCGTTCTGAAACCGACCGCACCCATGCAAGTCTATCCTCACATGCGTCGTACATTCTCACTCCATATGAAAGATTGCAACTCCAACAGACCCGCCTCTTCGATTGCGCATAATTGGGCCCTGTGATTGAATTGTCTTGCGTGGTCTTTTGCCTTCACCGTGGCTTGACGGTTGCCGAAATGGTCCCGTGCTGCGGCTGTGCCTGTTCGGAGACCGTCTGTCACATGGATAGACAGCTGCGACCTTCTTGGACTACGTTTATCAGATGCTGTATCGCCTTGAACATTGCATGGAATAGCTTCAGCATGCTTGGCATTGCGAGAACGTGCTCCTCAAGCAAAAGCTGCGCTTGCTGCAGCTGCTCGTCAACTTCCCTGTAGTTCTGCTCCTCTGGCAGACAGGAAAGGTGAGGCATGAGGAATGCGGAATGTCCGGCGCCTTTTGAGCATTGACCACTTCAGGCGGTGGCAGATGCCGAGTCAGGCTGGCCTCTGGCACTCAGCACAAAGAAACAGCCTCAAAGAGGCTCTGGTGTGTCTGTGTGCCATGCTGCATGCTTCGCAATGTTACGGACTCGCGCCGCCGCGAAACTGTAAAGAACTAGTGCACAAATTAAGTCCATGACTCTCCTTGGGAGATTGGACCACAATTGCCATTTTCGCAGCCAGAAGGACTACAGGAACTGACATGGCAAACGCCAGCTGGGGCCTCTGACGCCCCAGCAACTCCACCAAGACTTTCGTGTTGAGTGTCACAGCTTCTTCAAGCTAATGCTTTTCCTCTGGCCCTTTTACAGGAGTCTAAGACACTTTGCATCAACGGCCACGAAAGTCAGGTCTCTAAACTCGTTGCGGGCATGGTGCTCCGGCCACATGTACGAAGTGCAATGTTGCACGCCGAGTAAGACACTCTTTACGGCATGCACGAGGGTGCAAGCAACCTCGAGACTGGCGGTACTCAATTCTCAGAAGACATGACGGTTTCTTTCAACCTTGGCAGAATACACCAAATCAACTTACCGAGTGTCAAAATGTTGTTGCTGCAGGAATCCTTGCTGCTTTTGTCATGCTTGCGCACTCTACACGAAATTCGTTCGGTGCACGGCCAGGAAGCCCTCACAATGACAAAAGGTGTCAATCTCAGCCGACACTGCCATAATACTCTTATGCAATCGTAGCACAACAAATGGCTGCGTCCCAGAAACTTGCAAGTTGAAAGGGCCTGGTCGTCCTCGCACCAGTCCGGGTAAACACCGACGGCCCCCAGATCCTGGCAGTTTGCCCCGGGAATGTCCCACACAAAAACTCCTGGGATATCCCTTGCGGAGACTATCGCGCAGCGAAGCAGTCCTTGAGCCCAAGCCTTCGGCGGATCTCCTCGATGATCGTCCGAGATTCGATCCTCTCAGAAGACGACAGGAACCACCACATTTCTACAGCATTGGTTTGGTCTGGTCTTGTCAGGTCGCTCTATGGACAAGACTTTCTTTGTACCTCGCTTCCACTGTTCACAGCAATGTTTGTATCACGGTTTAGCCCGGCCGACATCTGGAACAGAAATTGCCAATACGATGTCGCATGGCTCTTTTCGCTCCCGGAAATGCCCCGCGGGATCTGTTGGGCAACCGCTCTGAGTCTCGAGCTCAAGACCGATTGCGACACCGTGCTCCAAGTTCTGGTCTTGCCGTTTCTTGTTTTCATGCTGCTCATGAGGCCAATGCAAGTTTACTCGCTTATCCCCTTCGCAGCGAGCAGCTTCTTTGAGTTCACGGTTTAAGAACGATTTAAATACTGCATATAGGAAACACGTGACATATCAGCGAAGCTTGCAGGACTTCAAGGAATTGCGAGCCTCGCAAGCCGCTGCAGCATGGCGGAGCTGGCATTTGCCACACGATCTGGCAGAGGAGAGCCAGCCGTAGAAACCCTTGCTTGGATGCAAGTCTATAGAACACATGGTGCACTGGGGCCTGGTGAGGAGTCCCCCTCCTGCAAGGCGCGAGTGCAGAATGAACGCAGGACTTGCATGTTCTGTTGATGTCATTGGTGGTCTGTCACGGAACAGCTCCTGCAACTCGAACGTCGGTGCCATTGCGTTCCTCCGAAGTGCAAGCCAACAAAGCTGTCGACAGAGCAGTCTTGTCGAGCTTGTACGCTAACGACGAAGTCTTGGCAGGAGGCCTCGGTCTCGACGGGCTTGCAGGGCTCATCTGGCTCAAGGGCGTCAGCGGCATTGGACTCATTGGCCTTGATGGGCCAATGCCTTGGCACATTCGCTTCCTTCTGTGTGCTGTCACGTAAACTGGAGCCACGCAGAGCCTCTGGACATCTCTGAGCCAAGGACTTTCGAGGACCAAACCGCACGACCTCGGTCCAGGACCAGAAGGAAGCAAGGAGCGCGCCCTGCACGAAAACTGAGCTCGGAGCGCGCTTTGTGCCGGACCGGACCTGCCCAAGCCAATGGCGAGGAGTTCCTCGATGCGACCTTAGGGATGTAAACGCCATGTGGAGATACTTTTGGGGTCCTGGGGTCGTGACCGATTCGCTTGCGTATGTCTTTGCGCTGCTCGAGGAGTTTCTGCCCACGGCGTGCCACGGTACACGCGAGAAGTTGAAGGACGTCCAAGTCAGTCCAAAACCAACCGCTGTGGCTAAGGGGATGTTTGCAAGGCATGAGCAGGACATGGACGTCATCATGCATCGTCTTGTCGCATTGCCGGCGCACACCCACAGCCACGGATTCAAATCCGAGCCCAGAAAGTCACGAAATGCTGAAGCATCCGGTCATTCGGCGCCTTCTCCGTTGTCGCCAGGTCGGAGAAGTTCAGCGCAGTCCCGGGCTGAAGTCGGAAGAGTTCGCTTACGATCTCCTGCATGCACACATGAAGCGCAGTTGTCAATCACTCACTGCTGCCTTGCAGAATGCACGCTGTACACAGCATCTTCAGGGAGGCCGACTTGCAATGTTGGGACTCCTCACCGGTCAGAACTCTGTGGGTTTCATCCTTGCCACCCTCAGCCTCCTGGCAAAAATGGCGGGATTGCCACAGTTCGAAACCGGTGAAAAGATCATGAAGAAGTCACAATGCAGGTAAACTCGGACTGTGCCCATCGTCTTTGATTTCAAGGGCGCAATCCGCGACAGCGCCGACAATCCTCGGCACGAAAGACCCGGAGGCCGGTCGTACGAAGCGCCGTAAAGGGTCGAGGTCCTGCGGATTCCTTCGTCATCCGCCTCCAGAACGTCCAATCAGAAGATCGGCAGCCGGGCAAGGAGGAAGTCCAGTCGAAATGTGTGAACTAAGCAAACTTCAACTTGGATTTACAGGATACCACACCAGTTTCAGGAAGAGAAGGAGACCCCTTGCAGACGTGACGCCGTGATCTTTCTAGTCATCCACAACAATCATGACTCGCAGGTACTCCGAACAGAGTGCGTTCGCGGAAATCCGTCCGCGGAAAAGTAGCCAGAAACTACAATCACGGGCAAATCTACTATGTCGGGAGTGGTGAGCCCCAGATCGACCACGATTTAAAACAATCAACACTATTGGCGGCATTTTACCAGAGCAGGTGAAGTGGAGCGTCCACCGCCCGAGTTGGCCGGCCCACTAAGCACCGAACACGCACATCCGGCGTACTCCGTCCAGAAGGTGGGATCCCTCCACTGCACATGGTTTTCAACCGCTTAACATGCTGGGCGGACCTTACTGTCATAGAGGAGCTTGGTGATCTGCTCGAATTGCTTCTGCTTAATGCCCAGCTCCTGAACGTTGCGAAGTCAAGAATGCAAACCGGACAACTCTGCCATGACCGGACGACAAAAGCATGCTGCGTCTCTGTCCTGTAGGTCTTTCAACAACTTTGGATCATTGCTCATCGACCTCTGCAGTGCGGAAGGCTTGAAAGTGCTTGGAAACTGACTGGAAGCTTCCTGCTCCTTTGTTGGTGCTCCCGCAAACACACTTCCATTTCGGGTCCACATCCGGCCACTTTAACCGGTGAGTGTAAGCCCGCAGGAGCTGCTTGTTGTACACAGATACTCAGAGAATGAGGACCACGCTAACCGCGTTTCACCACAACGTTGCTAGGCCTGCCTTGCTGCTTTTCACGGTTGGGCGGTTCGGGTGGAAGGACGGGCCACGACTCCGCTCCGAAGAAGGTCATACAGCAATTCCAACTTCGGCTGAGCGGCATGAACTTCTCACGCGTGATGCCCTGATTCCCGACTCCCAGGTCGTTCAGCACGGAAGCCATGGCCTGCTTTTTGTGCAGATCAAGACTTGGACCGAAGGGGTGCAGGTTCTAGCAACTGTGAGGTTTGTCCTTGTGATTCGGAAAATTTCTTCTATTCAGGTATGCCCCCATCAATGCCACTCGCGAGAAGGTCTGGACAGAGCACAACAGCGAGCAAGTGTGAAGCTTGTTTGCAGGACCAACCACACTTCAGCCGCATGCCGAGCAAACTTCTTACAACTACTACGACCTGATTTTGCATGGGGTACCTTGCAGTCGCGAAACACACCTCTCTCATGCATGTCCACGAACAGCTGTAAGGTAGATTTCCTGAAGGAAGTGTACTCTCTGGCTGCACCTTGGAAAGGAACTTTAAACAAACCGCCATGTCAACTCCAAAGTCTAGTCGAGTAGTCATGTCGTATGTCATAATGTAGAGTTCCATCCTCGCGCACGGTGCCATTCTTCTCTTTGTGCTTTTCACCTGCCACGATCGCCCGAAGCATACGTTAACTACAGTCGCAGCATCGCAAGTGGAAAGACTCGCGGAAGACCAATGTGGCCGTTTATCAACAGATGACGACCTTTCACGACTGGTACCTGGAACCGAACTAGAATGGAGACCGTCGCTACTAAGACCAGAAAGGGAAGAAGGACTGTGCGGAAGGGCAAGATATGAGAGAGACTAGACAAGTAGGGCAGCGACAACAGCAGCTACAGCAGAAATAGCGGCCAGAACTCAGTAGCCAAAGCACACAATCGGTGTCGATTGTTCGTCAGCAACAAAGCGTCAAGCTTTGGGAGCTTATGTATGGCATATGCTGCAGCTCAAACGCGCACATGGAACAGATGTCACCACTACGGTTACGACTACGACTACAACAACAGCTACAAGTACAACAACAACTACTACTCCTCCTCCTGCTACTGCTAGGAAGCATCGATCCTGATGGGATGCCGTTTGGAGTTGCAAAAACTCTGCTGGGTTGGGCGTCAATTTCCAAACGATGGCGAATTTCTCGGTGGAAGCGAGAAGCAATGGTTGGCAGAAAGCGAGGCGGGTTGTGGATAGATTGCAATATATGCCTTCGTCGGCGACCGGGAAGACTGATATCATTTGCAGGGCGTATTGCCTCTCAGCAGCTGCTGCTGCTGCTGCTGCTACTGCTACTGCTACGGCTACTGCTACGACTACGGCTACGGCTACTGCTACGGCTACGGCTGCTGCTACTGCTACTGCTACTGGTATTACTACTACTCCTACTACTACTACTACTACTACTACTACTACTACTGCTGCTATTACTACTACTACTACTACTACTGCTACTACAACTACTACTACCACTAGTAGTACTGCTACTGCTACGGCTACGGCTACTGCTTTAATGCAGCTGTTACTGCTATTACTACTCCTCCTACTACTACTGCCACTACCAGTACTGCTACTGCTACTGCTACGGCTACTGCTACTGCTACAGCTATTACTACTCCTCCTCCTCCTACTACTACTACTACTACTACCACTACTAGTACTGCTACTGCTACGGCTACTGCTACTGCTTTGATGCAGCTGCTACTGCTATTACTACTCCTCCTACTACTACTGCCACTACCAGTACTGCTACTGCTACTGCTACTGCTACGGCTACTGCTACTGCTACAGCTATTACTACTCCTCCTCCTCCTCCTCCTCCTACTACTACTACTACTACTACCACTACTAGTACTGCTACTGCTACTGCTACTGCTACTGCTTTAATGCAGCTGCTACTGCTATTACTACTCCTACTGCTACTACTACTACGACTACTACTGCTACTGCTACTGCTACTGCTACTGCTACTGCTACTGCTACTGCTACTGCTACTGCTACTGCTACTACTACTACTACTACTACTACTACTACTACTACTACTACTAGTACTGCTACTGCTACTGCAACTGCTCCTGCTCCTGCTCCTGCTCCTGCTCCTGCTCCTGCTCCTGCTACTGCTACTGCTACTGCTACTGCTACTGCTACTGCTACGCTACTGCTACTGCTACTGCTACTGCTACTGCTGCTTCTACTGCTACCTCTGCTGCTGCTGATGCCACTGCGACTGCGCCTGCTCCTGCTCCTGCTCCTCCTGCTGCTGCTACTGCTACTGCTACTGCTGCTACCACTACTGGCCAGCGGTAGCGGTAGGGGTCGCGTTAGCGGTAGCGGTAGTAGAAGAAATAGTAGTAGTAGTAGTAGTAGTAGTAGTAGTAGTAGTAGGAGGAGGAGTAGTAGGAGTAGGAGTAGGAGTAGGAGTAGGAGTAGGAGTAGTAGTAGTAGTAGTAGTAGTAGTAGTAGTAGTAGTAGTCGTAGTAGTAGTAGTAGTAGTAGTAGTAGTAGTTTTAGTATAGTTGTTGTAGCAGTCAGCCCTTTCAAAGTCGTTTGAAAAAGGAATCCAGCCTTCAGCCGTGGACGCCACTACCTCCACGAGAATACCCAGCAGCATGTTCAACATCATGAAGGAGGATATAACGATGAACACCTGACAGAGCTGCATCTGTGAATCCACGGTCTACGGCAACTTTTACTCGCAGGAGATCTCCGAGCACTCGGCAATGAACACTGCAAGCATGAAGATTTGGCCACCTTTACAGCTCTGTCGAAAGTTCTGCCGCATCAAACTAGCCGCCGTATGTTGCAAACCAGGAACAGCTCAGTCAAGCACTTTCACGAATCATATTGCAGCAATATGTCACGTCATCCAGCAGGGTACCCATGATGATGAGCGAAAACCTTGAAGAGACGGGGCTTCCAATCGCTCACTTCGAAGACTCCCTCGAGGCTGCTGCGCGCTTTTGCTCATGTTGCCGAACAAGCTCCCGATCTGCCACCAAGACTCTAACTCAATGCTAACTTCGCGGGAGCAAAGCCACAAGTCTCTAAACCCGTATCGCTGCCAGCAAGACATGATTTTCGATCTTTTGTACAAACAAGTCGGGAAGACACCATCGGCAACCTCCTGTAAAGACTGCTGAAGGAACATGTCATGCAACCGCTAAAGCTTTTGCCTTCCGCCATGGGATCACTGAAACAGATGCTTGTCAATTCACGTAAGCACGTACGCGCGAGATTCTCTTTTTAAAGCCCATGAGTCCTCGTCAGTCTTTGTCCCCTGGTGGTAGATGCTTGTGAAAATTATGGACCACACGAACAGGATCATCATCAACCTCGAAGGCTTGGACAAACTCAATGTTCATTCAAACCAGACTCGGTTGTGGCAACCTGAACGGCGACCGGACCACTCCGAGGGTCAGGCAGCGCTAGAGTCCAACTCACGGCGCGGACAGCCGCGGCCAAGCCCTGTGAGATCCCGAAAAAGACATCCGCGGAAGATGGAGACAAAGGTCACTCCGCGACCGAAACCACCTTGACGATGAGCATGAGCTCCGGGAAGGTTCTCATCAATTTGGCCATTCTGCTCACACGCAACCTCAGTCAGGCTCACTGCTTTGACCTACCTCAACAAAAGAAGTGTAAAGCAAGGCTACTTCTGAGGCATAGACAGTCTCAGCAACCGCAGGGTACTCAAGATCCCAAGCGGGCCCCCCTCGCCTGTCGGCTGGCACAAGGACCATGGACTCCATGCCGGATTGTTGCATGGTGGTTTGCATCTTATTTGCACGTTCAGCTCAAGGCTTCCTTCGATTTTAAAGCTTCACAGGGCTTCGAATTCCAAGACAGAGGACTCAGCGCATTCGGCTTCAGTTTTTTGAAGGGAAACGAGCTCCCAGAAAACACGGTGCGAACAATTCGCGAAGAAGGCGTAGAACTCCCTCGCTAGCTGCGCTGGGGTCCAAGCTGGCTATGAGTGGAAGGATGAAAGTCTCCACATCCATCATGGCAACCTGGCATTCCGCGAGCGGAAGAAGTTTGAAATTCTGCTTTACAGAGGACAACTGGCACGACAAGACACTGTTGCTCTTGGGGCAAACCCGACGACAGGACCAAAAGGAAGTCGAAGAGAAACCAGAAGTCACAGAAGCACAAGCCTCAGTTTGACATGTGTCCGCATACGGCCATATAGTGTCCCTCTGTGTCTGCTTTGCATGCACCGAGGTCGCGCACACTTGCGCTTAAAAGCGAGAAAGCGAACGACCAGCTCGGTTGTGAAGAACCTTGGGTCTCGAGACACGCTGCTGTGTCGTCCCTGTTGGAAAATTTCACAGCATTGCGGCCTCCATACCATCTTGAACCGCGAACCTTAACCTGGTGCCGGTGCTCCCCGTTCTAAGACCCGGACACAGCGAAAAAGACTTCAGTGACGATAAAGAAGGCTGGACCTGTTTGCAGACATTCCAAAGAGAACTCGTAGCTGCATGCTGCCTGTGCTATTACCGGCTTCCAGCGCGTCTCTCCCTTGTCCTTCGCGACATCCCGGCCCTAGCTGCCCTAGCGCTGGAAATGCAGTGAGACGCCGGCCGGCTTTGCGGCTCGTAGCTTCTGCTCACCAGTGCTTGAGATCCTGTTCTCGCCGATGTAGAGATGTCGCAGGGATACGCTGTGCTGAAGCGCACATGCAAGAGTTTCTGCACCAGCATCAGTGATCTGGTTCTCGTCAATTCCAACTTCCTCGAATTGGAAAACTGTGGAATCACTGTAGGACGGACAGCACAACTAAAGACTTGATGAGTGGTAACCTGGTCAGATGCCCAACCTCTTCAAGTTTCAAGCTGATGATTCTGGTTTCTGTGTTTGACCAAGGCTCCACTAAGGTCCGACTGCTCTTGATGAGATCAGCGACGGCCTCGGCCGCCTGATCGCCCAGGCGGCAGTGCCGAAACCCGACCAACTCCAAACAACCACCTCAGGTTGCACTAATCTCGGAGCTCTCTTACCGGGGACCCATGACGGCCAAGAATGGACAAGCATGACCTCTCCCTGAAGCTCCAACGGGGGCCCTGCGCCAAGCTTGCTACATAAACACTGACGTAGCCAAAACACACAGGACAGAAAGGCTGATCAAGTCATGCCTTGTCACCTTGTATGCTGGACAATCCTTGGCAAAGATGCTTTGCACCACCGTCTCCAAAGTCGTTGTAGCCAATGTAAAGTTGCCGCAAAGAACTGTTCTGGCTCAAGTATGGCACAATGGCCTCACAGTCTGAGTCCTTTATGCCACGACCTTTCAGAAACAACGTTGACGCAGTCTGCAGTTCTTGTGGTGTAAGCCCTGCAAAGCAATCTGGCAGTAGAGCCATGCCTGCACGGCAACAAATCGTCGGATTCCGAGGTACCTAGAGCTTTTCACGTCAACAGACTCCATGACACTAGTCTACGCTGCTCAAGCCGTGAGCGGCAGTCTAACCGTCTGTCACACGCCAACATCAACTACCTTCAGTTTGAGCCAATTCAGATTGATTTCAAGAAGCCTCGCGCAGCCTGCCTTTCCTGCTACCTACCAGTAACTTGCCGACGTGCTGACCTTCGTAGAGCTTCGCAGGCCGATCATTCGTGGCAGAATAGTCCGCATCCTCTCAGACACGTGATGCCGCTGAGTTCCAAGAACTCCGAGAAAAACTTACTGAGCTTCTGGGCCCCGTGCTATTCCTATGCACACTGCGTTCACCAAGATCACCGCCATGGTTGCCCTGCCCACAACTGGTCTCTGCTGGCTGGCGGTCCGGAACCAGACAGCCCGAAGACCCACACGAAGCAAGCTCAGGGAGAGGCCCTTCGAAATAGCGATGACCGGCAATACGACCAAAAACATTGTCGGCAAACTTCTGCTCCTGTCACATCAGCAGGACTAGATTTGATCAACGATATCCTTTCCCACTCTTGGTGTCCTTGCCATTGGACGGCTTCGAAGTGCTGTGCTTCAGATCGTTTACAGCCTCAAAGGTACAACAGAGCGCATGAAAGTATTGCGGAGCTCATTGTCAGTCTCTCCCTGCCTCGAATATTCCCTGGCTTTTTCCGTCAGCACGCTCCTATCAGGAAGGCGTCTGAGCCCTGTGGCATTTCCGTGGGATGCCGCCACCTGGAAACCGTTTCTCCATGACGAGCACATCCTCACTTGCAGGCAGGGCTGCATAGTTTGAGCTGGCTGCTTCCAGACAGGTTTGATTTGTGTCCTTGAGAACAATGTTGGGCAAGTGGCCGGCGAGACTGAGTGGGTATCGCTGGACAAATCACATCGAAGCTTGGGTGGTAGAAAGACAGAGTCTGCTGTGGCTGCGGCGCCCATGAGAAGAAGTTGTGCGGGTGCTCCTGGTGGGCCAGAAGTGATGCTGCTCCGAGCCGCTCTGGGGTCTAAGTGGTCTGGTGACGATCGTTGCGGTTGGACGCTTTGCTCTCCTGTAATCAGGCTGCGACTGGGATTTGTTGGCCTTAGGTCACACAAGGCAGAATTGGAGTGCCAGATCGTTCCTGACACAGCACCGACCTCAAAGTCTGAGGCCCAATTTCATTGTGCACATTCGCTCTGAGTCGCAGGCAGCAGATGACATTCAAACCTTCGAGACGCTTGGGCCCGCCAAATCCGCTAAAGCGAGAGTCTGTGCTAAACATGTAGTGACAAGCTTCAGGCCGTGAGGGATGCGTCGGAGCCAACAACCTCAGCTCTTCCACCTGCGGATGAGAAAAACGAAAGCAAGTCATGCTGCCTGCAATCGGACCTTCAGACAGATTCAACGAAGGAAAACACTCACCTCTGCATCATCGCGACATGTGCATTTAGCACGACTGCCTGGGCTGCAGTTGTTATAGACCCTTCGAAGCGATGCCTCGTGGTGGCCCCGAAACCGTATCCAGGCTATATAACATCTTTAACACGATGTCACACACACCGCAAAAAAACAACACAAACATTGCACGTTTAGATTTCATCACGTGGCTGATGCACGTTCCAGCAGTCGAGGGGCAATAGAAAGCCAATGTCCTTCTCCCACGTGGCGGCCAAGGAAAACTAGCACATGATTTGAACCCACTGCAGCTGCGATCTCCTGACCTACTGCAGAATCCCCGATCACGTCAACAAAACCGAACTAACAAGTCAGGAACCTGATCGAAACAGTATGAGCGAAGGTGCAAGCACCGGTACAAGCATTCTGGCTCTTCTCAGCTTGCAAATGTCAAGAAGAAAGAAAGCGTCCACCACTGAGGCGTCAAACTGGTTGGGGCGGCATCGCGATGCATTCACCTCCGACAAGCGCCTGCACGCTCGGAAATTGTTGCATGCACATCATGCCTGTGCATGAGTCTTGCAAGCCTGAGTTCCCACTGGAACTGGCAGCGTAGGTGGCGCGGTCCCACACGGGACTTGAAAGGACTGTGGCCAACCCTAAGCTGCTAAGCTTGCTGAGGCATACGGACATCCAGCACGTGCGTTGCCGACATCATCAACTCAACCACTCGCCACATGCAGCACCAAGCCACTGCCGGCCGGTAAACGGCATTGGAGGCAAGCTGCGCTGCAGGCGCCGCCGACACAATCATTGCAAGTTGATCTCTTTCCCCTCACTATGCATAACAAACTGTATCGAGGAAAACGAAAAAAGTTTAGTCGCCTCGTTGATCCGTCTTGGCATCGATATTGCCAGCACTATGTGGACTTATGCTTGGACAATCGCAACTTCGCAAATGTGGCCATGGTCGCACATGCGGAAAGCACGAATGACATTGTTTCTTTGCATCACAGTTTCTTCAACAAGTCGAACTAAACTGTCTTGGGGTGGATTTTGATACACGTCCGTTGGTTGCACCGTAATTTTGCTACTTTACTTTCAATATCACCGTCAGCAACTTTAGCATGCTTGCATGCGCAAACGCATCATTATTAAAAGAAACATATGGAATAAGAAAGCGCACAGAAACTCGAAATACCACAATTACTACATGTTATGTACAAAATACTTTTAGCAGCTATAAAAAAATACAATACAACATACATACATATATGTACATAAACTGAAAAGAGCACTCAAAATACATGCATTTTCGACACTATATATCTATAGAAAGGTAGGACACATTACAAGCTCATTTTTACATGTAACTAACGTGTTAACCACGGCATTTACGATTGTGGATTTTTCCACATCGTAAACTCAATTATTCTTTATTTTGTCTTTGAGAGGATGATCCTTGTGTAACAATACTTCAGCACGACAAGACGTTTAATTCTTTAGGTGTGTCGTGGACCTAGGGTATAAAATGCTTGTTTGATTTGGGTTTGCGCTGGTTGCATCTTTGTTCAGATGTCATCTCCCCTAAGTTTTTTTCAATTACCATCCACCTCCCCTGAGTTACTTGGACCGGGCGTGAGTGGATTTAGAGGCTCAACTTTCCAAATCTTGATGTTTGCCATGGGAACAGTTCGATTCGAAACCCCGAAATCCACTCACCCCCGGATCTAGATTTTGGCTTTCTGTCCGGTAACCCCTTTGGCTCAAGGCGTCTCGAATCAAGATTATACCTACAGGGTAGCGGCCTTTAATTTTGTCAAATTTCAATTCAATCCAGAATCCAGCTCTTGACTTGCTGTCATTTGTTGATGACAAGACTTCTTGTTTTGTTTCCGGCACAAGATCAGAGATGTTAGCTCGAGCAAAGGCAAGCCACTCGGCTTGTTCAATTCGGAAGACCATAATGCATATGCAAGCCATACGTGTGCATGTATTTCGGTATGTGTGCAATATGTACTACAGACTGACATGTCGCACAAGAGTGCATGTGTTCTTCTAAATGGATGCAACCATGCATCCGCGCTTGATGAGTCTGTTCGAGTACACACACACACACACTATATCTTTATATATTTATATATGTATGCATGTATGTAAATATATTTTTCTATACATGGGTCTAAATGTATTTTACTTCCGAAAAAAATACAAATAAAGCAACAAAAAGTTTGCAAGCAATATTTTATGCTTATGTGAATGCTGGTATATTTGTACATGTATATTTTTGCAACCACATATATTTTATCACACTTTATTCAAATTGTGTTTGAACTAACTTACATGTATGTACTTTCATGGTGATAGGTCAGCCACCTACATATTCGGCACAAACGAACTCACCGAGGCTTTCGGGTTTAAGACTTTGCAGACCCCTTCGATTCCATTGTCGAGTTTATGATGTTGAGCAAGCTCTTTTCATTTAGTGGTCGGAATTTAACATTTCAGAAACTCATCAACATTTTCGACCCCTGATACAGATGAAGTGACAAGCCCAATCGTTCAAATAACTACGATCCGAGCTGTGGAGCATGAACCTACCCCTCGCAGCCACAATTTAAGCAAGATATGACGAAGAACAGAAGGAGGTGGCCAAACATTGTCAAGGTTGTCTTAGCCGAGACCTGGATGCACTCGTGGTCTCCTAGCCGGTACGCCCAGGCGGGCTGGAGTATCCGCCGGGGCGACAGCTCCATGTGCTGCCTGCCCCCTAGCGACTTTAGCCCAATATCCAGGGCCGAGCCCTCTTGGTAGCTTCCCAGCGGCCACTCCTCTAGCGGGGTCGTGTGGAAGGTCTGGTCTAGCCTGCCCTCGCCCCCAAGGTTGGCCTTGGGCTATCGACCCCACAGGGGGCGCTCTCAACTCGTGCAGACCTCGCCGGCCGCCTCGCTGACTAGCTCCGCCGACGGCCTATCCAGGTTGTGTGGGCACAGCCCTTCCTGTAGCGCTCTCCTCGCGGGCGCCACCCCGCCTTCATTTAGCCGCCGCTGCCAGGACCTATCGTTCGCCGGCCCTCGGCCTAGCCGGTGGTCTAGCGGCTCATCCGTGGAGGGATGGATGTACCTGGGGGCCGTGCCCGGCCTAGCCTGGCTCTTTGAGTCGCCTGGCCGGCCCCCCGCTAGCCTCCCAGGTAGCCCAGATCATCTCCAAGTGCCTTATCCACGTCATCAGGCCCCCCACTCTGGGGTTAGGCGAGCTATCCAGTTCGTTGTCGCCCCATGCTTGAGATAGCCTCTTGATGTATCTCTTTTTATCCTCATGGGGTAGCGGTTTTCTATCCACGCCGTACTCGACGAGCGGCCCGATATGCTAGACAGCACAGACATCGATAAAACCATGGCAATCAGTGACATAAGGCGGTTCCAAAAAAAATTACAGCACGATACTGGAGGAGTGGCTGGAAAATTTTAAAAGCAGAACTGAAATCAATGAATAGCTTTCAAAGAATTCAACCATTTGAAATGAGCACCACTGTCGTGATTGGACCACCAGTGTCGTGATTGGACCCTAAACGCAAGCCAGATGAAAAATTTAACGAAATACCGGATTTTCTCTATCATACCGAAAAAAAGAGAATCAACAAAATGAAACGAAAACACAAACCGAGAATATCTGATCTGCTGTTTTTTTTCAAGAGAAAACTCGATCACAGTCCAAAAAGTCTGCAATCTCTTGGAAAACAAGGTCTCTCATGACAGCTTTGCCTTGACCAGTCCTTAACTCCAACGCGAAACTGTCACAGTCTTCCGTTCTTAGTGTCTCTGAGCATCAGCACATTTTCCAAGACCAAAAAAACAGTCGCATCTTGGACTTGCACAATTGCGTCTTTGAACACGTGTTCGTTTCAAACGATCAAGGAAACTTGCTCTCTTAGTGCCAACAGTCAAGACTCAAAACAGAAATTTGCTTCGATGACTCCGCCTCAAGATGACTCCGCCTCAAACTGTGGCATGCAATGCCAAAGTGTTGCAAGCAGCAAGTGGTGAAAGAGAGTGGAAGGGAAGAAAGAAGAGAGAGAGAGAGAGAGAGAGACAGGAGTGAATGAGAGGAGTTACCTGCTCTGGAGCCTGACAAAAGAAAACTCAGATCATCGGCTCTAGATGGAGTCTGTGATGTTTAGAATCCCTTGCTAAAAACAGCAGACGACAGACCGGCTCTCCCTTTCGCAAAAAAATCTCTCGTTAAAGCCTCAAAGAAGCTTTCCCAGTCTCTAAACCCTGACATCAAATCAGCAACAGTCTTCAAAGAACCGATAAAGCTCAAATCGTGACAGTTTTCACTCTACGTCGTGATCAGTTCTTTGGAGAAGAGCCAAGCAGCTTTATCCGGCTGGAAGAAGCGTTGAGCTGTTTGGCTCCACATGGCAGCTATCTTCCAAGTGACAAATTAGAGAAACTTACCTTCCAGCAACTCCATCTATTTTCGCTTTCAGTGTTCAAAAACTCGCCCCAGCAGACACTCTTTTTTGAGAGCGCTCACAGTGGCTGCCATTCAAGCAGTGCTGCCTGCCAAACTGTATGCTGAGCTTTCAGCCAAGAGTTCGAGTCGGTGCGTATCTCCACCCTTCTGGAACGGATTCCCGTGTCAACGTCCTTTGTCACTACACCGTGACAGTTTACACCTTGAATGACTTTTGGAGAAGCTCTTGAAACATTTTTGTGGGTCGGAGAACCTGGAAGCACTTCCTTTCTGAGGTTCGTCCAGCTTGAAATCTCGACTGCAGTCTCGATCTCAAGTGTGCGTGCGAGCTTTCAGAGACTGCGCCATTTTGTCCGCGCATGTAATGAAGTCCTTGCGCAAAGACTATGGGTGTCTTTCGAACTTTTAGAGAATGCATTCAGTCCGTTTGTTTGCGTGTGTTGTAAATGTTATCCTTGCGCAAAGACTGGAACAACACCAGCGTTCCAGTATTTGCACGAGTAACATGTGTTCGCTTGAGAGACGGATCTTACTTTCTGTGCTCTGTTGCTTTCCAAGCGGGATGCAGGAACGTAAAACGTGATTTCTATGGGTAAACCAGCATGTGGGCGCTCCAGAGGGTATGTAAACTGCTGTTGCCGCCAAAGCTTTTTGCTCAACTCTGTGGTTTTTGTCTCTATGAAGATGGAGACCCTTGCCGAGACCTTCCGTGTCTTCTAAAACCAAAGCTTCTTTAGGGAATGGGCAGCAGGTTCCGAACAGTAGAAGCGGTAGAAAGTGTTGTTTCGAAGTTTCTGCCATGCGGAGTTATGACAACATTTAGCGTTTTGGCGGCTTCAAAAAATGAGACCGAAATCGTGATCTAAACAGGTTTCTGTTCTTGGCCTCTGCTGCTGATGGACGATTGGAAAACTGAATTCCGCTGCTCTTAGCGAAGAGTTTGAGGCTTCAGAAATTCATGGATCAGACCCTTCAAGCGCTTTCAAGGTCCGACCTTTGTTAAAGGGTGCTTGAAGGGTCAGACTCTTTCTTTGAGCGCTGCTGAACATTGCCCTGGGCTGAGACGCGGCTCCTTCTGCAGAATTCCGTTGTCCAGTCAGAGTTGACCTTGTATGTGCCTCCGAACTCGAAGTTGAGCTCGAAGTTGAACTTGTCTTGGAACTTCCAAAACTCAGAACTCGAGTTCAAACTCCAGATCAGAATGTTCAAACTCCAAGTTCGAAGCTCGAACACTGTTGTTGGAATTCTGAGTTCGAACACCGGTTTGAACTCTGAGTTCGAACACCAGTGTTCGAACTTCATGTGGCTTCCTTCTTCTTCTTTTGAATTATTCGTCTTGGAGTATTGCCAGTATTAACACACAGATTGGCAATATGAGCAGTTTCCGGCATTGAACTTTGGGTTTGAACACTGGTATTTGAACTCAAATACCGGTGTTCGAACACAGAGTTCGAACACTTGGTTCAAACACTGGTTTTATGCTTAACACCTTTGAACTCAGGGTTTAACTCGAGTTCCAATGTGTGTACCGAGCTCCCTCCCCTGGAACTCTACCCACGTGTTCGAGAACCCAAGATTCGAACACCCAAAAACCTATGCTCGGTCTGGAAAAGCCTACAAGCAATACAGTTCAAGCTTAAGGCTTTCAATTTCTGTGGCGTCTGTTGAAATGTGAACTGCGTACAAGCTTTTTCGAAACTGGGCTCGAACACCGGTGTTTAAACCCTGGTTGCAAACACCGGTGTTTGTTTTCTTGTGTTGAAACACCGATGTTTGAACTCTAAGATTCACCTTTCCAGAGTTTCCAATGGACTCCGTGCAGAAACGCTCCATGATGGACTTCAATCGGGGCAGCCGAGAAGTCGAGTGGGAACACTACAAGCAGTGGCGAGGTCTCAGGTCGGAAGAAATTTATGCAGTCGTCAAATTCGGAGGTGAAAGAGCTTGGGCTGGAAGTGCTGTATGAATGTTTGTTCTTGTGCTTCAAGGTGGAGGTGTGGTATGTTGTTTTGTTTCCCTAGTAGGAGGAATGTGTGGTCCTTGTGGTGATGTCAGTCGTTTTTGGACACGATCCACCCAAAAACGGTGAAGACCACACCGTACTCACAACGCCTTGGCATCGCAGGCTGCCCCATCGAGGCTGTTCCTCTGCTGGCTGTGATCCGACACTCTTGGAGCTCTTATTGGCTCCGATACCCATGTCACGGACATGAAGTCTGTCCAGTTTTCACGCGACACGTCTCACACCACAGAGCTGCTGTCACGCATCAACCACAACAAGCCGGACCTTGACAGCATAGCATTGACACACTGCCACTGCGCCACCCCACCCATCCCCAACCCCTCAAAAAAGCAAGCACTAGTAATTAGCCTTAGCCGATGAGTTCGACGAATACATGAGCGGCTTGGTTCACGATCCACCATCTACCACCGCACAGCCAGCTGACCCACAATCGAACCACCGCATTTTGCAGCTGGTGCCGAAGCCAAAGCCCAGTCAGCTGCAGCAGCACCCCCAAGCGGCCCCTTCCACCCCGTGCAAAACGTCCCCACCATCACCTGCACCGCAACACTCATCTCCAATTCCCAACCAGCGCTGTCGTCAACTCCACCCCAACCTCATCACTGCAGTCACACCCAGTCCACTACCATCCACCACCGCAATAGCAGCTACAGACAGTCCAGCGTCCACGATCAAAAGACGCACACAAACTCGGCAAAACCCGACATCTTTGTACCGCCGCCGGACCACCGGTGGTTCTGTGCGCCCATTCTGATGCGGATATCCAACGATGGATTGGCACACTACGAGACAAGACGTAGGAAGTCCGCGCCAAAATTGAAGAGCTCTGCTCAAGTAGTACCCCAGCCAAACTACCGAACAAACAGAGCACTCCAGAAGAACGCGGAAGCTGGAATTTGCCACAGCAACATGTGCGTCAAGCTACAGTCAATCCATCTGATCCGCATCCTTCGCGTCATTGCTTACTTCACCGAGTGACTCATCGCACTGCAACGCATCATCCCACAGCATCAGTTTTGCCAATAACTCTACACACCTCACAACACCATTACCACACCGACGCACCCAATGCCCGAAGCTCACTCTGCCACGAAAGCACATGAAATCGGCCTGTGGCTCGCAGGCCGTGCATACTTCACGCCCTCACCCATTACCACGCAGCAACGTGGTCATCACAGACTAACAGACAACTGTGCCATCCGAACACAACTTCACCACACCATCTGCCGCGTTGCCGCAACACGCCACCACGAAAGCAACCAAAAACCGCAAATTCCGACAACTTCCGCGATCGGACCGCTGTCGTAGATGCCATTTTGACGAGCAGTTCAGTCACTGCCATTTTGACGAGCAGTTCAGTCACCTTCACAGCCTCCCAGACACTACAACCAATTCACATACACCACCAGCACCACACCCCACGCCAACACGCCAGCAACCCTCCCCAACGACTTTATTCCATTCTCACCTGCTCTTCCGCCGGCACCGAGCCTCACTACACGGCGAGTGGGGTAGCTTTACAGATGAAGCTTTCATCTGTCGACGGCGTGGGGTGTTTCGCAACTCCGAAAGATGGAGTGCCCACGCAGGGCACTTGCATGCAAAGTAAAGGCCCTTCTCCTCGTGGGGCTGGCAGTCCGCTGCATTCGCATTTTAACACGTTTCACATGTCTGCAGTGCCTGTCACACACTTTTAGTTTTCATGTCTCACCCTGCTGCACTTGCGACAGGTCAGTGGCCTCCGATGAGGAATCGTCCTGGCACTCAGACATGGCCATTCTTGAGCACTTGGTCAGCTCTCGTCTGCAGGAGTTTCGCAACAATCCCCTGACGACACAAGCTAGACCAAAAAAAAGCACGCTCCAAGAAGAGCAAGAAGCACTACAAAAGCAAGAAGCCCAAGAAGACTTCTCGCAAGACACGCAAGACTCAACACAGCGGTCAATCAGAACGCCTCAGCTCGCAGCGAATCACCGGAACATTCGAGAGATTCTACGCCAGATTCTATGCGTTTAGACAATGACACTGTTTCGGCTCTGCACCGCCGACACTCAGCACGACAACTCTCAGCTCTCGACGACATCAAGACCCGCTGCGGCCTCAAGAGTTGTGCCAAGATGCTAGTGAGAGCTGCTTACAAGTGCCCTTGTCACTTCTTGAGTGCCCTTCAGTTTGGTAGCAGGTGTCCAGGACGTTGCTGATGTGATATTCTCCCGTTTCGCTGGCACTGCATGATTTTGCCCGTGCCGCTCACACAGTGGATAAGCCAACTGGCAGAAGCGGGACAAGTAGTAGAAATCCTTGAGCCGCGGGCCGCGAATGAATCCGAAACGAGGATGCACAACGCAAGTACATGCCAGTGGTGTTCGCGCGGCCGCGAACACGAGTCAACGCGTTTGCGAGGAGGCCCGCGGGCATCGGTCATCCGGAAGACTGACCAACCCTAAAGGCCCTAGCGTGTTCATGGATGGCTCAAAGATGTCCGATGGAATGCTCCGTGATCGTTTTCGAAGTGGGTGAGCCTGCTAATTGGAGTGTTCACCGAGCTCTATCCGCCACAAGCGGCACGAGAAGGCCTACGAAAAGCATTGTCGCAAGCTCAGCGACCTTTTCCGACGAGTCCTCGAGTTGCCCGACTGTCGGATCCGCTTGTCTCTCGGCATTCCTGCACAGAATGCTGAGAAAGCGATTGTGCTTTGCCGCCCCGTTCGCAGTGGAGCTGCACATGGTCCTGCTGTTCTCACAGGCGTGAAGATTCTAGTTACTCGAGTTACTGACAATTCTGCGACAAGAAAACGGCCTTGCAGGGTTCATGGCCTCACCACCGAGATTGTCTAAGGGGGGAAGGTGAAATCGAGGCTTCACAGCGCTCCATTGGGCTGGAGTGGGAAGTCCCGCGTGATTGCGTGCCCGGCACTCATCTGGAGGCGGCCAACCTACGAGAGCAAGCTTTTTGCGAATTGATCGCATGCTGGAGGACCCCGCGGACTGAACAGCACTGTTGGCCGGCCTGATGATTCACACAATGTGTTGATAGATGCGCCCAAGAGCTTCACCTTCTGCTGGTTGGACGAGTTTTGGCAAGCAGGAGTTGTTCTCACCAGTCCATGATCATGTGCCTCTTACCCACGGGGTTGTGTAGAAAGGCAAAGGCAAGGGCAAAGAGTCGTCTGTGGACGATGAGCCCCCTGCTTCGGAGGGGATGTTCTGTGGAGTTTCTCCTTCACAGCGCTGCGCGACACTTCTCGAGACGCGCGCATTCTGTGGAGTTTCCCCTCAGCTTGGCGGATTCAGAACGCAGTCGGAACGCGCGTTTTCCTCTTAGCTTGGCGGATTCAGAACGCAGTCCGGACACGCGTTCTGTGGAGTTACTCTGGAGGCCCCTTCACAACAGCCACCACAATCCTGACAATTTCCGGACCCAGAAGTGGGCTTGTTGGAAGCACTACAGAATCTGAATCTCGCCACCTGCTTCAGAAACTTCGATTATGTCTTGGCCTGCTCCGAACGCAGTCATGACTACACGAGCCATGCAAAGCATTGCCAAGATCCGGCGTCGCAGGAAATCTGTGGGAAACCCATAGGAAACCATCGGAAACCAGACCGGAAACCTGCAGAAACCCTTAAGAGGGAACAGATTCACTTTTGAGGAGCATATCTATCTAGAATTCATGGGAAACCATAGCAGGCCATAACAAACATGTGGAAAACGCTGGGAAAACAGGAAACCGCAGGAAACGTGTGGGAAACTTACAGGAAACCACAGGAAACCATCGGAAACCAGACCGGAAACCATCAGAAACCCCGTACGAGGAACAGACTCACTTTTGAGGAGCATATCTATCTAGAATTCATGGGAACCAAAGCAGACCACAACAAAGGTGTGGAAAACGCTCGGAAACCTGGAGGAAACCCCAGGAAACCCATGGGAAACGCATAGGAAACCACAGGAAACCATCGGAAACCAGACCGGAAACCATCGGAAACCCCTATGAGGGGACAGATTCACCCTTTGAGCATTTACAAAAGGTTAATGGCAAGGGAAGGGGGTGAACTGCACCGTCGACAGCACTCCACACTTCATCATCCCAGCCAATCGCAGTATTATACTTCCACTCGTGCCCAAAGGGTGAACAAGTTCTTCCGGATCTGTGTTTTGGAGAGCACGCACGGCCAGACAAGAATGCTTTCACATTGCTGATGAACCTAGTTGAAGTCCTTATGTAACTGAGGTCTCAAGTGCAAACTTCTGTCGGCTTCGCTGTACATTTTTTGTGTATACTAATATGGCTAATATGCTACTATGTACAGTCATGTACAGAATGGACAGCAAAGGGTGAGCCTACCAAGACCTAATGTGTGTGAGTCTCCACGACAAAGGGCCAAGAAAAGCTTTTGATTCAAGTGCAAGTGTCGCGAACATCTGCTGGGGCTTGAACCAACCGCGCAGGCCCCGAAATCATCATCACATGTGAGCAACGGCCTCCCGACAACCCTTGCACGGCTCGCCGGCGTGCCACAACCCTTGAGCCTCTCAACAACAGCCGGGCCGGCTCACTCGGCCTTACCATTTGGGCGGGACACCTGCGTGTTGCGCAGCATGTCGCCAACGACAACAAGGTCAACAAGGTCGGCTCTAGAAAGCTCCAAACATTGTGGGCCCACACCTGGTTTTCCAGTTCTTCTTGATGGCCTTGGAAATATATGCCTGACGCTGGACATATCCAATCGCCGAGCGGCCACAGCCACGGCGGCGGACTCAACGAACCGCTGCTGAAGCAAACTCAGATTCTGAAGTGCCTTCCACGGGCCCACTTCTGGGTCCGGAAATTGTCAGGATTTTGGTGACTGCTGCGCAGGGGCCTCCAGAGTTGCTGCAGCATCCTGCAGCGAATCCTGCACTTGGCAAGGACACATGCCGCAACTTGATTCTTTGAACCGAAGATGTGTTCAAGACAAGCAGTGACTGGGTGCTACATTTTGGAGTTATCCAGCTGCATCTTGCTGACCAACTGGTAACATTGGACGGTATTCCTTGATCCGAGTCCAGATTTTGGCGATTCCGACAACGAGCTCGAAAGTGGTTCCCCGCGAACAAATGCGGCCCCAAAAATGGGGCCGTTTTCTGAGCCTGCGGGAATTGTGCCAATATTAGATGGCTCCAAAAACGGGTCCGAATTCTGGACCCGTTTTTGGCCCCGCTCTTTACCCGGAGCTTTGCCCTTTTATTGAATTCTCAATTCACAAAGAACTTCAAAGAACGGCCGCCAACAGGTGTTGTGAAAGTCACAACTTCTCCTCTGTTTTAAGCAGCCACAACAGCGACTACAGCTTGAGCATCTTGATCTGCTGCAGATTCTGAGGCAACAGCACCGATATGGTGTAGCTGAGCTATGAAAATCAACAAACTTAAGAAGATCTCCCGGCACAGTTGCCGCAGCATCCTGCAGCGAATCCTGCTCTTGGCAAGGACACATGCCGCAACTTGATTCTTTGAACCGAAGATGTGTTCAAGACAAGCAGTGACTGGGTGCTACATTTTGGAGTTATCCAGCTGCATCTTGCTGACCAACTGGTAACATTGGACGGTATTCCTTGATCCGAGTCCAGATTTTGGCGATTCGACAACGAGCTCGAAAGTGGTTCCCCGCGAACAAATGCGGCCCCAAAAATGGGGCCGTTTTCTGAGCCTGCGGGAATTGTGCCAATATTAGATGGCTCCAAAAACGGGTCCGAATTCTGGACCCGTTTTTGGCCCCGCTCTTTAGCCGGAGCTTTGCCCTTTTATTGAATTCTCAATTCACAAGAACTTCAAAGAACGGCCGCCAACAGGTGTTGTGAAAGTCACAACTTCTCCTCTGTTTTAAGCAGCCACAACAGCGACTACAGCTTGAGCATCTTGATCTGCTGCAGATTCTGAGGCAACAGCACCGATATGGTGTAGCTGAGCTATGAAAATCAACAAACTTAAGAAGATCTCCCGGCACAGTTGCCGCAGCATCCTGCAGCGAATCCTGCACTTGGCAAGGACACATGCCGCAACTTGATTCTTTGAACCGAAGATGTGTTCAAGACAAGCAGTGACTGGGTGCTACATTTTGGAGTTATCCAGCTGCATCTTGCTGACCAACTGGTAACATTGGACGGTATTCCTTGATCCGAGTCCAGATTTTGGCGATTCCGACAACGAGCTCGAAAGTGGTTCTCCGCGAACAAATGCGGCCCCAAAAATGGGGCCGTTTTCTGAGCCTGCGGGAATTGTGCCAATATTAGATGGCTCCAAAAACGGGTCCGAATTCTGGACCCGTTTTTGGCCCCGCTCTTTACCCGGAGCTTTGCCCTTTTATTGAATTCTCAATTCACAAAGAACTTCAAAGAACGGCCGCCAACAGGTGTTGCGAAAGTCACAACTTCTCCTCTGTTTTAAGCAGCCACAACAGCGACTACAGCTTGAGCATCTTGATCTGCTGCAGATTCTGAGGCAACAGCACCGATATGGTGTAGCTGAGCTATGAAAATCAACAAACTTAAGAAGATCTCCCGGCACTGTTGCTGCAGCATCCTGCAGCGAATCCTGCTCTTGGCAAGGACACATGCCGCAACTTGATTCTTTGAACCGAAGATGTGTTCAAGACAAGCAGTGACTGGGTGCTACATTTTGGAGTTATCCAGCTGCATCTTGCTGACCAACTGGTAACATTGGACGGTATTCCTTGATCCGAGTCCAGATTTTGGCGATTCCGACAACGAGCTCGAAAGTGGTTCCCCGCGAACAAATGCGGCCCCAAAAATGGGGCCGTTTTCTGAGCCTGCGGGAATTGTGCCAATATTAGATGGCTCCAAAAACGGGTCCGAATTCTGGACCCGTTTTTGGCCCCGCTCTTTAGCCGGAGCTTTGCCCTTTTATTGAATTCTCAATTCACAAGAACTTCAAAGAACGGCCGCCAACAGGTGTTGTGAAAGTCACAACTTCTCCTCTGTTTTAAGCAGCCACAACAGCGACTACAGCTTGAGCATCTTGATCTGCTGCAGATTCTGAGGCAACAGCACCGATATGGTGTAGCTGAGCTATGAAAATCAACAAACTTAAGAAGATCTCCCGGCACAGTTGCTGCAGCATCCTGCAGCGAATCCTGCTCTTGGCAAGGACACATGCCGCAACTTGATTCTTTGAACCGAAGATGTGTTCAAGACAAGCAGTGACTGGGTGCTATATTTTGGAGTTATCCAGCTGCATCTTGCTGACCAACTGGTAACATTGGACGGTATTCCGTGATCCGAGTCCAGATTTTGGCGATTCCGATAACGAGCTTCTGAACCTGCAGGAATTGTGCCAATATTAGATGGCTCCAAAAACGGGTCCGAATTCTGGACCCGTTTTTGGCCCCACTCTTTACCCGGAGCTTTGCCCTTTTATTGAATTCTCAATTCACAAAGAACTTCAAAGAACGGCCGCCAACAGGTGTTGTGAAAGTCACAACTTCTCCTCTGTTTTAAGCAGCCACAACAGCGACTACAGCTTGAGCATCTTGATCTGCAATCTGCTGCAAATTCTGAGGCAACAGCACCGATATGGTGTAGCTGAGCTATGAATCAACAAACTTCGGAAGATCTCCTGGCACTCTGGAGTTTCCTTCACAACAGCCACCACAATCCTGACAATTTCCGGACCCAGAACTGGGCTTGTTGGAAGCACTACAGAATCTGAACCTTGATGGAAATGTAGGACATGTGGAAGAAAACAAGAAACCACAGGAAACGTGTGGGACTCTCCAGCATGAAGAAGAGATTCTCTTCTGAGAGGAGAGTGAGACGCAAGGCAGCTGCACGTTTCAAGTCCGCCAAAGAGATTTTGTTGGTTTGGCTCACTTTGGTGTTGTTCATGACAGCCAAAGCAAAATTGAAATCTTGTCGGAATGAGGAGCCGGCCGCAGCGAAGTTAACATTGTTCACTTTCCATTTGAAATGCCATTCCAATCGGCCGAATTTATGGCTTGCTCATATAAAGGAAAGGCAAAAAGGCCTAAAGCTGAAACAAGCTCGTTGGAACTGCTGCTAAAGCAAAGGGCAAGTCCAATTTGTCGTGCCTCGGAGAAGCATAAAGCACCGTATTCCGAAGCTGCTGGATCTGCATCAATTTTTTCCAAGAAGTAAGATGCACACCAGCTGGCAACTCCAAACAAGCTGCAACCTACAAGCACTGCCAATCCAACAAAGATGCACGCTTGCAATTTCTGCCAAGAATCTGGCTGCAAACACTTTTTTTTGTGGCTTGACTGGACCTCGTCGACTACGGCTGTAGCACTCGGTCCCTACAAACAAGCGAAGTAAACACAAACTACAAATTGGCAAAGCGGTAAGACAGAAAAGCGAAGCTCTACAAAGGGTTGCGGCGCACAGGCTTTGCCGGGGTAGCCGTTCAGCACCAAACTGCGGAGTCTCAGCGACCGGTCAGGAGCAACAAAGAGCCGTCGCTCAGAGTTGCCCAAAACAACAGGTGGAGCCAAGTCCAGACTCCGGTTACCGTTCTAGTCGCCAGACAACGGACAATCCCTGTGTTTTGTTCACGATCGTGCAAACCAAAATCCAAAAGTCCACGGCTAACTGCAATGTGAGCGGCTTCTGGAAGAGTGCCACTGGCAACAAATGTGGGTAACACCGACAGGCAACCTGCCAAGATCCAACGCGTGACAAGTTGTGCAACCAGTCCGCTCGGTGCACATGACCTCCAACAGAAGCGAATCAATGTCGCAAGCGGTGAGTTGGAACACAGGGTCAGCTGCTAAGAAGGTAGAAATGCCAAGATGGACATTGACATGCAGGTCACCGCTTCCACGGCATCGTCGCACGGTTGTAAATGGCATACTTGTTATGTTGGCTATTGGAATAATAGATCTTTCTGAAGTGTCGCTTGGTCTCTGGAAGTGCCATTTCCTTGGTTTGGAGATTAGATGCTAACATGCATTGGTGGGAAAACAATTTGATTTGGACGATCTTTGACCTGCAGGCGAAAGCGATGGTGTTTTGCAATTATATATGCATGCTGTGTGCAACAGTGAACATGCTATGGCACTCGTGTGCCACCGTCGACTCTTCGCATGAATTTTCTACTGAATCAATGTTTGGATCGAGCTCACGATATCTGATCGGGTAGCATTCCTGTAGCCTCCTCCGGATTGATGGCACCGGCTCTAAGCAAGACCGGCAAAGGTCCGCAGAACAGGATGGCCAAGGCCGTGGCTGCAAAGAGCAAGGCCGCTAAGATCTCGCATGCTAAGGTTATAAGGTTCTGAGGCAGCCTTGGATTGGAAACTATCGACAAGATTAAAAAGCGTTTCTAAAGCATTTCTGAAGCGTTTCGAAAAAGCGCTCAGGGAGCGTTTGCTGGGGCAGGTGCGTTCTGAAGAAGCGTTTTGTTTAGCCACCGGATTGTCAGTGGCATGAAGTAGCTTCAGAGACGGTCCTAGACCCTATAAGCCCCAAGCCCCGAATCCTGGACCGCTTACTAGCGGCTATAGCGCCTAGGAGGCACCCAAGAAATCAGAAGTGGCATCGACCCCTCCCTATCTCCCCACGTCAACCCCCGGCTCCGCACCCTTCCCTAACCTTGCGTCTCTCGCAAAGCGTTTTCGGAGCGTTTTGGATTTTGGAAGCGTTTCCAAGAAAGCGTTTTCGGAGCGTTTTCGCAGATGGTTTTTTTCCAATAGCATTTGGCAAAGCGTTGTCGGAGCGTTTTCGGAGCGTTTTCGGAGCTGATTTAAACATTCAGATATCTGATCTAAAGAATTAGATTTGTATTAAATAGTAGGAATTTACTTAGGCTGCTATATTTAAATATTATAGGACTTCACTTAGCTAGGAGCGTTTTCGGAGCGTTTTCGGAGCGATTTTGGAGCGTTTTCGGAGCGTTTTCGGAGCGTTTTCGGAGCGTTTTCGTAGCGTTTTGGGAGCGTTTTTGGTGCGTTTTCGGTGCGTTCTCGGACTGAGGAAGCGTTTTTGGAGCGTTTTCGGGTCCAGTAGCGTTTCCGGAGCCTTCACGGGGCGTTTAGTTCCGGAGGTTGGGAGGGAAGGAAGGAACGAACCAAGGCGAGAAGAGGGGGAGGGGAGGGCGGGAGGGAGGGGAGGGCGGGAAGTAATGATGCGCATGATGCTTGCGCACGGCAAAGCGGGCTGGTGGACAGAGCAACAAGGCGCACACACACACACACACACATACGAACACGTCAACCAAAACGCTTTTTACAAACGCTCTCTGCACAGGAACTGCTGCCAAAACGCTTTCCAACAATGCTCCGAAAACACTCCATAAACGCTTTTTTATTGTAAACCGCACCACCCAGTGCCAGGCTCCTGGAACCTTATAATGCTAAGGATAAGGCCGAAAAGACAACCTCCAAGAGAAAGCCAAGACTGCCAGCGGATGGGCCCCACCCCCTTTGACAAAGGGTGGCTTAAGCCCCCCTTTAAGCCCCCCTTTAAGCCCCTTTAAAGCCCCCTTTAAAGGGGTCTTCCCTAAGGGGGGGGGGGGGTGGCTGGCTTAAACAGGGTCTATTTGGAAGCTGGCATTCGGGCCTTGCTGTGGTCATATATCCTCACACGAAGGCCGGCGAGCTGGTCCCAGCGAGCTAGGGCACGTATTGGAACAACATTCTGTTAATGTCAGGTTTGTGTCACAAGACCTGAGTCGGACAGCAAGCTAACACAAAGAAAGCGACAAGCAGCAACCAAACAGGCCCCTCCAACTTCACGAGAATTCAAAAATCTGCGTTTACCCATCGGTCGGAAAGAAAAGAACTCCTCTCTCTCTTGATCAGGGGATTGGATCCCGAAAAGATGGAGAACAGCATACGCACCAGAAGAAGAAACCTCCGTTCTCTCTTGGCAACGGAAAGAGATCTTGATTATTTCCTTTACCTTTTCAAAAGATGGACAAGGGCATACGCTCAAGAAGAAAGGGCGGAGATTCCCCACCCCTCAACGAAAACACGGAGAAAGTCCCTCCAAGTCATTCAGCTGATCTCTAGCAGCGAGCTCCTCTACCTCTTGGTAACTCTCCATCTCCTCTGACGATAAATGAAGAGAGCTCGCTGCTTCGTCATCCGCAAGAGATGAGCTTCTTTTCTCCAAAAGGGTAAGGAAGAGATCCCTTGGCACATCCCCTACCGCAGCATCTCCAAGGAGCAGAGAACCCTTCCAACTTCACAAGAAAAAAGGAACTCCGGCTGCCTCCTAGTCGACAACAAGAGAGAGGATCTCCTTGTCGTCCCCTCTTTCTCCTCAAGGGATAGAAGAGAGATAGCTTTCAAGAAGTGAGGATCTCAATCTTCAAAAGAAGAGTCTGATCCTCCCCTTAGCCTTCAACAAGACATGAGCAGCCCTCTACCCCGTCCCCTGAATTGGCTTCCAAAAAAACAAATCCTCTGCCTCATCCTCCACAAGAAGAGACTGAGAGCAATCTAAGGGGGCAGAAGAAAGCGCCATCTCAACAAAGCAAGCAGGCCGCTCCAACTTGACGAGAAAGAAGAGGGCTCCGTTTACCCCTCTGCAACAAGAGACCTCCTTTCTTTCTTGATAAGGGGGGGACGCTCAAGAAGAAAGGGTGGAGCTCCCCCCAATTTTCAAGTAGAGACATCTGGTCATCCCTCAGCATTCAAAAGGAAATGACCTCATGCTCCAAAACAAGAAGAGAGTCCCCAGGGTATTCGTGGCAACAGAAGAGAGCATCCCTTTTTACCTCTTGGTATGTCGCCTTTTCGTCTTAAGAAGATTGAAGAGACCTCGCTCCTCGCAAGAAAGGACAGAGCTCCCCTAGCTTCCAAAAAGAAAGATTTTCTACCTCATCCTCATCCTCCACAAGAAATGACTGAGAGCTTCCTCCTATGCAATGAGACGTAAGAGAGCTCCATCTCAGTCCAGCAAACAGGCCCCTCCAACTGAACGAGAATTCAAATTCAAATGTCTCCGTTTACCCATCGGTGGGAAAGAAGATAACTCCTTTCTCTCTTCATAACGGGATTGGATCTTGAGCATTTCTTTTACCTTTTCAAAAGATGGGAAACAGCATACGCACAAGAAGAAGAAACCTCCTTTCTCTCTTGGCAGTGGAAAGAGATCCTGATTGTTTCCCTTACCTTTTCAAAAGATGGAAAAGGGCATACGCTCAAGAAGAAAAGGCGGAGATTCCCCCACCCCTCAACGAAAACACGGAGAAAGTCCCTCCAAGTCATTCAGCTGATTTCTAGCAGCGAGCTCCTCTACCTCTTGGTAACTCCCCATCTCCTCTGACGATAAATGAAGGGAGCTCCCTTCTAGTCGAAGAAGACAAGGCTCAACGCATCTCCAGTTTCAAAAAGAACTGCGGCTGCCTCTTATAGTCGACAAGATGAGAGAGGAGCTCCTTGTCGTCCCCTCTGCCTCTTCAAGGGATAGAAGAGGGATAGCTTTCAAGAAGTGAAGACAGAGCTCGCTCAATCTTCAAAAGAAGGGGAGGATCAGACTTCAACAAGACATGAGCAGCCCTCTACCCCATGCGCTGAATTAGCTTCCAAAAAGACAAATCCTCTGCCTCATCCTCGACAAGAAGAGACTGAGGGCTTCCTCCAATCTAATGGGACAGAAGAAAGCGCCATCTAAACAAAGCAAACAGGCCGCTCCAACTTCATGAGAAAGAAGAGGGCTCCGTTTAGCCCTCGGCAAGAAGAGACCTCCTTTCTTTCCTGATAAGGGGAGGGGATCCTGATTATTTCCGTTGCCGTTTTAACAATGGAAGAGAGCATACACTCAAGAAGAAAGGGTGGAGCTCCCCCCAATTTTCAAATTAGAGACATCTGGTCGCCCCTCAGCCTTCAAAAGGAAACGACCTCATGCTCCAAAATAAGAAGAGAGTCCCCTGGATATTCGTGGCAACAGAAGAGAGCATCCTTCTAGCAGAGAGCCTTTTTACCTCTTGGCATGTCGCCTTTTCGTCTTAAGAAGATAGAAGAGACCTCGCCCCTCGCAAGAAAGGACAGAGCTGCCCTAGCTTCCAAAAAGAAAGATTTTCTACCTCATCCTCCACAAGAAATCACTGAGAGCTTCCTCCCATGTAATGAGACGCAAGAGAGCTGCATCTCAGCCCAGCAGACAGGCCCCTCCAACTTCACGAGAATTCAAAGGTCTCCGTTTACCCATCGGTCGGACCGAAGATAACTCCTTTCTCTCTTCATAAGGGGATTGGATCTTGAGCATTTCTTTTACCTTTTCAAAAGATGGAAAACAGCATACGCACAAGAAGAAAAACCTCCTTTCTCTCTTGGAAGTGGAAAGAGATCCTGATTATTATCTTTACGCTCAAGAAGAAACGGTAGGGATTCCCCCACCCCTCAACGAAAACACGGAGACAGCCCCTCGAAGTCATTCAGCTGATTTCTAGCAGCGAGCTCCTCTACCTCTTGGTAGGTCTCCATGTCCCCTGAAGAGAATTGAAGGGAGCTCGCTTCTAGTCGAAGAAGACAAGGCTCAAAGCATCTCCAATTTCAAAAAGAACTGCGGCTGCCTCTTAGTCGACAAGAAGAAAGAGGAGCTCCTTGTCGTCCCCTCTTCCTCCTCAAGGGATAGAAGGGAGATAACTCTCAAGAAGTGAGGACAGAGCTCTCTCAATCGACAAAAGAAGAGTCCGATCCTCCCTGCAGCCTTCAACAAGACATGAGCAGCCCTCTACCCCACCCTCTGAATCAAGAAAGAAACCCTTCTAACCTTTCTTTCTTGATAAGGGGGGGGATGCTCAAGAAGAAAGGGTGGAGCTCCCCCCAATTTTCAAGTAGAGACATCTGGTCATCCCTCAGCCTGCAAAAGGAAAAGACCTCATGCTCCAAAATAAGAAGAGAGTCCCCAGGATATTCGTGGCAACAGAAGAGAGCATCCCTTTTTACCTCTTGGTATGTCGCCTTGTCGTCTTAATTAAGAAGATAGAAGAGACATCGCTCCTAGCAAGAAAGGACAGAGCTCCCCTAGCTTCCAAAAAGAAAGATTTTCTACCTCATCCTCCACAAGAAATCACTGAGAGCTTCCTCCTATGCAATGAGGCGTAAGAGAGCTCCATCTCAGTCCAGCAGACAGGCCCCTCCAACTTCACGAGAATTCAAAGGTCTCAGTTTACCCATCGGTCGGAAAGAAGATAACTCCTTTCTCTCTTCATAAGGGGATTGGATCTTGAGCATTTCTTTTGCCTTTTCAAAAGATGGAAGACAGCATACGCACAAGAAGAAGAAACCTCCTTTCTCTCTTGGCAGTGGAAAGAGATCCTGATTGTTTCCCTTACCTTGTCAAAAGATGGAAAAGGGCATACGCTCAAGAAGAAAAGGCGGAGATTCCCCCACCCCTCAACGAAAACACGGAGAAAGTCCCTCCAAGTCATTCAGCTGATTTCTAGCAGCGAGCTCCTCTACCTCTTGGTAACTCTCCATCTCCTCTGACGATAAATGAAGGGAGCTCCCTTCTAGTCGAAGAAGACAAGGCTCAACGCATCTCCAGTTTCAAAAAGAACTGCGGCTGCCTCTTATAGTCGACAAGATGAGAGAGGAGCTCCTTGTCGTCCCCTCTTCCTCTTCAAGGGATAGAAGAGGGATAGCTTTCAAGAAGTGAAGACAGAGCTCGCTCAATCTTCAAAAGAAGGGGAGGATCAGACTTCAACAAGACATGAGCAGCCCTCTACCCCATGCTCTGAATTAGCTTCCAAAAAGACAAATCCTCTGCCTCATCCTCGACAAGAAGAGACTGAGGGCTTCCTCCAATCTAATGGGACAGAAGAAAGCGCCATCTCAACAAAGCAAACAGGCCGCTCCAACTTCATGAGAAAGAAGAGGGCTCCGTTTAGCCCTCGGCAAGAAGAGACCTCCTTTCTTTCCTGATAAGGGGAGGGGATCCTGATTATTTCCGTTGCCGTTTTAACAATGGAAGAGAGCATACACTCAAGAAGAAAGGGTGGAGCTCCCCCCAATTTTCATATTAGAGACATCTGGTCGCCCCTCAGCCTTCAAAAGGAAACGACCTCATGCTCCAAAATAAGAAGAGAGTCCCCTGGATATTCGTGGCAACAGAAGAGAGCATCCTTCTAGCAGAGAGCCTTTTTACCTCTTGGCATGTCGCCTTTTCGTCTTAAGAAGATTGAAGAGACCTCGCTCCTCGCAAGAAAGGACAGAGCTGCCCTAGCTTCCAAAAAGAAAGATTTTCTACCTCATCCTCCACAAGAAATCACTGAGAGCTTCCTCCCATGTAATGAGACGCAAGAGAGCTGCATCTCAGCCCAGCAGACAGGCCCCTCCAACTTCACGAGAATTCAAAGGTCTCCGTTTACCCATCGGTCGGACCGAAGATAACTCCTTTCTCTCTTCATAAGGGGATTGGATCTTGAGCATTTCTTTTACCTTTTCAAAAGATGGAAAACAGCATACGCACAAGAAGAAAAACCTCCTTTCTCTCTTGGAAGTGGAAAGAGATCCTGATTATTATCTTTACGCTCAAGAAGAAACGGTAGGGATTCCCCCACCCCTCAACGAAAACACGGAGACAGCCCCTCGAAGTCATTCAGCTGATTTCTAGCAGCGAGCTCCTCTACCTCTTGGTAGGTCTCCATGTCCCCTGAAGAGAATTGAAGGGAGCTCGCTTCTAGTCGAAGAAGACAAGGCTCAAAGCATCTCCAATTTCAAAAAGAACTGCGGCTGCCTCTTAGTCGACAAGAAGAAAGAGGAGCTCCTTGTCGTCCCCTCTTCCTCCTCAAGGGATAGAAGGGAGATAACTCTCAAGAAGTGAGGACAGAGCTCTCTCAATCGACAAAAGAAGAGTCCGATCCTCCCTGCAGCCTTCAACAAGACATGAGCAGCCCTCTACCCCACCCTCTGAATCAAGAAAGAAACCCTTCTAACTTCACGAGAAATAAGAGAACTCCGGGTGCCGTTTAGTCGACAATAAGAAAGAGGAGCTCCATGTCGCCACCTCTTCCTCTACAAGGGATAGAAGAGAGATATCTTTCAAGAAGTGAGGACAAAGCGTTCTCATTCCTAGTTATTCTTGGCAAGAGCAGATTTCTCTAGAGGAGATTTCTTATACCTTTCTCAGTCGCCAGCCTTCAAAAGAAAAGACCTCATGCTCCAAAGCAAGAAGACAGTCCCCGCAGGTTGTTCGTGGCAAAAGAACAGCGCATCACGAGAAACAAAGGAGCTCCGACTGCCTCTCTGGCGATAAGAAGAAAACTTCTTTCTTCTCTGTTCGTCAGGACCGACAGCTCCTGAACATCTCCTCCTCGAGAAAAAACTTGGAAGGGAGGTTACGATCAGGAAGGAAGGATAGAGCTTTTCCAAATTTCAAACCTTGACAAGAGAAAGGCCGGTCCTCCCCGCGGCCTTCAAAACGAAACGAGAAGCCCAAGCCCTCTACCTTACCCTGCTGTGAAGCAGGAAGAGAGTTCACTCCAAGTTATTCTTGGTAAGAGACGAGAGCTTTATTCGAGCAGAGAGAGCCTTTACCTCTTGGTAAGTCGCTTTTATGTTAAGAAGATTGAAGAGACTTCGCTCCTAGCAAGAGAAGCCAGGGCCCCTCTTGCTTCCAAAAAGAAAAGTCTTCTACCTCATCCTCCACAAGAAATGATTGAGAGCCTCCTCCCATGTAATGAGACGGGAGAGAGGTCCATCTCAGCACAGCAGACAGGCCCCTTCAACTTCACGAAAAACAAGAGAGCTCCATCTACCCATTCGTCGGCAAGAAATTTGCTTTTAGTTGAAGTTCTGCAACAACACAGATAAAATCACAGATCACAAGGGTGTCGCCCCAAGATTTGTAAAGACTCAGATCCCAAAAACCCAGATCGCACGGGGTGTCCCCCTAAGGGTTCGTTGAAAAAACAAGTTCCAAAATAATAAATCGCAAGGGGTGTCCCCCTACAGGTTAATCACAGATCGCAAGGGGTGTCCACCTATGGTGTTGTAAAACCTCGAGATCCCAAAAACGCAGATCGCAAGGGGTGTCTCCCTAAGGTTTTGTGAAAACTCAGAACCGAAAAGCACAGATCGCAAGTGGTGCCCGCCTAAAGCTTGTTATAACAAATAAGTTCCAAAATCACAAATCGCAAGGGGTGTCACCCTAAAGGCTTTTGCGCTAAAACAGATCCCGAAATAATAAATCGCAAGGGATGTCCCCCTAAAGGCTTTCGCGCAAGCTAGATCCCAACATCGCAAGGAATGTCCCCTTAGGTTTTGTAAAAACGCCGATCTCAAAATCACAGATCGTGAGGAGGTCCCCCTACAGGGGTGTCCCCGTTAAGTTTTGTGAAAACTCAGATCCGCAAATCACAAATCGCAAGGGGTGTCCCCCCTAAGGTTTTGTAAGAACTCAGGTCCCGAAATCACAGATCGCAAGGGGTGTCCCCCTAAAGCTTTTTATAACAAATGAATTCTCACAAATCGCAAGGGGTGTTCCGAAAAAGGTTTTGTAAGAACTCAGATCCCGAAATCACAGATCGCAAGGGGTGTCCCCCTAAGGTTTTGTGAAAACTCAGAACCGAAAAGCACAGATCGCAAGTGGTGTCCCCCTAAAGGTTGTTATAACAAATAAGTTCCAAAATCACAAATCGCAAGGGGTGTCCCCTGAAGGCTTTTGCGCTAAAGTAGATCCCGAAATACCAAATCGCAAGGGATGTCTCCCTAAAGGCTTTCGCGCAAGCTAGATCCCAACATGACGAATCGCAAGGAATGTCCCCTTATGTTTTGTAAAAACGCCGATCCCAAAATCACAGATCGTAAGGGGTGTCCCCCTAAGGTTTTGTGAAAACTCAGATCCGCAAAACACAGATCGCAAGGGGTGTCCCCCTGAAGGTTTTTATATCAAATAAGTTCCAAAATCACAAATCGCAAGGGGTGTCCCCCTAAATGTGTTTGTAACAAATATAAGTATCAAAATCACAAATCGCAAGGGGTGTCCACCTAAGGTCTTGTAAGAACTCAGATCCCAAAATCACAGATCGCAAGGGGTGTCCCCTTCAGGTTTTGTGAAAACTCAGATCCGAAAACCACAGATCGCAAGGGGTGTCCCCCTAATCCCTGCGAGCCGCGACCGAGCAGAAAGCCTGTAAATACCGCGTTAAAACAACGGCCAGGGATCCCACACATCTGCGGGCAAAATCTGGCGGAAGTGATGCACCACCGAGCAAAATGCCTGTAAATACCGCATTAAACAAAGGGCCAGGGATTTGACACATCTGTTGTCAAAATCTGGCGGAAGTGAGCAGTCGGTACTTCCGCTAGATTTTGCCAACAGATGTGCGAAATCCCTGGCCCTTTGTTTAATGCGTTATTTACAGGCTGTTTGCTCGGTGGCGGATCACTTCCGCCAGATTTTGCCCGCAGATGTGTGGGATCCCTAGCCCTTGAAGTGGTGGGTGAGAGGGTGGTGGGAGGGTGTTTGGGAGGTAGGGTGGGCAGGAGGTGGAGGGAGTGTGAAGTGGGAGGAAGGGTGGGTGGGGGGGTTGGGACGATGGGTGGGCGCTGAGGGTCGGTCCCCGGCCAGGATTTAAATTATTTAAATTATTTAAATTATTTAAATGGGGCCGGGAATTAAATAATTTAAATAATTTAGATAATTTAAATAATTTAAATCCTGAAGGGGAGGGGTCCCCGGGGGTCCAGGGCCCCGGGAATTAAATAATTTAAATAATTTAAATCCGGAGCCCTTCCCCAGGGTTTAAATTATTTAAATTATTTAAATCCTGGGGCCCGGGGCCCCCGGGAACCCCCCCGGCCAGGATTTAAATTATTTAAATTATTTAAATTATTTAAATTATTTAAATGGGGCCGGGAATTAAATAATTTAAATAATTTAAATAATTTAAATCCTGAAGGGGAGGGGTCCCCGGGGGTCCAGGGCCCCGGGAATTAAATAATTTAAATAATTTAAATCCGGAGCCCTTCCCCAGGATTTAAATTATTTAAATTATTTAAATCCTGGGGCCCCCTGGAACCCCCCCGGCCACGATTTAAATTATTTAAATTATTTAAATGGGGCCGGGAATTAAATAATTTAAATAATTTAAATAATTTAAATAATTTAAATCCTGAAGGGGAGGGGTCCCCGGGGGTCCAGGGCCCCGGGAATTAAATAATTTAAATCCGGAGCCCTTCCCCAGGATTTAAATTATTTAAATGATTTAAATCCTGGGGCCCGGGGCCCCCGGGAACCCCCCCGGCCAGGATTTAAATTATTTAAATTATTTAAATTATTTAAATTATTTAAATGGTGCCGGGAATTAGATAATTTAAATAATTTAAATAATTTAAATAATTTAAATAATTTAAATAATTTAAATCCTGAAGGGGAGGGGTCCCCGGGGGTCCAGGGCCCCGGGAATTAAATAATTTAAATAATTTAAATCCGGAGCCCTTCCCGGGGCCCGGGGCCCCCGGGAACCCCCCCGGCCAGGATTTAAATTATTTAAATTATTTAAATTATTTAAATTATTTAAATGGGGCCGGGAATTCTATAATTTAAATAATTTAAATAATTTAAATAATTTAAATCCTGAAGGGGAGGGGTCCCCGGGGGTCCAGGGCCCCGGGAATTAAATAATTTAAATCCGGAGCCCTTCCCCAGGATTTAAATTATTTAAATGATTTAAATCCTGGGGCCCGGGGCCCCCGGGAACCCCCCCGGCCAGGATTTAAATTATTTAAATTATTTAAATTATTTAAATTATTTAAATGGTGCCGGGAATTAAATAATTTAAATAATTTAAATTAATTTATTTAATTTAAAATCCTGAAGGGGAGGGGTCCCCGGGGGTCCAGGGCCCCGGGAATTAAATAATTTAAATAATTTAAATCCGGAGCCCTTCCCCAGGATTTAAATTATTTAAATTATTTAAATCCTGGGGCCCGGGGCCCCCGGGAACCCCCCCGGCCAGGATTTAAATTATTTAAATTATTTAAATTATTTAAAGTATTTAAATTATTTAAATGGGGCCGGGAATTAAATAATTTAAATAATTTAAATAATTTAAATAATTTAAATAATTTAAATCCTGAAGGGGAGGGGTCCCCGGGGGTCCAGGGCCCCGGGAATTAAATAATTTAAATAATTTAAATCAGGAGCCCTTCCCCAGGATTTAAATTATTTAAATTATTTAAATCCTGGGGCCCGGGGCCCCCGGGAACCCCCCCGGCCAGGATTTAAATTATTTAAATTATTTAAATTATATAAATTATTTAAATGGGGCCGGGAATTAAATAATTTAAATAATTTAAATAATTTAAATCCTGAAGGGGAGGGGTCCCCGGGGGTCCAGGGCCCCGGGAATTAAATAATTTAAATAATTTAAATCCGGAGCCCTTCCCCAGGATTTAAATTATTTAAATTATTTAAATCCCGGGGCCCGGGGCCCCCGGGAACCCCCCCGGCCAGGATTTAAATTATTTAAATTATTTAAATGGGGCCGGGAATTAAATAATTTAAATAATTTAAATCCTGAAGGGGAGGGGTCCCCGGGGGTCCAGGGCCCCGGGAATTAAATAATTTAAATAATTTAAATCCGGAGCCCTTCCCCAGGATTTAAATTATTTAAATTATTTAAATCCTGGGGCCCGGGGCCCCCGGGCACCCCCCCGGCCAGGATTTAAATTATTTAAATTATTTAATTCCCGGCCCTGTCCCCGCCCGGGACCCCCAACCGGGTTTATTTGGAAGCTGGCTCTTGTTTTTATATAAGGGATTTAGGTCACTGTTTCCCTATCTAGAGTGCAAGCACCAGCTTCCAAATAAACCCGGTTTAAGCCGCACACGGGGGGGGGGGGGGGGGGGTAGTTAGATTTTAGATAGTTAGTTTCTGACGGGCGGAACGCGCCGGCGGAAACCTCTAACCAACTCATGGGTACTTGACGGAGATAGATAGGTCTCTGACGGGCGGAGGTTGTTGACGGCCGGAGGTAGCTGACGCGCGGAGGGTGGGTAGCTGACGGGCGGAGGTTGGGGGTAGCTGACGGGCGGAGGTTGCTGACGCGCGGAGGGTGGGTAGCTGACGGGCGGAGGTTGCTGACGGGCTGAGGGGCAGGCGTAGTTAGATAATAGATAGTTAGTTTCTGACGGGCGGAACCCGCCGGCGGAAACCTCTAACCAACTCATGGGTACTTGACGGAGATAGATAGGTATCTGACGGGCGGAGGTTGCTGACGGCCGGAGGTAGCTGACGCGCGGAGGGTGGGTAGCTGATGGGCGGAGGTTGCTGACGGGCGGAGGGTGGGTAGCTGACGGGCGGAGGTTGGGCGGGTAGCTGATGGGCGGAAGTTGCTGACGGGCGGAGGGTGGGTAGCTGACGGGCGGAGGTTGGGCGGGTAGCTGATGGGCGGAGGTTGCTGACGCGTGGGGGGCGGGTATGCTGACGGGCGGAGGTTGCTGACGCGCGGAGGTGGGTAGACGGGTGGAGGTTGCTGACGGGCGGAGGGTGGGTAGCTGGCGGGCGAAGGTTGGACAGAAACCTCTAACCTCTAACCCGTGTCTGACGGGCGGAAACCTCCAACCTCTAACCGATAGTATCTGACGGGCGGAAACCTCTAACCTCTGACCCGTGGGGTACCTGACGGAGATAGATAGTATCTGACGGGCGGAAACCTCTAACCTCTAACTCGTGGGTATCTGACGGAGATAGATAGTATCTGACGGGCGGAAACCTCTAACCTCTAACTCGTGGGTATCTGACGGAGATAGATAGTATCTGACGGGCAGAAACCTCTAACCTCTAACCAGCAGGTAACCGAAGGGGGTTAGAGTAAGAGGTTAGGTGAGGTACATGATGGTGAATCCATCCCCTGCAACAAACACACTAAACTCACTAAACCGGTGCACCGATAGCCTGGCCCGCCCTCATGCGAAAGGTCATGAGCCCTTGAAACAGCCTGTAATACTTGGCGATGTTTGAACATGAGCCGGCAGAATACCGCACCACCTGCTAAAGTTCTGGTAAAGCTTCGGATCCAATCAGCAGCGATATCGAGGAAAGTGCCTGGTAGTACACTGGCTCCACGGCCAACTGCTGTACGGAAGGCTCTCGTGACAACCTCGGCGTAAAGTACCCTCCTGTTGCCTGAAAGACGGTGTACCATCAAGGCTTCAATCTTATAGGGTGGCAAGGCTTATACGGCTTATACCTATACCTACCATTACAGCGCAGCTCAACACCTTGAAAATGAGAGTGGTTCAGCTCTCTTAACTGATCTAGCCCTCGAGACCTTTCTGCCAACCCTGAAAAGAAAGCCATACACGGCGAACTGCCCAAGTCCATGTTGTCTCAGCTGGAGTTTGGAGTCCAGGGCTTTGGCATTTTCTGCAGAACTTCTTCAGATCCGAACAAACCCAAGCCATAAGAGCCGCAACTGAACAACCAGTTAGTCCAGCTAGGTGTCAAGCCAAACGAACTATTACATTGCAAGCCAACAGGAACCCAACGACCTGAACAAAATCGGCTTTGAGTGACAACAGAGTGCAAGACGCACAACTATCTTGTGCCACCAAACGAAAGGACTTTCAAACTCCGTATTATCCCCAAGCCCGCAAAAGAGCCAGCACCCTCATCTTGACGAAGGATTCAAGCTCAAAACACACAGCATCGAGAAATGAAGCCCTGAGCCTCTTGAAAAGACCCCTTTTTGCTACTGGACTCAAGTCAAACCCTAAACCCCTATAAACCCCTAAACTCGAAGCTGCCCTTTATTGTCCCAAGTGACTCGCTCCAAAGGCGGCTCATCTCTGCCAGCCGCGGCCGCGGAGGCCACGGCAAAGGCGGCTGCGGGAGGCCGGTAGGGACCTGGAGAGCCGCATTTTTCTGGCCCACCCCAACAAAAAGGAACTCACACCTAACTTAGGGTGGCTATTTCTAGGGCTTGGTGTAAGGGGGCCTGACCAGCGCATATCGTCATGCGTATGGTTTATGTAGCAAAAAAGGTCGAAATATCAGAGTCGAATAGAGCCTTGAGGGGATATCGGGGTTGGAGCTCCAAGCTACATCAGTCCGGAACACAACCTTCCACGGAGTCCGATCTCAACTCCGGAACGAAACTACGACCCTCAACTGTACTAAATCCCAGAACCAAGAATATCGGGAGGCCCTGAACCCTTTTTTGCATCCGGGCTTGGGAAGTCGGCCGGGGAAGTCAGATTTCTCCCGCCAAGTGTTTCATGAGAGTCAAAGGCTTGACAAACTGATTATCGTGCTGTTGGCATGCAGGCCCTGAACCTAAACCCAAGTTGACAGCTGCTGAGCTGCTCCTGTCGCTGCTTCGGCCCACGCAGATTTGAATGCTTGCTGAGACCTGGGCCAATACAAGGATCAGGGACTCCCGACTCTACCTGCAAACGCGACCCACTTCGGGCCTCAAGGTTTAGGGAAAGTGGGCCGTCATGAGGAATGCCATCCCTTGTGCCCTGAACCCGAAACTTCGATCCGAAACCTTGTACTGTAAGGTTGTTACGAGACAGGGGTGTTGATACGTACACGTCATCTATCAGTCTGAGAACAAAGGCGAGCTGGGCGTTCAGGAAATGTTGGGATGAGTTGCAGTTGCCTCTTTTCGGTGTTCCGTCTAGCGGGGATGAAAAGAGAGCATTCGGCACGGGCGCCGCAACCCTGAACCCTACACCCTAAACCCGGCCAGAGCATGGGGTCACAGAAGCCAGCGCCCCCAAAAACACTGTCCAAGAATAGCCGATCAACAGCCAAACCCGTGAATCCTAAAGCCGGAACCCAAGAAAACCAACAGCTGCGACCTCCGAAGCTTCCTTTTCACTTCCGCATTTTGAACCACTGGGCTGCCCTGCAGAGGAAAGAACTGCTCGGTCGTCAAGTTGTGGCCTTGAAGAAACTCTGGTTTTTGGGGTGGGGCCTTTTGGGTTTCATTGCAAGAGTTAAGATTTTTTACGGCCCGTTTCCAGGATTTAGGGTCTAGGATTATGTTGGGATCGTTGTTTTTGTCTGCCGGGCTTAAGGGGCTAAGGATGCAGGGCTTGGGGATTGAGGAGATGGGTTTATGCGCGGGCCACAGGGCAGCGCCAGTGTATGGGTCGGAATGTGATGTGAAGAATGTCGAGCACAGTGTCATAAATCAATTCTTGCTTTTGTGGAGTTTACAACTTCATGTGTTCAGCATCACTCCAGCATTCCTGGTGGTAGATGGCACGGGAATCAATTGGACCAAACGTTTACAGGAGAGATGTCGGTTGCGATGCATCCCTATAGGCCTTGAACTTGTGAGCTGCAGGGCTTGTTTGCATGATTGACTGACATGTCTCAAAGTATGGGCTGTGGGTTTCTTCCCACCATGCTAAGCCACCAAGCCACGCCTTGCTTCCCCGCAAATTGGCCGACAAGCAATGATGAAACGTACAACCCCAATGATACACCATGATGCTCTTGAATGCCTGAACAAGCAACCCCCAAGCCCAAACCCAACAAACGCCTTCGGGAAGGGCTTCGAGAACTATTGGATCCAACAGCCGCAGGTTTGCCGCCTCTGCAGCGGCCAGCAGGTTTTCAGGGCTCGGGTGGAGTCAGAAATGGGTTCTTGTAGGTTTGACGGTGGGGATGCAGCGCTGTAGAGTGTCAATTTGGGTGGAGAGACTACTACCGGGTCTCGGGGTTTGTTGTTAGGGGTGAGATGCAGGATAAGTCTTTCGGAGCTGACTGCTTTGGTACCACGGCTGCTGCTCCCACGCTCAAGCAAAAAAGTCAACATGAAATCAACCCGAATCGCTTCTCTTGGACACGCCACAGCCCTGAACAACCCCCAAACATGACACTTGTGGTCTACCTTGTTGACTTCACTTCCCGAACCACGTCACGAACAGCCCAATCGCGAGAAGGGAATGGTCTTCGGACATGAGTTGATTCATGTAGCCCTCTAGCGCCTCATATGACCCAAAACCCTAAGCTCGAAATCCTAAACCCTGGGCCTGAAACTGATGGAAAGAGCAATCAATGTGTGGTGTCTGCCTGAATACCCTCGGAGAAATTCGCACTCGGCATCATGCAGTTGACCGTGGCGGGGCCGCAGTTCCTTTCGGCTAGTGCAGCAGAGGTCGTTGTCACAACAAGAGCATCCTAACATGGAGACGCCAGCGAAGAGATTGATGGGCGGTTCCGCGAAAGGCTGTCAACTCAGCTTTAAGCTCCTCTACCGCCAACTCACACCATTCAGGGCTTGGGCGTATGGACCCTTGGCCGTGCGACACCCTTTTGGCAAATGCCACCGTCGAAGTACATGCATGAAGTCTCAGTGTCTGTTCCAAAACCCGACGAAGTGCCTGGCCAAACTCTGAGCCCGAACCACTAGAGCCTCGCTCATATTCACATCCTCATGCAGATCCTAAAGCCGAAGCCGATACTCGAAATCCTCTCAAGCCTACCTATTGATCTGACAACTTCAATGACGACCCGTGTCTCAGACTTGGGTTCGGGCACCGGAATCCTACACACCCGAAATCCTTCCCCTCAACTGTAAAGCCTTGAGGGCCGGCGAAGGATGACGCTCGTGAGTTGAGCGAGGCGATAGTGCTTCTGAAGGCATCCCCTGTTGCATGAATCAAAACCCGGGTCTTAGTAGCTGAAAGATTAGTAGCTGAAAGAGCTGCATTTGAGCCCTCAAGCATGCATCATGTAGACGAGAAGGTCTGCATAGCGACACCGTAAGCTACCTTCTGCCGTGCACACCAAAACTCAACCTGAATTCCTGACTTCTAGATCCCTACGTGACTAAGCCCTAAGCACAGTCAACTTCGAACTCTGCATTCTGAGGGTCCAGGATGAAACATCGGGGTTGTGCGCCCACGCCAGGGGCCAGCCTCGCTTGAGACCTGGATCTTTCCACAGTATCGGGGTGGAAGCGAGGCTTCAAAAAGTTTCTGGGCTCGAAGGGTTTGGAGGAAAGCAGTGTTCCAGTTACTGAGGGTGTTGGGACGCTTTTCGCTCAAAGGCATGTCGGGCGGGTGAAGGCCACTTCCCGAGACTTCGGTTGGTAGCAGGCAATCAAGCTTCGCACAACTTCCAGAATACTTTTCCGTTGACACATCTGAAGCTAGAAGGCGACAGCCTGTTGCTCTGCTGGAGCCTCATATGCTGTTTGTCAAAAACTGCCCCGCCGTTCACGCCAAAATTGAGCCCTAGCAAGTAGATTTTGGGGTGTTTGAGAGCCATGGTGCACCAGGTGCGTAGGCGTAGTCCATCTTCAGTCCCGAACAGTGCTTCGAAAAGCCCAACCAACCTGAATCGACCGTGCTCTTTTTGTCTGGGTTACGGCATGTTACGGCACTTGTGTTGAAGTAAGGGCCTGCACGAGTTGACCCCACAAGCCCAAACCCCGTCCCAAACCGTCAGCTCCTACCACCCCTTAGGAGCGATAACTATGCGAACGATGCACGATCCCGCTTTCGCCCTCACCAGCCGAACACAAGGCTTCTGCTGTGCTTGTTGTTCAAGGAAAGTGTTGCTGATCCTCGGGGCTCAAAAGCAGCCGAGATGCATCACCACACCTTGCGGATAATCTATGGTGACCAGCGGGTTGACCTCCATATACCCCAGGATGTTCTCCAACCTGTCGGAAATTTTGGCACGATTCAAAAATCGATCTTGGAACGAGCTGAGAATGGCAGTAACAGCCTACAGTAACACCAGAACGGACAGTAAGAATAATTACTGCACGATGACAGCACTGAGAACAAATAGAGTGACAGTTAGTCTTTGGAGCAACTCGCTACGTTCATTAAAACCTGACCCGTTCACTGGGTATTCCCCAGACAATTTTGTAAAGTTCCGTGTCGTTGAACACCGATGGGATTCATTGCCCCTGTCTCACGAGTTGCTCCAAAGAGGCGTTGTTCAGTGTTCGGTTGCCGACAGCTATGCATCATCGAGTAAGTCTCCTTCAGGAGCAACCGCGGAAGAGACGAATTGAACGCACTTCCCAAGGACAATCGTGGCACTTCAGGGGCCGACCTGCGCAACGCCGACGGGGCAGACGATTTCTATCGACAAGTCTGCACTGCCAGGTCAAGATTAGGGCTTATCAGGTTGTAGGGCGGTCGTCGCTGCGCAATGAGAATCAATCGCTCGTTTCATCCAAGAGACGTGTTCAGTCGCAGCGGCTGCTCTGGAAGAGATTTGCCCAAATCGTGCAAGGAGTGTGCATAGGTCTTTCGCGAAAGGAGCCGGGTCAGTAGCCTTGCTAGGTTGTACTCCACGTAGCTGTCACCTGGCAAAGGCTAATCTCCCTCTTCACGAAACCTACAACGACTGGTGGTGGCAAAAGCCCGACTGCAAATAACAAACCGAGAATCTGCTAGGGAGAAGGTCCTGGATGTGGTTAAGGCTTCAGAGTGACACGGACCTGGCTGCACATCACACTTCGCTTTTTCAGCAACTATGACATAGATTCTGCAAGCGGGCTCAGCTCCGTAGCTGCGGCTCAAGACGCATCGATCAGCTCTAGCTGCAGTAGCAGTGATGCTACTTTGATGCATCAAAACACCATCGCGAGGGAAGCGTTGACCAACTGAAGCCCACTGTAGCTTCAGGCTGCTGCAGGATCTATCTTGTGAATCATGTCGACGCTCCAACCAGAAACCCCAAACAGCAGGACCCAACTCGGCCTGCGACTTCTTGTGTTGCATTGTAGAAGTGCAGATACAGGGGCAGGAGGTGATCGATTATGTCTGGCGTCCCCAGAACCCTCTGTGACGGGGAGGACCAGATCTCACCTCAGAAAAGCCACAGCCTGTTTGCAGCTCTGATCTAGACTTTGTCGGCCAGGTGGTTTTGAGCTCTTCAACACTGCCGAGAGACTCGACAATTATTCTTTTGGTTTTGAATCGTTCTGGGTTCACCCGAAGAACTCAGGGCCTGTGCTTGCTCGTCAGGGAATGGAAGGTTTATTGCTGCAGGTCGCCCGAAAGGTGCAACATAGGTGGCTGAAGATATCGAAAATTTTCGCGTGGATATTGGCCAACGCTTGCTACAGTAATGAGGGATTCCAAGCGACGAGATTTGGCAATCCAATTGCCGTGGCTGTTTCTCTGAATCCCTTTGACTTTATCCGGCATCATGAATGCCCAGAAGACAATGGTGTCGCTATGGCGCTAAGGCACAGCGCAAGCAACGGACGCCGTTGAATGCCACAGTTTCCTGCCGGTCAGACAAGTCAACCTGCCTCCTTTCCCAAATCAAACATCGAAGCCAATCCTAAACTAACGTACAGATGAAATTGAGGTTGCACTTCAAATCATTGACTGACATGAACAAACGAACAAGCGAGCGAGAGGGAGAGAGAGAGAGAGAGAGAGAGAGAGATAGATATACAGAAGGGGAGACAGACAGAGACCGAGAGAGTAGAGAAAGGTAGACAGACGAAGACTGAGAGCGAGAGGGAGCGAGACAGAGAGAGAGAGAGAGAGAAACAGAAAGATAAAGACAAAGAGAAAGAGAGAGAGAGAGAGAGAGAGAGAGAGAGAGAGAGAGAGAGAGAGAGAGAGAGGGAGGGAGGGAGAGAGAGAGAGAGAGAGAGAGCACGCGCAAGGCGAGGGGGGGAGGTGGGGACGGGCGAGGGGAGTCGGACCGACCGACAGATAGACGAATGGCCTGGCAAATCACCCATCCACTGCATCACTCACAGTACCGACACGATCAACACACAAAAGGGCATAGTGGCAAGCTGACGGAATTAGGCCCCACACAGACAAAGACACACAAGCGATACTGTCTCATATTGGCTACATTAACCCGGCGCCCCCTCCATCCCTCAATCCAGGGCGTTGTACCCGGTTGTACCGATAATCGTGGGGTCATAACCTATCAATGTGACGTGCCTGGAGCCTCAATCCTCATCCCGGGCGCTTGAAAACCCCTGCGTCCTTGGTGTCCAGGCCGCAGAAGCCGGCAAAGAGGCCGGTGTCGATGGGTGCGGCCACTGCTCTTCCATTGACATACTTGCGCGAGAGGATGGCCGAGATCGGTCCTTGAATGGGACTTTGCCAAACGAATCAGGCGCGTGTTTTGTTTACTGCAAGCTTTCAGCAAATCAGCTCAAAAGTTTAATAACCTCTGAATCTTTTAGGGATTGCTTTCTCGGCCCGCGGCTATTAACTCGTCATGAAGGTATATGCCAACCTCAACAGAACCAAACCGCACACCATGGTATTCCCACACTCCAAGCCTCCTGCATATTCCTACGTCCTTGTCCCTCCGCATGTCTCATGAAGCCGAAGCGCCACATTGAGGATTCCCTCCACTGGCCCGGTACATGTTCAGGGCCGAGTACATTGGCCGCTGGGCCGCTGTGGGGACATCCGGACCTCTACAAGGTGGTAGGGTGTAGGGTTGGGGCTTTTCGTGGGCTCAGGCCCTAACGGTTTAGGGTTTAGGGGGCTTAGGGTTGAGGTTGGGTCGGTGGTTTCCGGTTGGAGAGTTCCGGGCCAGCTAGCCAAGAGTCTTACCGCAGTTGTTGCTGAGGCTCTCATGGCTGCTTGTGCAGGAAGACGTGCAGCAAAGGCAGGGCCCCACATAGGGTTCAAACGCGGGAACACCTGGAATCTCTTGGGGGCCTGGAAGGTCTTTAATTCTGTGTCCCTGCATTTTGAAGCCTGAAAAACCCAAGCCTCCCAAACCCAAGACGAACAACATAAAAGACTTGCGGAGTGCATACCGGGGAGCAGCTCGGATCGGCGAAGGGGGGATAGCCTGCGATTTACTGTTGCAACTGTTGGCCCCGCACCCTGCCTCACCAGAGTGATGTCGAACTTCCTTTGCTACTGCCTTCAGCGAGCCCGAACATGATAAACTCTGCAGCCTGCTACAAACTGCTCAACAAGCAAGCTGCCGAAAAGGTGTTGCTCCATCGCATCTGTGTAGACGTTGTTTTTCACATCCAATGGAATCCTCGCGACGTGGAGAGTGATGGTTCGTGATGAGTGTACCCAGGCGCTGGGGAACCTTAAGCGAGCAGGTGAGGACATAGATGGAATGTGAGCAGTTCTGATGTTCGATCCGGCCTTTAAACCAAAGGCAAACTTCGAAGTCCGTCGGGCATCCCTCCATTCCAAGCATGCATAACAACGGATAGAAGCACACAGCCTTACACAGCATATAGTGGGGAAGCGGCCGGCAACCTGAACCTGAACCCCGACCGAGCTCAGCCCCAAGCCCAGACGCATTAGAACATCCTCTCCCTACACTGGACCCCGCCAATATCTCAAACCCAAGACACTAGAAGAACCCTCTAGTCGCTGTGAGATGCCCTGTAAGCACCAAACATCCCAACGATACCCTCTGAGCGTCAAATGCAGTGCTTGGAGCATCCAGCCCTCATAGAGGTAGGGTGCATCGGGCCCCTTCGCAGGTTCCAGGGTAACCTGAGGGTCGCAATACTGGTTTTCTAGGCGTTAGGATTTCGGCTAGTAGAAAAGCATGGATTCTCCAGTTCCGGATGGGGCTGAGTGCTGGTGGTTCTGGCGGTACGCAGTTCAGGATTAGAAACTGCTTCCTTAACACAAGTGTGCTTGGGACGTCTGTTGGCGGTCGTTCTTCAAGTCAGCCCTGTGCAGCTCTGGGCTCTGGGTTTGCATGGCTCAGACTTCGGGGGCGAGAAGTTTACGGCTTCGGCTTGACTTCAAGGGTATACGCACAGTCGATCCTTTCACAAAAGGCGCTGTCTTCACACTCCAGCCTGCAGCATAGCTGTCAGCACCCGAAGAGCTCCGCCGCAAAACGAACCGGCTTATCAAAACCCTGAACACCCGGACCCAACCCTTCGACAACTCTGTACACCCTGCTCCTGCAACGGAAGCCGGAAGATAGCCTCATACCCGAGGCTGCAAAACCAAAGACGACATGACAGGTCATGGCGCTATAATCAACGGAACAAGCTGGAAGATGGTCGTGCAGGATCTGCCACCCAGCAACACCTAAGCCACAGTTCCCTTCACGTCGCGGATCTGCGGTAGAGCCGAAATTGTGCACCTCGGCCCCAACAGCTGGGATCAAGGCTGTGACTCGAGGCATTAGCTCTTGAGGTCCGGTGGGTTCTGTCTGGTCTCGGCATTGAGTTTGTCTGGGTGAGGTTTCGGGCCAGCCAGCTGTGAAGCTTTTCGATCATCAGTCCCGTCAGCCCTCTGGGCAGAGGAGGGGCTGGCAGCAGCAGTAGCAGTGTCAGAAGGAACATGCAGAGCCAGCTCGCACTTTCATTCCTTTATTTCCATCGAATGTGCAAGCCCTGCATGTGTCACAGCTACAAAGACTGTGAAGGTGAAGCCGAGAAGAAGTCGTTACTGGGTCTGCGCTTTCAGTGCAAGTGGCTAGCTCCGCCGAGCCCAGCTCTTGTTTCAGCCGTACCTGAGCGCCAGCACTGTTCAAAGAGGAGGTTAATCCAATTTGGATGAAGAGCGGAGGTCTTGTCCCACAACCCACGAGCACGATCGACCACACACGGTGGTTCTGGCCCGAGGCCCGAAATCCAACATCAACAATGTCTTCCGCCTTTGTGAGTTGACCTCTGCTGCAAAAGAATACCAGCTGCTTGTTTGGTCCAGCTGCTTGTTTGGTCCATGTCCACAAGGGACTTGGAGGTGTGATGCGCCCAATATTCGGAAGAGAAGCTTTAGAACTCAGCATCTTGAACCCTTTTCTGATCCACCTGTAGCTCTTCGGGCGACAGCTGCTGCAGATGGCTCCCGTCATCGAACAGGGCCAAGTATCCTCAGTCAGAGGTTTTGAACATCAGTGTTTCGGGGTCTTGGCATGATTTGGGTTTTGCTTTTATACATTAGGGCATTCTGTCTATAGGGTGGTCGGGACGTGTCAGTCGGTTGGCCTGTACACCGGAGACTTCCGAAGGATTGAACCGTGTCCGAAGTAAGGCTCCCAAGCAAAAGGTCTGATCGTCGTAGTCATCATAGGAAACCCTAGAGCTCATAATTAGCACCCACTTTCCTGAACAAAAATCTCAAATGATATAAACCGTATACAATCAACAACATAGATGGCCCAACCCTGAGATTTCCAGTCAACATTCTGCATCAAAGGCGCTGCGCAAGGCTGGAGAGCGCAGCAGCGAAATCAGCGCATGATTACCAGAAGCTTCCAATGCCAGCGCCTGCGTGTCACAATGGGTTAAGCTTATTGGGTTTAGGGTTTTAGGGGTTTCGACGCTCACACTCGCACGAGGCAGGGGTTTAGGGTTTAGGCTAAACTTTAGGCGTAGAAGATTTGGTGGTTTAGTGTTGGGGATTCAAGCCTGGATTCTGTGTCACGAATCGGGCTCGCGGCTTCGCGTGCGCATGCATGCTTGTGTGTGTCGATGGTTTCATAGATGGCTGCAGATGAACCCAATGCCGCTCTAACACAATATGTATATATGGCTGCAGATGAATCCAATGCCGCTCTAACGCAATATAGCGCTCGGGTATTGGGCGTCGGGCGAATAAATACATGCTAGAGGTTGCATGAAGCCACGTATGAGGCGGTGTGTTTGGGCTTGTGGAGTTGCTACCATGAGCCAGTCCAAGTTCTGAACCTGCCCCACGTGCGTGAACTCAAAACGATGCCATCGCCGATCCATGCACTAAGGAGTCAGATTCGACGATAACTTGAAAGAAACCCAGGTACAGGCTGAAGCAAGAAGTCCTGATGCCTATGCAGCCGCCTATCGCACATCCCCTCTCGGGCCTGACGCTGCGCGCGTTCAAAGACGGCGGCCTGAATCGGCCCCTGCCTGTTTGAAACAGTGTTCAGGGGTTTCGGAATGGCGGTTTAAAGCATGGGGATGCAAAGGCTTGAGTCCAGGTTCAGTCTGCAAAAGCTTCGAGTCAGTCTGGATCTTGCACGCTCACTCAGCGGCCTGAGCCATAGAAGGCCACGCACATGCAAAAGCGACAACTGTCTTACATGCTGAACCGCCTACCTGTTGGTGTATCTGGGCTTCTGCAAACCTAGATCCAAGACTTCTGGCGATTTTCCGAAGCCCCTGAACTCTTACTGCTTACGGCATAGTGCTTCTTTGACTCAAGCGTATATTACTCGTCTCCTGCGTCTAGGCTTCAGGGTGTAGCGTTCAGGATTTACGTTTGGAATGTACCCGGCCCGCCCCTTGCGACCTGAATCCCTAGACACTCCGCGCCGTCCCTTGTCTTGCCCCGCCCTAGCCCTCATAAGAACTGACTAACTGACTAACTCTACAGACTCTACAACTAAGCCCTGTAAACACTAAACCCACTACGCCCTAAACCTGACCCCTTTCGCACACTATAGAGACCTGAATAAACAACAAGAGTGGGGTTTTGGGGCATACTCTACTATACCTACACTAAAGGAACCCTCCCAATAGTATTGATAATAAATTAGGTCCCTACCTTAGGCTCGAAACTCTGAGGCAGAAGCCTGGGCAGGTGTGGTGGAAGTTCTGGAGCAGCGCCGCATCCGCCGGCTCCCCGCTGCCAATCCTGATGAAACCCAAGGCATCGGTTTAGAGTTCTACGAGTTCCTGTTCGCGTCTTCAGAAGAGTTGTACAACGGGTCGGGAGAGGTGTTCATGGACGTTTTCGGGTTTTAGGGCTCGGAGGTTGGGCCTAGATCGCATTCAGGGCTCAGGCGGCTAACGGGCTTTTCGCACACAGATTCTAAGCTCATAGCCCGATAATGAGATTACAGCCAACCTTCGTCACATCTCATGTCCGCGCAGATGGCCATCGTGGTAATGACAAGGTTACCGAAACCAGCCATGCACACGGACTTAAAATGTATACATACATATATATATATATATTCATAATATATATATATGTATATATATATATATATATATGTATATACGCATTCATATATTGTGCTCTTGAAGGGGTGGACGCAGTTCTTTAGGGTGGAAAAGTATGAAATGTACCCTTTGCACTGCAGAACCGTTTAGACTACCAGTGCTTTAGAAAGGACCTCACACCTCGGTCCAGCAATCCCGAACCCTAGATCGTGGAGCTTCGGAGGCTTCGAACCAGAATTTGCAAGGCCTCCAGAGAGCACAAGACTTGGGGCCTTACAAGTTTTAGGTTCTTTGCCTCGCAACAAACATCTTCTTCATCACTCACTGCTGCCACTAGGGCTTTAGGCCCCTGCCCTCCAAAACAAACACATCCTCAACGTTCGACTTAGACTTTGAATCAGCTTGCCTCCCAGCGGGCGACGAGAAGGGCAAAAAACGTAGCCACGAACAATGCTATGCCACATCCTGAAAAGGTTTTGGGGTCTAGCGTGGCCAGGGCCAGGGTTGCAGAGCCAGGGCTTTCAGAAGTGCTTGCAAAGGGGCGGGGAAAGCGACCCGAACGTAAATGTGGTTACTGAGGCAAGATGAGGTCCTAAGTATGTGAGACCCGATGCGGAAAGCGCTTCCTCCCAAGAATATGCAGGCACAGTATGTATGTACGTATGCATGCATGGATGCAATCATGACTGTATGTATGTAGAGAAATAAATAAATGAATTGAGAAATATATGTCTAGGCGTGACAGAATTCAACTCGACACATCTCGGTAATCGCCGGGCCCGCAACAGAAGTGTCTCGTCAATCACATCCATATACCTAGAGCCTAAACCCTACACCGTGGAACAAAAACCCTCAATCTATGGAGCCTCGAATCCTGAGAGCATCTCCAGCCGCGACAGCCACAACTTTCTGACTTCTGTGCCTAGCTTCTGGTGTCTTGAAGGTTCAGGAACGAGCCACAAGTTCAGTGGCCAGGGTCGGTTGTTGAACGTCCCTTGACTCGTGGAGGAACACAAGGATGACCGTCTGAAATCCGGTGAAGCATGTAAAGCACTGTTCCGGCTGCCGTGCCTCGTGGTGTGCAGCAGGCAGATGCAGATGGTGTCCGAGTTTCCAAGAGCGACTCTTGCATGGTTCCTTCCAGCCAGGAGTGCGCTTTTTGGACACTCACTCTCGGACAAGCCTGGCAAGGTCTGCAGTAGTAGGTTCGACGCACTTCGTTAACGACTCTACAAGTCGATTCACTCGTAGAGTTAGGCTGTCAGACGAAACCATTGACACGCCAGCAACAGCTATCCATCACAAGAGAAGCCTCAACTGACAGCAGTCTCCCTTGAGAGGCACACGTCTAAACCCAGCAAGGAGTGCGCTTTAGGGGTTGACTAGGATGGAGAAGGCCTCCGTAAGTGAGCCCGGGTTCGAGGCCTCTGTCTGGTTCGATACGGGGCGACCTGAATCCTCAGTACAACTCTGAGCCCAAAACCTGCATAAAGCCCAAACCCTGTATTCAGAAACTCGAACCCAAACCCACAGCACCTCAACCCCTAGAATCTTAATTGAAACCCATGGAAACCCCCATTCAATGCCCTAATATGTAATAATCCAACACTCCCCCGCACCATGCTGAACCGCGAAACCCTCCCCCCCCTACATTCCTGGATCCCCAGGAGCGCCTCGATCCCCAAAGGTCCGAAGGCGCCCAGCCACCCGAAATTGGAAGTTTAGGATGTAGCGGTTTAACGGGTATCGAGCTTAGGGCTGTTGAAGGGCGTACGGGGTCTAGGGTCTACAACCAGGGTTCGGGGGAAGATGGAACCTGTAGGGTCTTCTCTTGCTTGTTGTTGGTCCGAAACCTGTTAAAGTCTCAGAGCGACCGGCAGCCATCCAGGCCCGCCTATGCTACTGAACCTCAAGCCCCCTCATGCTGAACCGTGAGAAGGCCCTGAGGTATTACGATTCTGATATTCTCTTGTAATGTCCGCAAAACTTAGACTTAGACCTCTACATGAAATGGTATACAGGGCAGAGCGGATCCATGTGCCTCGAAACAGCGATGCGTGCTCACGACGAAATCCAGGCGCACGGTCAATGCTGCGATTTTAGTTTTGGGCTTAGAGGGTTAGACTTCAGGGCCACATGGTTTACAGGGCCTACAAAGAATGCAACTTCAAACCGTGCATGATTTAGAGCTTTCTGATTGTGCTCTACGTCGAGCGGGCTGATCCTGTGAACGGTTCGGATTCGTGCTATGATGTTCCTGTGCTTTTTCGAACTATGTGGGCGCGGCTCGGAGTGCTTTGGGGGGCCGACGCCGTTAACTTGTTGACATGATATTGTGAAGCTTGGGTGCTTAAGCCCCAAGGAAAGCACGAGGTGCTCGAGCATAAACGGCCCTCTTGCACCCATGTACATCAGGTGTCTCAGAATGAAAAACTCCGAAGACCTTTTAGAAGTATGTCCGTTGGTTTCGCTGGGGCTGAACTTCTGGTCAAGTTGGCGCCATCCAAGCGTTTGTCAATACTTCTTGTTTCAGGACTGCTCCATGGATGATATGGGGGTCCTATGGGTTTGCAGGGATCTGGTCAACTATTTCTGTAGGATATGTATATATACATATATAAGTACGATTAGTCTAGAAGAAACAGCAATAGTTATAATGGTGATGGTATTTTGTAGTCGTATAGCAATGGTAGTGGTAGTAGTGACAGCAGCAGTAATAATGACTCCATCAGATTGGACATTGGCTGACAAGACGCTCTGGTGAGCATCGATTTTGCCGTCGGTTGTACAGCCACATATCACACGGAATAAATCGGCACAAAAGCGGCGGCAGCAATGACATGTTACAACAACTGATCTTCGTTGATCGTTTCGCTTTTGGTTTCTCGTCTTTGCCAAATCCGGCACTCCAATGCCACCATAACGACGACTACCAAAGTTCTAACGGACGCTAATCTATGAATATGCACGAAAGAAGTTCACAAGCGGCCAGCCTACAACCTACGACCATGCCATTTCTACTTCCTGTTTGGCAAAAAGTGGAAAACATAAAACCCATGTCGATAGAGAGCTGGGATGCAAGTTATGGCCCTTGACCTTCTTCGAACCGTCGGGCCACAATTTTGCCGCCACTTACCCAGCAGGCTCCACAACACACAGCGCCTGCAACATAGAGCCCTGTGGTCCAGAATGAAGGCAACCCATGCATGCCACCACCCGAGGGAAATCAAAAAAACCCTTCTCTAATTCGCTCCAGAAGTCCTTCACGCTACGTGACGAAGCCTGACTGCCAGGGACACTTCACAGGGATCCCAAATCGCTCAAAAGCGTGGCGGTGGCACGTGGTAACAGAGGCCAGTGGTGCTATGCTACGTCTGTTCTACGTGGGTATCGAAGCCAGATCGAGTACACAAAAGCATAGACTGTCCGAGCTACGAGCCTAGGGCCTTCTTGTGTAGAACGCAGACGATTATACATTGTTGAAGACCAAGGGCACTTGGCGGGATGCGGGTTAGCTTTCTGAATGGGTCTGGACTAGTGTTCTTGAGCGAGATGTGCTTTTGGGACAGTTTGCAATCAGACTTTAGTTGCAGGATGCCTAGGATGCCGTGATGCTGCCGTAGGGGCCTCGTGCGCCCCACCACATATATTCGTTCTTCCCATGCTGCCTGCCCCTGCTGAGCCCGTGCAAGCGATGCAGTGCTACCAGATTGCAGGCTCCGGCATCTGCAACATTCATTGTCATCGCGAAGGCCCAGAAATTGTGCCAGTGTCTTCTGTCAACTGCATTCATCCAGCAAACGGTGGCATGTGCAACTTGGGCTCCTGAGGCGCGATACACCCCTACGGCAGCAAATGGCACATGCAAAAGGGGTCAGGTCTCTCGGTTCGCAGTTGAAGGTCAGCAAACCTTCATCATACTGCTCTGTCTGGTCAAGACGACGAATTTCAGGGCCTGGGTCTCAGGAAGTAGCAGAACTGGAAGTTTTTTGCGATCCACGCTTTCGCCCCTGGGTGAAGATAGACTAATTACATTTTGGAGGTTTTGAATTATTGGGGGTTCTTGTGACTGTAGGGAAGCGAAGACGACCATCTGCAGCGCTCTACAGGCCTGGAAGCTCAGCATCTTATCAGTATCATGCAAGATGTGGGCTATGATACAATGGGCTTGACGGCTCTCGGCTTTAATTAAGCATAAAGACTTCACGGCTCGGTCGGAGCAGACGGCTGTCATGGATAGCGATCGTCCGGCATTCCCGGCAGTGCAAGATCTGACTTACTCCGAAATTCCCATGTAGGCGCTTCCGCGCCTCGCGCTTTCCCAAAGTATCCTAAGTAAGGGTCAAAGCAAATTACTCCCCGGCCCCCAAAAGCCCTTAATTGGGGGGAACCTCAGCCCTGCCCGAAACCCTCCACCTTCAACCCAAAGCCCTATGCAAGCCCGAGACCCGAGTGCCAAACGAGACGAGAGAGATCTCCATGCCCATCGACCGCAGCTTCGACAGCAGCTGCTCAAGTAGAAGGACCTGGGGGGGTTTAGGGTTTAGGGTTTGGGGTTTTGGGCCTGATGTTTAAGGGTTTCGGCAGATGCACTCGCAAAGCCATCGACATTTGTGCTGTGGTCTCTGCTGCTCGCCAAGCTACTACGAAGACAGTAAGCATAAGAACATAGCTGAATGACGGCGGATCTTTCAGAACTACCGAACCCCAGCGCACAGAACGCAATAAAAACCCAAAACACAGCGACACATTTCATTTCCACCAGTGAAACTACAAGGAAGCGGAAGAATCATTCTCTAAATCATCCGAAACGTCACTGACGAAAAGACATACCTCCTGAGTTTGTCCCCGCCCACTTTATCTGCCGAAACGAAACCCCATCTCTGTAGGGTTGCAGAGCGCCGGGCCGGCAAAACAAGCTGGTTTGTTTGTGGTAAGCAAATGCACAACAAACTCTCGCAAACTCCCAGTGCAACAAGCATACTTGCACCCGGTTTGTCATTGAGGGCTTGGCCGGGCGAGACCTGAAACCTTAGCATCTTACTGGTCCGGCCCTGTAGTGCATATGAGCACCCAAGCGGTTCTTTGCTGAAGGTTTGCCGGGGCCTCTGAAAAGTTCCCAACATGGCTTTCCTACCCTTGATAGTAGGTCCGTACTGTAACTATGGCGAGGGCCATTCTATTTTGGCCGCATATCATGAAAAAGCCAACTCGACATATCTAGGATGCTGGGTACGTCTACCCCTTAACTCGAAAAACAGCAGTTTACGAGTACCTTGCACCTCGGCTCTGTTACCGGGAAAGCCTCGGAGCCGCACCCTTGCCTGGCCGCCGAACGCACGGTCCAGAATTTGTGACAGGTCCTGGAAAGAGCTCGATGCGATAAATAAATAAATAAATATATATATATATATATATATTTATATTTATTTATTTATTTATTTATTCATATTTAGATATAGATATTCAAGGGTTGGAATTGCGGCCCCAGAAAGCACAGAAGGAAAACACAAAAACAAGCGCAAACTGTTTGGAGTTTCCTGGCTCAAGGCTTTAGGGGATGCTTTGCCGCAAACCCAGGAGCGAACTCTTGAAACTAGGAGATGCCGGATGCGAATGCCTGGGCCTTCTATCGCCAGGGCTTCTGCTAGAGGTGACTCTGCAGCCTACCCAAAGCCTCGATCGAAACCCGCCTTTAAAGCACGAGCGCATGTTGTTCTGCAGCGAAAGGCTCTGCACTGAAGAACGACTTTGAGACTGAGGGCTTACGCCTTTGTTTCGCCATGGGGGTTTTGGAATTCGGAATGTACCTGGCCATGCCTCCGATGTCAATCATGACTTGAAACACCGAAGGCAAGCCTAACATAGTGCATGAACGAGGGGCCGGCTGCCCAACTCCGTCGTCTGGCAGATGCACTTTCTTTTTCAGCTTCATGCTGGCAAAATCTTGGGTTTATCGGCGCTGTGAGACAGAAGCGGAGCGCGCATTTCGCGCGCATGCTTCTCCATACCCGGGCCAGAAACTCAACATCTGGTCAGTCAGCGCCTAGGACTCGTGGTCCGGGGTTCCGAAGGCTGCAAGGCTACAAGGGATTGACTTTCGAGATGAAGTTTATACATGGGGGTCTGAAATCCGACAACGATAGCCCAAAACCTTGATTACTGTTGTAATGCCCCTATCTTGGATCCATTTGGATTGTGGTGAGTCGTCTGCAGTGCTGCAGAGTTGTGGACAGTTGTGGACATGCTTTTTTTCTTTTACCCTATAAACCTTGTCTTTTCTTCATCTGGTGTCGTGGCATCTTCGATGATCCGGCCGCGGGGTGAAACGAATCCAAGGTCAGGCTGCACTTGCTCCAGTCTCATTGCGCCACAAACTCTTGGAGCTTCAACCATGGGATCTAAAACCCAACAGAAGAAGTTCGGCGGGACGCTGGTTCAGATTATTTAGGGCACCACAGGCTCATTCGAGAACTGACGATGGACCCTTACTCACTGAACCCTCGACGCTACATTCGAAGCCCGAAAAGCACCAAACCTTAACTTCCAGAACCCTAGACCGCAGCTCAATGACTCTCAAACTGCTTGGCATGACGTGGCTAATTCCGCCAGTGTTCGCACAAGCCACCGGGACGAATTCTTCGAAAGGACCCGACTGCCGAAAACCCGTAGTGCTTCTGCAAGTTGACAAGGCCATGGGTCGCAGAAGGTGTCTTGAATGGTCAGAACTCAACGGCTTAACAGTTGTAAGCTTACGAGAAATCGAATATTATGGAAGTCTTGCTCAGGGATGATGCAGCAAGGCCGCCTGCCGCACACACTCATGCCAGCACACGACTGCTAGACTGACACCCTATGGCCCTATGCCCCGCCAAGCACGAAAGAGACTTTGCTATCAGAGGGGCACAAAAGCTTGCAGAAGGATGCTGAAAGCTAAGGTCTGACGTATCTCAATCCCTAAACTTCAGACCATTCCCCTGTGGTGGGAACTTCCAGAAAAGAAGGGACCCCAACACAGCCCCAAAAAACTGGTATCGACGCTTGACATCCCCGGTGACTGTCTGAAACCTTGTATCGGGATCCGGCGTCTGGGATATTTAGAAGCTGGCAGGTTGTCTTTGCACCCGTCGCATTGCTAAAGAGTCGCCCAGTGTCTTTTTGGCATGGCCACATGAACCTGCAAACCCTCGACTCTAGCTCCTAAACACCACCTTGATTCTTTTCCCAACATGTTGGGGCCAACGAGTAACTGCACAAGCAAACAGAGTTTTGCACATCAGGCGGCTCGTTTTCCTGACGCAACCACAGCCACATGCCCAGAAAGCCCAGTACCCCTTGGGAGGAATATATCTTGAACGGTGCACTGCTTATCTTTCTAGCTGAAGGTGTGTTCCTCGTTTAAGATGGCTGGCGCTCTCTGGATGGGCCTGGCATCCCCCCATAGAGGGCATAGGCTTGAGCAGCTCAAATTTGGCCGAATCCGGAAATGGTCGTGTCCCTCGAAGACAGGTCCATGAAGGTCCTGAGATCGTGGAGTACTTGCGTACCCCACCGCCAGGGTTGGCTGTTGATTCTAAACGCTTCACAAAGCTTTATATGCACTGCGCGCGCTGCATTCAGCACTATACGTTGTGTTCAATCTTGGGCGAAAGTGGACCCAGACCCGAAACCCAAGATCAGCTGAAGTTCAAGGGGACGACTATCGGGAGCAAGCCTGGATAGATGCGTCCGATCTCACCTGACTCCTACAGCGGTCTCCCTCGAGTTTCCGGTCTGGCTGTCCTGAACCGTGAACTGGTCGACCGCTACAAAGTTACATAGAACATCAGGACCAGGCAAGGAAAACGTACGAAATCCCAACAACATGCCAGCAGTAGTCACAGTATAAGCCCCGAACCCATCAAGAGACGTCAGGCAAGAAAACATGCAGCCGATGGACTGCACTCACAACCGATATCCTAAACCTGAGGTCCAGTGCTTCGTGTGTGAGGCAAGTCCGAAACCCCAGAGGCATCTAAGGCCGTAAAACCTGAACCCGGAATTCTAAATCCCAACCCCAAGACCCAAACCCGAAATGAAGCTGGAACCTGGAGATTGCAGACGAAGTCCGGTGACTTTTGTATGTGTCCAACGATGTGTATCTGTAAACACAATGCTGTCAAAGGTGTACGACAATGAATGTATATTCGCAGATGTGTGCATAGATCTACTAAGTGAATATACATATACGTATACATATGTGTACACATCACAAACACAAACATATCTATACATATCTATACATATGTATATATATATATATATATATATATATTTATTTCTTTTTCATCATATTATATCATTACACACATACATATACATCCCTCTCTCTCTCTTTCCCGCTCTCCCCGAAAAGCACGTCGATGTGCTGGGTGAGACGCACGTACAGATGTATATACATGTACATGTGCATACACATATTTTCAAGCATACGTATACATATACGCTTTCACCCCTCCTTCGCTCCATCCTTCTATCCTTCCCCTCATCCATGCTATACAGCAGACATACAAACCCACTGCTGGGGGACCACTTGTCCGTCCGGGCCGACGGCTTCCCGAGCCACATTGTGACATCAAACTATCATGGCTTGGGCGTGACAGAGCTTCGTTCCGGTTGCCGAAATGAAGAAGACGAAGACTCCGGCTGCAAAAAGCTTGTAGACACTTGAAATACAACCATCCTCAACCTGGCCAAGGCACTGCGCCCGCCGACCGAGTGTCTGGAGCTCGTCCTGCTCCGCCGAAAGATCACTCCTCAGCTGCTTTCCAGGTTCCCAAATGGTCGTAGAAAGAAGCAAATGTTTATATAAAGATTCAGAAGTGCATAGTTGCTGTATTACTGTTGGTTTCGGTAAGTATTCCCAAGATAGGTAATTTGAGGGCTTGTCGAGCTCGACGTTGAAGAAAGGGGGCTTGATGTACTGCATTGGCATAGGGCGCGGAGTCTTAGAAAATTCAGGCGCAAAGCTCGTAGGATCGGGTATTTTCCCCTTTGGTGGGCTTGAGTTTGGGATCGGATTTAGGCGTCATCCAGCTTTGCCTTCCAAGGGTAGATAGCAAGTATTGAGTGCATTTTGTGGTCGTCCGGCTCATTTATCTGCTCCAGCACTTGAGGTCCCTATCAGAAGGTTTAATTGGCGTGTAAAGGCTTGGGTGGGGCTGCAAGGTAACTTATCCCCTTGGTCCGATCTTCGAATCCACAGGATGCCTTTCATCTGCACATAAGCTGACTATATGCAAGAATAATTTGCCCTAAATTCGGTTTTTCCAATTTCTACCAGTGTAGATCCCCAAACAGCGATGCTTAACGCAAGAACCTCGCTAATTGTACAGGTTCCTGCGTAAGGACATGACACACAAAGCATATCAAGTCCAAGTCTCAAGACACCTTTGTCCATTATATCCTCGACGTGGGAAACGTACCTTGTGCTGGAGTGCCGCATGGCTTTCTTTGAAGCTTGCGCGCTTCATAGGCCATGTCTTCACCCGCTTGGGACGTTACATGGTAATCAGTCTAGTCACGGACTTGGGGCGTTTTCCCTGGGGCACAGGTCCTATCACAGAGGCAGCTGGCACTGCGGTTCAGGGTCGATGGGCTTTTTTTCAAAACACCCGTCGCAGGATGTGCTTCGGGAAAAGCCCTGCAGCCACCAGGTTCTGTACTGTAGTAACTGTAGTAGATGCGTGCATGTGAACAGATAATAATCACCGTGCGCAAAGTTCAAGCTTGTCGCGAGGCGGTACAGCAAGCGACGCTAGGCATACAAGCTCAGCTTTGTCCGGAAGCCGGCTTTGTGTAGTATATATGCAGATTCCAACTTCACTGGTCGTACGTTGGATCCAGACATGGGTGTCTTTGGTCTCAGCCTGGCACATGCACTCACATCGAGGCGTTTTGACGTAAGAAGGGTTTAGAGGCTCAAGGTTCACGGCTTGAGAGCTTGCATCCATGCGCACCGGATCCGACAAATATCTAGCATGTAGGCTGAACCCAAATGCCAAACCTACATCTGAGTTTCCGAAGATTAGGGGTACCTCATTTTGGGGTCCTTATAGTAAGGATCCTACAATTTCGGGTACTATATTAGGGTCCCCTATTTTCGGAAACTCCCATATGCTAGACTCCGCCCTTCGAGTATGAAGCTCCTCTGGCAGGGCACAGCAGCCCAAAGATGTGAAGGTACTTGAAGGTCGTTCCTGCCAGGCATCCCAACAAGCCCCAAGCTCACGGAACTGTCTTGAAGAGCATGTTGCGCTTTCTGTGCGGTTGGCGAGTTCCTTTTCCGACTCACTCTATGCTTCTGAGAAGCCCTTTAGAAGATCTGCCGCTGCCTTTGCAACTTCAGGCGGCCCGCGGCTACGGGATTTCAGGAGTTCAGGCGTCGCAGGACCGGACCCGAAGCCCCGGGCCTCGAACTCTTGGGAGTTTCCGAAAATAGGGGACCCAAATATACCCTCAAGAATGGGATCCTCATTATAAGGACTCCAAAATATGGTACCCCTATTTTCGGAAACTCCCATTTCGAGGGGGGGGGGGATCTTGTGGGGAAGGCACATGAGTATTGCGTATAAGGAGGATGGGAAAGAAGGCCCATGAGTTCCGAGCAGCCCCCCAGAACAGTCAAGTTTCATAGCTTATGCTTATATGAGAGTTTCCGAAAATAGGGGACCCTAATATCGTACCCCTTTTAATAGGATCCTTATTATCTTATTATAAGGACCCCAAAATAAGGTACCCCTAATCTTCGGAAACTCCCATATGTAGCTTTCGCCCCTGGCAGTTCTACGAAACGAAGTCCACAACTTACTCAGGGGATCGGCTCGCGGCTGCAGAAGACCTCAAAACTGCCACATGCCGTATCTTCTTCACCGTCGACACCCCTTCAAAACTCAGAGCCTTAGTACCGAACAGAATTATGTGTTCCATGCCGTGCCGGCTTGCCAAGAGTGGGCCGAGGCCTCCGTGCTGCTGTGCGATTTCAGCAAAATCGACAGCGTTGATAAACAAGTACGGGCCTTGGCATGGATAAGGTTTATAAGGTTTAGGGTTTAAGGTTTAGGTTTTTTCCCACCCGCCCAGCTAAGGGGTTAGGGTTTAGGTTTAGGTGATGTTGGATGGTTTCAGATGTCAACTCAAGCTGTCAGGGTCTTTTCGGGGGCTCTACCATCCTCTCTCGAACAAAAATGGTCATTAGGCTGCACTTTGTTTAAGGGAAGTGCGGCCCAAACGGGGCGGTCTCAGGGAAGGGGTTTTTGATATGAGGGCGGCTCTTGGTCCCGATGCTGCTACTGGCAGATTTATCAAAGCCTCTCTGGTCCAACCTTTGTGTCGCGGTTTGGGGTTTCAGGCTTTGCGCATCTTGAGGCTGTGGGCAAAGAGTTCTCTTCTGGTTATCCCTGCAAAACTCCCATAGCTATTGAACTACTATCATCCTGTGCATACAGAAAGCCGTAGAGGGGCACTACGAGAAATTGTTATGTTGTCGCCGCTGACACCATGCATCCGTTGTGTCTCCGTGGCACAACGCGGGCGTCTGCGGAACCCTGGGTTACCTCTGCCCTCGCGAAGAGGTAGGATTCAGGCTTGGCCCTGGAGAAGCTCGAGAACATCCAAGCACAAAAATTTTGAGTCAAAGCAGATACCACAACAAGTTCTTGGATCATGTTATGAAAATCTAAGGCACCCACGGGACAAGTTAACATTAAATGGCTTATGAAAAACTAGGGCCTAGAGTGGGAGGTCCACTTCTCGCAGCATAGTCCGGGGACAGATAAGTGATATTAAGTGGTGCTTTCGGGAACACACGGCTGTCGCCGCAGTCGCAAGCCTATGGTTTTGGCACATGCGCGTACTCTCATTGCTTGAGTTGGTATAGCAGCTACTCCTGCTGCCGCATTTGGAATTTTACCTAACGCCCTGCACCCAAACCTTGCACAATGGCAAAACTCGTACAGAAAGCCACCACGTCCTAAAAGCCCATGCTAAAAGCCCAAGGACCTGGAGACCCTCATCAGACAAGAACTTGGCGCTCAAAGCTCGACATAGAATGCGAATCTAAACCGTTGAACCTACCTCGCAGACTGAGGAGCAGGTTGTCTCGGTGGTGAGATGGCCTCGATGCCTCCATACGGCCCACAGGCCTGAGATGGGTTTGGGTTGTCAGCTTTGGAAAGGCGGAAATTTCTGAGGCACATCAGTAGGCTGCATGCCCTGGAGGAAACGGACAATTCATTCATAGCATTGGGCCATTCGTCGATGTCATGCATCATTACCAGCAGCACCACCTTGACTTCACCATGACCGAAACAGTCCCCATAGCCTTTGTCGTCACCATCAACGCTGACACCATCTTCACAATCATCACATCCATCCACACTTTCATCATCACCAGCATGCACCATAGCCAGCATCATGGTCTCCAAGCCGGAAACACGGCCCAGGACTATGAGAAACATGATTACCACCATCTTTCTCCTCACCTCATCGTCACTAGCGGGAATTACCGTTGTGAGCACCATCAGCAAATATCAACAGCAACATGAAACCGCCTCACTATCAAAACCATCACCATCGCTGCGGGCAGCAACAACAAGGTAGCACTCAGCATCAGAACATCCTGCGCATCATCTTCGTCAGTATGACCACCACCGCGATCAATCGAACCATTGCCACTGTCATGATCAGCGTACGTCGTTCTGCTGCTCATACGCTTATCACATGACTTGGCTTCGTGGGGCTTCGAGGTTCTTGGGCTTGACATTCAACTCTCCCATGCCGGCTGAATTTCACAGCCTCTTGTAGGACACAGCAGCGAAAATGGGCACAGCCTTCTCGAGGTTGGTGAAGTATGGTTGTCTGCACAGCATTCGGACCCTTCGGGTCCCCGTTGTCGCGCTTCCTATCGTCATGGTGTAATTTCTGCCAATGGTGTTGCTGATGCTGGGCGTGAGTGTAATTATTCTGCTGTTGGCGCTGTTGTTGATCTGAATATATGACGATGATGACGACAGTGGTGATTGCTACATTGTAGGTCCGCTTCATGTTGGCAACCATCGCGATGTTCGGGCTTGTGGCATGGGCTGATACACGTGGCGTGGTCTTCTGTCGTGCGGCTTTGCAACCTGGCTGCCCCACAATTATGCTAGATCTGCCTATATCTACGCATCCCAGCAAACGACTCACTATGAGCACTTGCTTTCCATCTTCGTCCGCGCCTTTGCAGCGCACACTTTAAGGCTCTGGGCTTCGGCTGCCCACTATTTGTTCACCCTTTGTCGTAAGGATGAAGAAGCAACCCGCAAATCTTGCTCGTCAAGCTTGCTCGCGTGTTTCGGACCCTCAGTGTCCCAATGAGTTTGATGGGCTGAAACCGGGGCTTATACTGAAACGATAATTCTGCGAATGGGAATTCCCGAACTAAGGTCCCATTGGGTGTCCTCTGTCAGAAGCCCTAAACCAGAAGCCCTACACCCCAACCTAAACAGAAAACCCTTTTGGAAAGACAGCTGGGGCCGGCATGTCTGAAGAAACATACCATACCCCAAGCCAAATTTTACAACCCCTTGCCTTACCTTCGATTCAAAAACGCTACGATCTCAACACATACCTGACTGAAATTGCCAAGCTGAGCTTTGAGGACAAGGTGCCCACTTCGGCAAGCCTCATTCCTGGTCCTTCGCGATTAAAGCATAGAAAGACAGGCCAATCGACAGTCTTGCGTGGGTTTGGGGTCAGAATCTTGAGCTTCAGGGCCTTTTCCCTGGAAGCCTTGAGGAGTGCATCATGCTGCCGGCTACAAGCAAAACCCACAGCACTGGCAGCAAGAAATACTCATTTACTACTGGGTTTAGGGTTGGCGTCGATCAGCACCCGTGCAAGCCGAGAAGCGAAGCGCAACCTCAGGTCTGATCAGCCAATCATGCGTGAGGTTATGTTCCAACTCCCGGTTTGGGGTTTAGGGTTTATAGGGTTTACATTCTCGCAACTCGGACATGCCTGACGAGGTCTCTGGTGCTGTGTGACGGTTTGGGGCTATCGAGCCCCGTAGCGGCATCCAATTCATCGCATCGGATGCATGCAACGCCATGTTAACAGCTCCCAAATCGATCGAACAGACACTTCCAACCTGTGCTCTTTGCAATCAAACAAACATGCCAGATTGGCTCTCAAACCTTTAAATCGAACCCCAACCCTAAATCGTAAGGGAACAGTCCGAATAGGCTTTGTGCTGTAGGACTGGCGGCCTGGGGTGCAAATTTCTCAGGCTAGATGTCTGATCTGGCAAGGGCCGCTGGAAACACCCAACAAATCTAGGGCTTCAGGCCTCCAGGCATCATGCTCCCTTTGGCTCCGCTTGCCGGCTGATCTTTGGCTAGATATGTCCGATAGCTCTACGGCTTAGACCCTGCAAACCCTGCAGCCGTAGCGGGTACGGGCCGTTGTTTTGCACGTAATGGTCGTGAGGTGCGGCGGATGAGAATATCGGACACGCCTGATGCCAGCACCCAGCAATGCAAATAAACTTCCGCCTGCATCAACAATCTGAGCAACCAAACGATGTGTAATCATTTGCCTTTACAATCCCTTTTATATTGTGGAGTGTATAGTTCTGTGTAGTACATCCATGCTCAACTCCGATTCATCCGGCCGTCAGCCCTCTGTAATCTGGCAGGCCACAGGCTTGAAGACCCGGGACAATTCAGAAAGCGCCCACATTCGGAATTTGAAAGCGCCGACTCCGAAAAAAAATTGGATGCTGTGGCTCCTCAGCTTTTGGTGGTATAGGATCTTATGTGAATATGAGGGCAAGTGTATCAGCCTGGCGAGGTATGCCGACCCACAGGTTACACTGTGCAATATGATATCCCCAGAACCAGAACCCCGAAGCCTATATCCGAAGCTGTGGACTCAAAGTCTCACACGCTAAACCCCCGCCGAGCAGCCACGCCCGTGCTGTTGTTGAAATTCTGCTTATAACGTAAGAAGACCTCCCGCCGAGTGTAGACCAGACCTGTGCTTCATTCCTTACATATCCAAGGAATCCCCAATAGTCGAATCCTTAAACAAAGACGACGTCTGAGTGGAGCTTCGGGCTCTCCAAAGGGTCGTGGGGATTACTTACGTACCTGTAAGGCAAGCTGGAGCTTGTAAAGGTTGACCTTCGGGTTTGTCTAGAGTTTCGTCTTGCACCTTTAACGTGACATGAACGCTGGAGTTTGGAGAAGAGTCCGTAGATTTCAGAGCCTGCAATTAGGCAATAATTCGGAGTTGCGGTTTTTACCCGGCGAAGGGAAAGAGATTCGAGAGATCGGAGATGAATCACTGGGTGGCAAAACCCCAAAACCTTCAAGGCAGTTGAAGACAGATGCATCGGCGGGCCCTTCAGAGGATTTTGTAGGAAGTCAAAGAGCACTGTGGGATTGGGCTTCAGCCTCTGTCGACACCCGTGCTTGCATGCCATCAATAAGCGGCTACGCAACAAAATCTTCAACGGACCGCAAGGCTTGCCCGACTCTGCCGCTGACGCCATCCCAGCGACTTCACGCATGCCTAAACATTTTAAATGCACAATCTTCCACACAGACGCCCTCTACAACTCTCCAAGACGGTGCAGGAGCTGCTCCAAGTCCCCCGATCCTCCAAATCCCAGTCGCTAGCCTGCCACAAACCCACCAAGCGGGTAGCTCGGGTTGGACGGCCTACCCGACGAACGCATAAAGCTTAAACCTAAACCCTGGACCCTAAACCCATGCAAAAACCACAAACTCAAAGGTCAGCCGAACCACCGTCGCTCGACGCGATGATGGCACCTTCACCTTTGGACTTTATAGGGCCGGAGTTTAGACGGTTTAGGGCTTTGTTCGTGCTGTGGGGTGGGGGTTGAGTAGGGTTCGCTCCGTGTTGCTACCGCATGTTCAGAACTTGCAGCCTTGCAGATTGAAGAAGGCACATGGAAAGTACTCGGAGCCCGTTCCGATCGCCGGCTTGAGTTCTAGGGTCCTGGAGATGCAAGATCGATGCAAGCGGAACCCAGAGACTAATCCCACAATCTTGCCCAAACATTTCAGCCCCAAAAGTGTTTGAGGTTGCACAGGTTCGGGTTATGATTTGTAACTCACCATGAAATCCGCAAGGGCCAATATTCTGCAAGCCCTGAGGCCTCAAGCCTTAAACCCCATATCTTTTGCAGAACACAAATCCCTTGCTTCCGGTAACCCCGGAATCCACACCTGCAGCCACGAAGACCCATCATTAATTACGGTCTCGTATCGCCTGAAGTGTGGTTTCATCTACGCTTGCATGGGAGATGTCGACAACGTGGGGTGCCTTCGAATATGCTACATGGCTTATGAGGAGCCATGTGCCCCAAAGCATCCTGGTAGACGACACAAACTAAACCTTTGAAGATTTATGGCTTGGTCGTCTGGACACAGGCCACGAAGCGCTAATCTTAACCCGAGAGAAACACGCCATGCCAAGACGCTCTCACTGTCTGGTACCTTACCGACAGCTGCTTTGAGCTCCGAGAATACAATCAGATTCTTGGGTCGAATCGAGGATCTGCAAAAGTTGAAAGGCCACCATTTGCAGACTAGGGGCTTGAGAAAGCTTGCACTACGAGGTGGTTGTCAAGGGATCGTGTTACTTGTTCTTGACGCTCTCAAAATCGGGCTTCAAGCTTGACGCAGAATGCCGCATGCCACCAGAAGAGACGACCCCACAGGCAACATCTTTGAACGTGCACACTAAACCGTGAAAAGCATTAGGCCTGGCAGCAACCCAAATCCTGAAACTCAAAACCTTGAACACGCCGGCCAAGGGGCGAAGATATCTATGCCAGGTCTGGCGATCCGTTCGTCCACTGCTCCGTGGCACACCTTCTCCAAAAACTCCTGCAGTTTTGACGAAAAGGAGGGTGCTGAAGTTACTGCGCAGCACGCGAAGACTTATGTTTGCAGACCTGTGACTTCTTGTCGACAGCAAGCTTGTGTAGAGCTTGAGGTTCCGACCCTTTCAAACGCTACGTCCTAAACCCCAAGACCCGCTAGCTGCTGTATGCCTCCGGGTTTTAGAAAACACCCTTGTCAAAATCGCATTAAAGAGTTAGCTTGTGGGGTTTAAGCGGCGCTGGCTGAGCTCCACTCACTTAGCATGAAAGTCCGAAAGGCTACTCCAGCATATTTTCCCGGCCACCGAGCATTTAGGGCAACACAAGATGCACAAAGGAAGTCCTAGATCGTGAAATATTGCAAGGCCGCCGACAGCTGACATCTGCTCGGATTGCGAGTGTGTGTGTGTGTGTGTGTGCAACTCTCTGTCTATCTGCCTGCCTAGGTGGGATATGCTTTATTTGGAATCATTTCAACACGTCATGTGACAATCCCAGCAAACAGCCCACATGTGTGACCCCGGGATTTATGATGACCAAGCTATTATATACCCATTATATAGCCCATTAATTATAGGGTAGGGGTCCCCATTAAGGGTAAGGACATCAACTGCTGCCATGTTGCAGTTGACTCCCGCAGAATGGACTCAGTGCAAGCCAGGGCTTCCAGAAAAGGATGGCAAACACTCGGCTTTGATTACCATGGGCCCCAAAGTAGTTCCTTTTTGGGATTACCTTATAGGATTCTATATACGAACCCCAAAAAGGAACTACTTTGGGGCCTTAGGGTCGTGTCTATACGGAATGTCTCTGTCTCAAAACTGAGGGGGCGGGGGTGGCTTTTTGTTTGCCGGGGAAACTTTCTGTCCTGGTCATAGGCTTCGGGTGTATGCAGGGTTCACGAGTTTCGGAAGTTCCCTTGAGGCCACAAACCCAAAAAACCTCGGATCAACCCGGGCTGAGTGTCACTTGGCAACTTCCGAGATGGAGGCTCCTGGCTATGGGCTTCGATCGCAATCTCCCTCGAAGACCAAGAGAGGATCTCTTGAATCTTGAAGCAAAGCACTTATTACAAATCCTCTCTCTCTCTCTCTCTCTCTCCCTGCAAATCCTAAAGCGGAACCCCGCATCCTGAACTCCCGAACCACAACTCCCCCAAAAAAAACACACACCGGGACTGGCCGACTAGCCACCGGCATCCAGGGTAGTGCCGAGATGGGCGACAAGAACATCTCCGCATGGAGCCTAGGAGCTTTTCTGCTTTTGAGGTGTTGAGGAGGGTTGGCCAGCTGAAAAGATGATTTTTTCAGAGTTTGGGAAGCCATGGACTTAGGTGATAGGATGGCTTCATGGTTTAGGTCCGGGCAGTTGCCGGGATTCTTGCTCAGAATTTGCGCAAGCTTGGGTGCTGCTGGACATAGCTGCAGGGTTTGCCCTGAACCTAACCCTCAAACCTTCCAGATCGCACAGCTCCAAGTCGAAATAGTATATCAATAGTAAAATGATTTCAGCTCTTTTCGTCATGGAAAGAGGTATTCAAGATGTTCTGCGTGTTTGGTTTTTCTTTGAGATGGGGAGGTCGATGTTTCCAATTGCGGTTGAGTCGAAAGCGATTCAACATCAGATTGCCTGGAAGGTACCTACCCTAAGCCACCGTTCACTCGAATAAGTACCACCAAGAAGATCCAAGTTTTCTCCAAGATGAAGGATGAATGCTGAAGGTAGAGGTTGATGGAGCTAAGCTCCAATGTGGGCCTTCAGCTGCAGGGTGCTCTTTGGTTTGGAAGTTCTGGGTTTCAGGCCTCGTATGACCTGCCTAAAGAGCAGCCTTTTTCATGCCGAAGCCGAGATGAAGAAAGGGTCTGGCAAGATCATGCTCTTTCCCAGGGTTCAGTGTAAGAATAGAAGCAGATACAACATCGAAATGGTGCAAGGTACTGTTGGTACGGAGCTAGTTTCCCTAACCTCCGCAAAACCGTACAAATCATTGTTTAGAGTCTTCAGGCTACACTACAATACAATACAATCCCTGCTTCCACCTAGATCTAACCGTACACCCTCGAGATTGCGCACTACGAAAGAGCAGCCTCCTAACCATAAATCCTCAGCATCTGAAAACCCTAAACACCACGAACGACCCCGAGACGGAGCGGCTTCTTCTTCAGGGCATCTGGCAGTTCTGCAAGCAACCTTTCTTGGACGAGTGTTGAGCTGAAGTTCGGAGGCTATGAGGGGAGAAGGCTTCAGGATTTGGAGGGAGGGTTGGCTCTGGGGATTCAGGGGTTTAGGCTTTACGGTTTACTGACTCCATAGACGTGGTATCGTTGCAACGAAAGCCTGCTATGGCACTCTGAGCAACTTCACGTCCTTCTCCAGCACGCGGCGAATCGCACTGCTGCGCATGCGCATGAATGCCTGGACCACGGTCGACTTGCTATTAGTACAAACAATCAACCCAGGGCCAGCTTAACGCTGTTGGTCCACTGTTGGTCATGAAGAAACCTCCACCTATGCCTGTTCTCGTCGATTCTTAGATGCGTCCGAATCTTCAGTCCCCCTATACTCCTGAAGGCTAGTTAACCCCGGCGGAAAACCGAAACCTTCAAGACTGTTCCACGACACCCGAAGCCAAGTCATAGCAGGTACCAAGGCCATCAAAAGTCAAGCCTGAAAAGCCTTCCAGAAAGAAACCTTGGGGCCCTATAGATCAGCCAACATAACCAGGTCGGGCCTTTCGTGCTGCCGAAAAGCCTCTTCTTATTTAGCAAATGTGCTACTATGCTCGTGACACTGGGTTGATAGGAAAAGGACACCTTAGAGTTGCAAAAATCATGCCTGGGGTGGAATCTTCCCTCCAAAAAAAAAAACCCGCGGTACTCTGAGTAGATCCTACATTCTCAATTCCAAGCCCTCTCATGCTCTAATGAGGGCTTGTAGAGTCTTGTAGAGTTGACTTCGGGAATGTTGGCAGGGCGTGGCGTAGCCCTCGAAGAAAAAACCCGAAAACCTAAGCAATTAGACCCACCGTATAAGCCGAAGGCACTTTGACCTGTGCCAGCAAGGATGCAGGCAGATTTCGCTCGTTGAAAAACTGGCGAATCTGAGCCTGGGGCCAGGGTAACGCAGAAGCCTAAGAAATTACCAATACTTTTTTTGGGGGGGGGTACTTAATGTAGTTCCTGCTCAAGAGGGTGCACCTGTCACCCTGATTCTCTGTGCTCGCCCCGACGTTCAGTCCGCTACACCCCAAAGCCAAAACCCTATTTTAAATGTTTAGGCCCCTCTATTATCTTGAGGGCGAAACTCCGGCTGAGGAGAGGCTGTTCAAGTCACTTCCACACGGAGTCTGGAGTGGTTGTCAATGTCGAAAGATGCGGTTTCTTGCCTAACAACCCTCTTCGACCCCTGTTCATCTTTGTATTCGAATCACAACGTAGCTCCCTCTTATCAGAAATCCGTTTCTTCCGACAGTCGCATGCATCGCAAGACGAAGACATGCTCCAACAGCACAACAATCAAGGATCCTTGATCCACACCCGACTATAAGATCTTGACCACAGCATAGGCCAACAGAATATCGGAGCTAGATTGAGAGCGGAAGCACGCCTGAAGCATCAGCGCAAGATGCTTGCCAGAAGGGAGGACCAGGGTTTGAGAGGGCCGTCGGATTTGGCCAGGAACGGCAGACCCTTCTGCCCCCAACCCTCGTCACTTAAGAACCAAACCTTCAGTCTTCACCGCCTCAGCTGTCTAATTTCATTGATGAGGGAAGAGGTCAAGATCCCAACCGAAGTGCCAACCGCCTGAGGCCCCATGCTTCTTAAGCTCAGGGACATGTGAGGACTACAACCTACATCCTAATGTCCGAAGTCAACTGATGACTTGCAAGAACACTTCATTGGCTTCTGCTGTCCTTCACCTTAATCTCTAAGCCCCGATGACGGTGGGCAGTGAGAAGAGTCCGTCTTTCCGTGCTCAGTGCAAAAATTTAGGAGAAGTGTACATGTCATCAAACAAGTAAACGCACACACCCCAAAGGCAGCGGAGCTTCGATGGAACCGAACAGCAGCTAGGTATACATGCATATGAAACAAAGGGACCCCTAGGGTACCGCATGGACTCCGATTTGTTTGCCGGCCTCCCGGGTTTCGTAGTCGAGACGTACCGCACGGAGCGCAGTGACCTTCGAGATGTACCCCGACTTAAACCCCAAACACTCGAGGTTTAACTGGTTTAACTGGACCGGGCTTGCAGAACGTGTTGGAGGTTACCCTTCTTGCTGGTTAATGATGGGAGCCCAACCATGGCCACTATGTCCGAATCCCAGATGCAAGTGGGGTCTTGAACTTGAGGTGTAGGTTCTTGTTCATGGAAAGTTATGGGTTTAATTCTACATACCCCGTGGGCCTCCTCCATGCCGGCAAGCATGCACTTGGCGCTTACAATGAACAACGGAATGAACAACGGAGAGGATTTGGGGATTTGTTCGGACGATCTTGGATTGCTAGGCTTCTGGTGGGGTTGGGTTGAGCGGCGCTGAACGGCGCCCTAAACTACTGGACCGCGCAATCTTGTACGATATCATTTACCCTATGCCATAACTACCTCTTCTTGAAGCCTCCAGGTTTAGAGTCTTCCCAAACGTCACCAGGCCGCTGCGTTCGTGATCGAGCTGAGGAAGGACGAGAAAAGAGCCAGGGCGACGAGCACCACGCAAATGGCAAACCTCGGAATAAAGTTTAGGGTGTAGGTTGGGGGTTTTGGGGGTTTAGCCTAGGGTTTGAGGTTTGGGGTTCAGAGTTTAGTTTAAGTTTAGGCAAAGGAGGGCTTCTGTCCTCTTGCAGATTGTGCCTCGAGCGTATGTATTCAGGGTGCTTCAAGTTCTAAATCCTCTTCTGTTCAAGCAACAGGATTTGGCTTCCAGGGTGTCAGTCCCGGTCCTGAAACCCATCATGGTGTTCCTAGTGTTCATTGCCGCGGATCTTCCGCAGTTTTGCCTGTCTTCGCCAGCGCCCAAAGCCCAAGTTCAGCCAAAGGAAGACTTTGACACCGAGGTCCCAAGTCGTTGAGATGAGAGGTATGTCAGAGATGACAGCGAAATCATCTTTCGAATTCTTGAATCTCCTCTACCCGACTCTACCACACTTGTAGCCTGTGCAAGCATCAAAGCCCAAACACCAAAGCCCACTGCTTTCGGGTCCCTGCCGAGCTGCAATCTTTCCAGAGAGTTCACCGGGCCAATGTTGTTCGTCGCCGGTGTGAACTGGGTCAGGCTCCAATGCAAGGAGATGGCCTCGGTAGCACGGATAACCCGACCCCTAGGCGTTCAAGGACGAGCAGGCCTAACACGCAGAGGGAGATGCATACACCTACAATGCATAAGATCCACAGGCCCGTATTCCCACAAGGTCAACTTTTTGCAATCTTCCAAGGGGCGTAAATGTCCCAGAAGTCTGTGTCCTACGACAGTCTGCGAGGCTCAGACTAGTCAGCACGCTGAACACCAAGTGACTTGCAAGGAAGCTTCGGTAACGGCCGTGCGCTTAGCCTGCGTACTTTTTCGTCCGGACAAAGGCCCCTCATCCTGAGCCTTGAACGTAAGGAAACTATCGGGAGGCCATGGCAGCCAAAGAAGTAACACCTGGGCCTTTTGATGAATCTCACGCACGGAGAAATGCTGAAAAAGTGGCACGCAAACATGCAGGCTAGCGGCTAGCGGCTAGTAGGATTCCTGTGGTTATGAGAAGCGATCATACCCAAACAACAGCTAGAGCGACCATGAATCTCACAATGCCGGGAATCTTCCAGACCACAAAGCACTCCCAAGCTCGAGGAAACCACACAAACGGTACTTTTCCAGATTCATGTATAACAAAATACACACTCTTACACTGATGCTACGCTTCTTTGCACAGGCCAGTCCTCCACCTCATACGCTATTAGCCAGCTTCGCACGCCATCTTGCTTGCCTTGTGGGGTTGAATCTCAAACTAGGTCACCGCTTGGTCATAAGTTGGTGTAGAATGCCAGGTGTTCGGGGCTTGGCTTCTCGAAAGAGCTCCTCAACGCTTGCCACAAACTCAAAAAGCCAGCATGCCGTCTTAGTCCTAGAAAGACTTCAGTTCTCCGGTGTTCCGGAGTTAGCTCAGGCCTTAGGCATGCAGCATAAGGAAAAGCTTTGCGAGGCCTGGCTCACACTATCATCCATACTTCAATACAACACCAACATGTACTTGCAGTAGTCGCTCAAGCCAGGCGGCTTAGAGAGCACGTAAATTGGAAACGATCTAATCTAGTCACATACCCCATGATGAACGTGTGGCTATGTCACGCATGAAACATTTCCTTCAAAGAGGTTGGGGGTGAGCCTGGGACTTGATGGCTCGGTCTCTGTGACTTGCAGTTTCCACGTGCTTCATGTCGAACAAGCAAAAATGTATTGTTAGTGGGTTGCAAAATACGCGCAAAGCTGTGGGACAGCTCACAAAACAGGTCTCAGGGGTCAGTCAACTCTGAGGTGAACGTCCACGTAAAAGCACGGAAACCATGCGGAACGGGACCATGGAGACACATTTTACATTCTGACGTGGACAGGCTTGCTTTTCAAGCGGCTGGGTCTTTCTGAAGGACATGCAGGGCGGCTGTTGAGTCTGAAATCTTGGTGCTGAATGATTCGGGTAGGCGGTTTATTTCAAAGGCTTTCGAGAATCACGACCTGAACCCATGTTCGGTGCCCGCCTTGCAGTCCGATGGCCATGAAGAAAATGGCCAAGTAATGGTTCACCTCAAAGGGTTTAGGATTAAGGTTGCAACTATGCCGGCACCTATACCCAAATCCAACTGATTTCGCGTCAGAATCCACAGCAAAAATACTCACATCCGATCGTAGTGTTTGACTGGGTCGTCAGGAACAAGTAGCTCACATACATGAGACCCGACATGTGATACATTCTTCTCCTCGGTAAGTTTAAGAACCCGCCCTGCCAGAAGCTCCAGCCAACTCTATCCTCGAACATGACAGGGTTTGTAATAGCTTACTGTCGGGCAACTTCAGGCCGCTCTCGAACCCTCACTAGCTGCTTTTGCACCAACGGTTCATGGTACCATTATGCAATAATGTCTTGCGGTGCCATGTCATGTATGTATGTAAATGCCCAGAAGGGGCCGCAGCTACAGTGTACCGGCTTGGATACACAGCCGCAAGCACCCTGACTGTTCAGCTTGTGGGTCGAGACACATACACACGTATGTGCAAAGAGTGTGAGAAAGAGAGAGAGAGAGAGAGAGAGATCGATTGATGGATCCATCGATTGTGTGTGTGTGTGTGTGACTGCGTGTGTGCTCACGGTTCTGTTAATCTCTACCAAGCAGCACAAGCTCCACCCGCAATGGCGGTCTACAAATGTCGAGCGCTATGCGCTCAACACGGATAAGCAAAGTCTAAACTCTCCGGGGACTTTAAAACCTGAAATCTGAACCCCAACGCAATACTTAGCCTTTACGGGTTTCGCGTTTACGGCCTTAGAGCTCTTCTGCAGCATAATTGGGGCCACAGCATGTGCTGTATGGAGTAAGGAAAGCGATAGGGGTCTGCATTCAAAAGCCGGGTGGCCACAAGGATGAAGACCATGCCACTGGCAATCTTCGCGGTGAGCCAAAAGGTCAGCCTTAGCATTGACGTTTGGCTTTTAAAGCGCTTACCCGTGGCTCGGACTAATTACCTACAAGTACTACCTATAAGGGATACTTAGTTGCTGAGTTCATCAGCCCCAAAAAGTGTACACTTTCAGATTTATCGTGCGTAATATTCTCCCAAAAAGTGTAAAGTGTATCCACTCAGCTACTAAGGATATACCCCGCGCTTTAGGTGTTGTAACCTGTTATTTCATGGGATTTGGGGCCATGGGTGGTTTGGGGCTAGTTTGATTTAGAACTGCAGGGTTTGGGCGGTTCTGTGGCTTATGAGACCGGTATCAGAAGGAGCGTCCTGACATTGGGACAAGTCGACGGGTCAGTGCGAAGAAGGAAGGCGCCAGAGGTTACTTCTCGTGCATCGCAAACGGCTTCAGGGGGGCTGCCCATAACACCCTAACTTTACGCCTGAGGTTTGAGGGCTTATAGTTTCAAGTCCTTGCGAGGCTATCGGCGAAACAGCCAGCACTCTTCCCTTGCAAGGCTTCTTGTACTCTTGGCACTGCTATGCTGCTATGCTCCCAACACAAAGTCTGCTTGTACAGCACCTACAAATTACACAAGAAGTTCGGTCAAGGGCCGAAAGATGCTTTCGGCCAAGAGCGGCGGGCTTGGGGAATTTTAAGGATCAAGGCATGCGTATTTGAGATTCCAGGTTTGGGAGTTCCAGTGATGCATGCATAGCTTTAGCATTGAGGGTTGGGGCTGCGGGTCTGGTCTGGAGAAGAAGCTGGCTTCCAGTCCCGGCTTGAGGTGTCAAGGCTGCAAATTACGGTTTAGGCTTGCGGTTGCAGCGGCACAGGAACAGCTTTTTTGATGGTCGAGAATCGCTTCTGGCGATCTGCACGAGTTTTAAACCGCGAAGCCATAGCTTCCGGGTGAAAACGGAGGCAAGCGAAAATTGCGTTCCTCTGAGGCAAGCGAAAATTTGCAGAAGCACGGTCGTTGCCCTTCGGGCAATGCAAAAGGGGATTCGAAAGCACCCTAAACCTTGTAACCCTGAAACACCCAGTGAGCCTAAACCTTGCCTCACCCCTCAGGTCTCTGAAATCGGGTGGCCTCTCCTGAAGCCAGGAAGGGCTTAGGCAACATCAGGAGCCTGAACAGCTCAACATCCCATCTCATAATTTAGCCACACGATAAACCTCGAAACCCCCAGCCTAAGACCTAAACCTGGATCTCACAGGTTCTGTGTTCGGCTCCGAGTTGTCAGGACCTCGTCGCAGATCTTCACCTAAGCCAAGCCTGAGCTTCTCTTGGCCGTGCAAGGGGCGAAATGACGGCTCTCTGCAGGCGGTGTTGCAAGGCGTTAGGTATGGCAGGCTTTCCGTTCAAGGTTTCGGGTTTGGTAGGGTTCAGGGCTGTTTGAGTTCAATCGTGCATGGTGGGCCGAAGAACGAAGACCCTCTACAGTAAGCCTTTTTGCCCAGTCATCTTGGCTGAGCCCTCTTAGCCCTAATTATTGAAACCTGAAAACTTGAATTAAATGTTGGGATAATTATTCGAGTGCCGAGACTGGAGGAGATATTGCCTTTACTTTTTCAGGCAGACGGGCCCACGTCCTAAGCCTGAACGACCTTCGCCAGACATTGCACTCCGTCTTTCAGCCTGACATAAACCAAGGGCCAAGCACCTGAACCACAAAGCCCCGAAGAAACCAACTGTTCCCTAAAACCGATAAACCGTGATTCAGCCACGAAACCTGCAGTCTGTCGACGCCTCAAGCTCAGAAGCTTACAATTTCACTAGCCAAAGCCCATCTGCGACCCAAGCAGCAGGCTTGTCCGCGCTCTTTCACATCGAACTTGACACCCGTCACGGCCTGTTTTCGATATCTTATGGGCAAGGGTTTGGGACGTCAGTCGGTTTAGGGTTAGGATTTAAGGGTTAGGGGTCTAGAGCACGGGTAGTGCAAAGAGCGCTCTTGGTGTGAAGCAGCAGGTCCAGCACCCCAAGTGTGAGACGAAAGCCGAATATACACAGCCGACTTCACGATGTGTCGGAAATAAGCTGCTAGCATTCATATTCTACCTTAGCAAGTTAGACGCCAAATTGATGAAGTGAACCTAAACCCGACTCTTAAGATGGCCAAACTAATCCTTTCCACCCGCACAGCCACGTCATCAAACGCAGAGAATGCCCGAAGCCCGAGTCCCTCACACCCCATATATGGAGTCCGATATCCCAAACCCACCGGCCAAATCCAAACAAAAAACACGCAAACAACAAAACAGAGCGGAACATTTCCTCATGCAAATGCCTCGCTCGTCTTCCAAAGCAGCTCTTGAGCCTCCTCATCGGCGAAGGGTTCCTTCCTTGTCGGCCAAAGTAGGCGGTTCTCTAGCAAAGCAACATTGATTCTGCAGCTCCGGAATCTGGAACCTGAAACCCAAAGCCGCCTTTCCCTCTCTCTCTCTCTCTGACTGAACGGGTGTGAACCCTATGTTAGGGGCAATTTTGACTCACCCTCTTCGATACCAGGCGAGGCATCTGTAGACGACGCTGTCGGAGTCTATTACGGCTAATCGCTTTTCGGCCTTGTTTTTCCATAAGTCGTAGAAATGGCCGAGGTGCTTCAGCAATCCAACAGGGCCCTTGAACTCACTGGTATCGAAAGCTCCAGTGGCTCCACCTTTGCCAAAAAGGTGATTGTCTGTGGACTCCCTTCTGTGGTGGGCCTTTTGCATTTTCCGGTTCAAGCTGTTATGGTCCGTGGCTTCACTTCCCTCGTTTCATCTTAGACTTGATTCTGAGACCCGATATTCTCCCCCAATCCTACATGGACTTGGCTTCAACATTCAAATGCCCTTGTTGAGTTCAACATCCTAAAATGACCTCATCTGCTCAATCCAAACATCCTAAGAGAGTCAGAGTACCTAAACCCCCAGCCCTAGAACAAGCCCCAAACCAAAACCGAAACCCTAAAACCCCCAACCCTAAAACAAAACCAGAAACCCTAAAACCCGCAACCCTAAAACAAAACCAGAAACCCTAAAACCCCCAACCCTAAAACAAAACTAGAAACCCTATAACCCCAAACCCTAAAACAAAACCAGAAACCCTAAAACCCCCAACCCTAAAACAAAACTAGAAACCCTAAAACCCCCAACCCTAAAACAAAACTAGAAACCCTAAAACCCCCAACCCTAAAACAAAACCAGAAACCCTAAAACCCCCAACCCTAAAACAAAACCAGAAACCCTAAAACCCCCAACCCTAAAACAAAACTAGAAACCCTAAAACCCCCAACCCTAAAACAAAACCAGAAATCCTAAAACTCCCAACCCTAAAACAAAACCAGAAACCCTATAACCCCAAACCCTAAACCCTTAGAGTCTCGAGCTTGAGGCCTTTGCCCAACGGGCCGAAGAAGTCGCCCGAGTTTGCCGCAGGGTCACAAGAGTTGCGAAGGATTCCAACCGTGCCATCGGCCTCTGACTGGTACCTTGGCTTGGTGGTTTAGGGTTTTACCTGTCAGTTTGAATTGCTTCGGGCTTAGGAATCTGGAAGGTTACCGGTGTGTTCAATCAGCAGTAGGTCCAATCTATGGCGGTGTTTGTGTCGACCTGCGATGATTGGTCGGGCCGCACGCGTTACTTTTGAATGCAACGTACCTTCATGGAGCAAAAAGCGTTCTTTCAAACTCCAGGCCGCATCACCTTGAAGAAGACGTTGCTGACCCACTGCGGATAGCGTGCAAGATCGTTTGCGCCACCAGCTTTCATGGTGCCCTGAGCCAGCTGGGTGGGAGCAACCCCGGGATGGGCCACAAGGGCCTTGACCTTGGAGCCTGCCTCCTGCAAGCGCTTGTGCAGAGCATAGGTGAAAGCCACGTTTGCAAGCTTCGTCTGCTGGTACCGCACGAAGTTCGCACCCTTCATCACCTGGTCGCTGTCTCCACCCAAGTTTCCGCCGTTCTTCTGCATGTACTTCCTTACTCACCATCCGCGTCTAAAGCTTTAAGTTAGCGCAGGCACGATAAGTCACCACACCTGCGATGCTATGAAGATGACAAATGACAAGCTCCCACTGGCCAGCTTACGTGCAACTGGATTTTACATGATTTTATCTGAAGGTTTGTGGCTTGACAAGAATCTCTTCCAACGTGTTCGTAAACTCCGGGCCAGTCATCACTCGCGCACAACTCGAGTGGTTCACCACGCGCGCCTCTCCGCGCAAAGACGCCGCCTGCTGAAAGACTTGCTGCGGGACCCGGAAAGCATCACCCCAAACCCGAAACCTCCCTAGACTGGGGTGTAGGATGGTTTAGTGCGGTGCTTGAAGGCCTAAGACTTACAGGCTCAATACATTTTCCGTCTGTCCCAACCCCCGCATTGCCGCGATTCGCGCTGGCAGGAATTCGTTCCTGTCGAGCAAATCCATCTGGCTCATTTAGAGCAAAGATCCGAGATGGCGATGGTTTGAGTTACGGGCTTGAAGACTCGCAAGTCCGACGACAAATATGACTTTGCAACAGATGCTGCCTGGGAGTCTAGGGAGTGTAATCAGCAATCACGGTCGTTATGACCCGCTGCACTACGCCGCTCTTGGAGCGCAGCCACAGCTCCACAGCATCAGCCCCAAAACAGAGAGAAGCGGAGACCCGAAAAATCTACACGAGCCTGCAGGCTTTCATGAGCGCAGAAAGCAGTAGAATAAATACCAGGTAATGATGAGTACAACTACGCAAACGCAAACACACACACACACACACACACACAGACACACACACCACACACACACACACACACGCGCGCGCGACCAAGCAACCAATCAAGAAAACCAACCAACCAACCAACCAGCCAGCCAGCCAACCACTCAAGCAAGCAAGCCAGCAAGCCAGCAAGCCAGCAAGCAACCAAGCAACCAAGCAACCAACGAAGCAACCAATCGACCACACACAGACACAGACCGTATATGGCTTTTCGTATCTAGTTCTGATTCAGAAGTATATTCCTTACAGTACCGAAGGGTTATCGGTCTAGGAACTGGAAGCTCGGGGCTTGAGGTCACCAGCCTTGTCAAGCAAGGGCATGCAGAAATAGGTCAAGAGGAAGTGGGACAGATGGTTTGTCTGCATCTGGATGTCGCAGCCGTCCTCTCACATTTGCAACAACCTCAAAAGCATAACATCATGTGACTCTTTTATTGCCCACCAGGCAAACACGCCGGAGAATGACTCAATCGTACTCCGTGAATTTTGACAACTCCCGAAAAGCGGCATGCTGCGGTGCTGCACGACCGCGAAACATGAGGCCACATCTACCAGCAGATCTCGATTCTTGGTCAGAAAGCCGCAAAGAGCTAGCATCGATACTGGTAAAGCGCATAGATGACAGAACACCATCAAGTCCCAGTAATTATTTTTTTATCATGGCAGGACGACAAAGCGAGCCGCTTAGAGAAACCAAACCCCAACCAACCTGTCCTCTGTTGCCTTGTCGCCGAAGCCCATGATGCCGGCGTTGTTACACAGGACATCGAGTCCACTCTCTCGAAGCTCCACCTGTGCATAAAGGTCTGAAGACTTCGGATTTCGGAGTTGGGCTACGATCCCTTTGTAAACGTCCATCGGCAGTCTTCCGCCTGCAACTTCTCGCCGGCAGCACGCACGCTCTTGAAGCTCATGAGATCACATGGGATGCCCGAAGGCTCTGGTGCGCCCGCGGCCTTCGCTGCTTCACTGATGTCCTGCCAAATTCGAGATTGGAGATGTCAAACTCTTATTACTTCACTACATGCAGTAATTCAGCTCGCAACCCTGGCAAGTGCAAGCAACACAGGCTCTCGGGCTAAGAAGTCGTAGGGTTTGCCAGGCTAAACATGAAATCTATGTGCAGGGGCCTGCATGATGAACAAATGTTTCGGGCTAGACTGTAGTAAAACTATATAAGACTACAATTACAAACGAATGCAACCCATTACACACAAATCCCGAACCCCCCTCAGACTCTACAGCATACATTTCCTAAACCCTAAACCCTAATACATGCGTCCTTCAAAGCTTGCGTGGCGCGCTCAGACTCCCGGTTCAGAAGAACAACCTTGGCGCCTTTCTCGGCACACACCTTCCGGCCAAGTAAAGGGAACTCCAGAAAGTTGGAATATGGATTAATGGTAGGATCCCCTATAATTTACCTTAAAGGGGGTACGGTAATGATGTTCCAACTTTCTGGCTTTTGCCTTAGGGGCTTAAGATCTAGGGTGAACACTCTACTGGTACTATGCAAGGAAAAAAGGGTAAACGGGCCCTCTACCCCAACCGGATGTAGGATAACAGGGCAACTGCAACCCGACAAAGCAGGCATTCATTCAAGCAGCGGGAGCTTCAGCAACGAGCAAAACACGTCGTTTGCTTCTTCACGGGTTTTACAAACAGGTGACCACCCAGCCCTAAGTACAAAAGGATTTGAGGGTTTCTGTTTTAGGATGCAGGCTTCAGGACCTCGTGCTTTGCTGAGGGTTTGAGGCTTAAGGTTTAGGGTGGTGGCTTGGCGAGAGGAGGCATTGATGACCAGGTCTTCTATGTTGGCCTGGGCAAGCAATGAAACAGACCGCCAAAATCATGATAGCTTGAGCAAGCTCGGCTGCTGCAATCATACAAAGGAGAACTGTATAGGGCAACAGAGGAGTACCATTGCCATTACGAAAGCATGCTTGTGCCGCAAGATCTCGAAGGTTCCCACAGTATTTAGAGCCAGGTCTGAGGATTTCATGATTTGCGGTTTCGTGGTTCAACGATTTCGCTGGAGCTCGCCTTTGCAAAGATCTTGCCGGTGCCTGAGGTGCAGCCTGTTACAGCGACCACCTTCCCAGCCATGCTCGGCAATCCTGGGCGGCGAGCGTATGGTTGCAGAGTTCTGACCTTCGGGTCTGAAACTCCTCTTCAAGGGCTTTGAGCTTCACAGCAAGCTTGGATCTCGAAGGTAACAATCCGATTCAAAGTCCAGTGGTTGGGGGTTGGGGTGTAGGTGTGCTGTGCTTGATCTTCGAAGAGGAAGCCATTCAGGAGTTCTCTGTCGAGCCTTTGTGGGCAGCAGGAGAACGAGACACGAGACAACCAGGGAATGACTTGGTAGCTGCTGCTTCGGTCCTGACACCACCTTAAAAAGGAGAGCCTGAAAATCCATCTTCGCCCAGCCGAAGCAAACCTCAACCCCGAAGCTTGCTGCACTTGGTGCCTGCCACCACGCCCTCGAAGTGGCGATTGCCACCAAGCAAGTTCCCCATGGCGCAAAGCGAGCTACTGGGAGCTGACTTCTACTCGGCAGCTTGCCACTTGCACCGAAATAACTAGAAAGATGTCCTACGTCCTCACTGCTTCTGCACGCCACCCCTCCTCTCCACAAAGGCCTCGAGTCGCTGCCTCGAATCAGAGAGCTAGTCTTCTGCCCTGAATCTCAACCTTTTTGCGCCAAACCCCTACGGCCCATGTCAGGACAAATGCCGAAGTACTACAAAGGCTACCTCCTCAACCCTTGATGTAAGGTGCTACCTCTGCACGAAGGCTTTGGGGTGTACATATCACGAAACCCGCGTGCAGAATCAGCAGGAATGCGGCTCTAGATGCCCAAATCTCAATCGCCAGACAAGTGGCCCAAGCATCGACACAACAGGTTTCGAATCGCATTGGATATAAGGCACGCATCACGGATCCCGGGGGCAACGGCAACATCAGCCGGCTGATAGCCAATCCAAAACCCAAACAAACCAATCGACATTCTCCTGCACTGGGCACATTTCCTTGACCTATGAATATGTATGGCGCCCAGAGTGCCCGAATGTGAAAGATGTCCATATGGTCACAGGATCGGAATTACCTACGGGATGGGCGACCAATAAATGGAATGGGGAGTATCGTCTCAAAGATCCTTCAGAAAGGGGCTCCAAGAACCATAGAAAGTATCCGCACCCATACCACAACTGTTGCATCCGCCGGATTGCTGGACATACTTGAGACATGCAGCACAGGAGAAAAAGCAATGAACATCGCGGCATCGATTCCTGAATACCTGTACCCGTTGTGGAAGAACGGAAAGCATGCATTGTGAGCCACAAAGCTCACATCAGCACGTAGCGTATCACCGATAAGGCCAAGGAGCGAGGTGAAATGCTTGGCAATGAGCTCCTGATCGTTCACGGGGTTGGTTTGGGATTTCGCCAGCTTTTATGCTTCAGATTTCGAGTCGTATGTTGAAGAAATGGTCAAGTCTTGATTTTGGTGATCCCAAGAACACCTATGTTTTTCCGACAAGTAGACCTGGAGACTCTTCCCCCGAGTGGAACAGGGCTCATCATAAGCTTTAAAGTTTAAAGCCTTTGAGCACAGTTCCTTGACTGACCGGCTTCTCAAACTACTTATCTGCCATGTAAGCCCAACGCGGACCCTCATGATATGACCAGCTATCTATAGCAGCTATCTATAGCTATCTCCGGCAAATTCCGAATTAACCCAGCCCTAACAATCGAAACCTGAACCCCCAAACCCCAAAGCCGTTAATGTCACTCAGCCAGAGCCAGGCAAGAATGCCCGATCCGGCAACCGAGCGGCCCCAATTCGTGCAATCTTCTGCAAACGCAGCAGTCGCCTGGGCTACTCTCAATGCAATTTTGTCCATCTCTCTATCTCGGAAACTCTCTCTCTCTCTCTCTCTCTCTCTCTCTCTCTCTGTCTGTCTCTGTGTGTCTCTCCATGTATGCATTTGTACACAGCGTTTGGGGTTCAGGGCAGGGTGTGTACATAAATATACAAGTGGATTGATACATAACTTTAATGTGTAGA